>JAHWFO010059906.1:62053-107116 GCA_023313115.1 Rhysida immarginata
AGAGGAAGCACTCCTTTAGCTCCGTGATGTATTGAGCAAATGGGAAGCAAGTAAATAGAAGAATCGGCGACCGCTAGACTGCACAAAGTGATGAATGGCCCAGTTTTGCTTCAACACATCGAGAGAAGAGTGGAAATTGTAACAACACTAAGTATACATCTGAGCTAAGATTACGTGAGTAAGAAATTATTTAGACTAGCAGTGGCATCCTTGGAGAGGTCCAGCCATTGTGAGCCTTTAAAAAGATTTTTTTTGAATTTTCATTAAGAATTTTTACTGTATTAATTCTAAGCATTTTCATGTGTTTATTTTTAAGATATTGCAAAATTTAATTTAATTTTTTGAGATTGTTCTGTTTACATCCAAGTGTAATTATCCCGGGCAACGCCGGGTACCTTTGCTAGTAATAAATAAATAAATAAATAAATAAATAAATAAATAAATAAAAAGCATAAACATTTTTCCTAACTCTGAAAAAAAATATAATGGTTATTTTTGGCTATTCATTACAGGCAAGACAATCACGAGCAGATTTCGAAGCAAAACTTTTTGAAAGTTACACCCAACCAAACAAAGTTACTGAGCAGTAAGTATGAAGTATAAATGTTACACAGTGTTATGCATTACCTTCTCTTTAAAAACAGATGGTTTACAATAAACGAATACCGAAATTTAAATACAGCTTGTAACATATTTCTTTATAAATCACTAGCTGAAATTAAGCGAAAGACTTTCGTATAGAAAAGTCATAATATGCTGAATAAATTACATTATTTCATAAGATCAAAGCAGTTTGCGATGTGATCGAGCATTACGATGTCAAACTAGTAAGTTTGCATTTGTTCAAACTTGGATATAACGTGTCCAAAACGATTGTGAATGTCGATAAAGCATGTAGTGTGGGCACGATGCGTGAAAGAGCCGGGAGTTGGTCATCTAGTTGCGTGTGACACGAAAAAAAGAAAACAAAACTGCGTCCACAGTAAGCGAACTCTGCCGCTTTTACTGTATCACCAGAGGCAGTTTAGCGACATTTTAGACGCTACCTAAAAAAGCATTACGCAGCATTACGCAAGACGAGAACTGATTGGGCAAAATCGTACACAGGAATTTAACAACGCAATCTCGACCACTACTATTGCGACCAGCACTATAAAAATTACCATTATCGAGATCGTAACTTTATTTATGTTATACAAGAACTCAGAAAACATCCAAGGCCTAAACATCGATATGAAGATTGGGCTTCGCTATAAACAGGACTGGAAACCCTTCAGGGATATTCTTAGAGAAAATAGCATTCATACAAAACGGTTGTTGACAAGGAGGACAAACACAAATATCAGTGTTATCACTCGTGTTGTCAATAATGCTACTATATCTACTATATCCAGTGCCTCCACTATTGATCGAAAGTGTCCTGAACATCTCGACCACCTCCTTATATCAGGCGTCTCATTCTTGAAAGAAATTCCTGTAGAAAATTATAGTAGTGTGACGTTTCACGTGTTTAAAGAAGCAAATTTGAATATTAATAGATTTATAGTGATTATAGATTCATTTGTTGTCTTTTGAAGAGGAATTCATTATGACATGTTTAATATAGTGATGATTATATTTTAAGAATTTGTGTAAGGGAATAGCTTATAATTGAGTTATTAATTAATTAAAGAATTGAATGAATAATACGCTTACAATGCGTTTTCATCCAGAGGGGATGTCAGTGGAAATAGAATTTCTGATTATTGCGAATTATAGTGATTGAGAATCATATTGGTCTATGATATGAATTATAATGTGAAGCATTAGGATAAATAATGAATGTTATCTCTCATGTATTCAAGAGGAGATGAAGTTTTATTAGGCAAATATGCAATTTTGGGAGTTTTTACTTTCAATTTCGTTTTTTTTTTGTGGATGACAGTGAGGCCGGATGCTGAGATGATAAAAGGCACACGTCTTGGAGGGGGGGTGTTAGCCCAAAATCTCCGAGCTCCCATGTCGACGCATGGCAGAGCTCATGCTTTTGTTTGAATTTTGTTTGGGGAGGTAAACTTCGAATCTGATTCTTTAGATGATTGTAAGCTTCAATTAGTTGGAGGTCAAAAACCGTCAAGCGACCCTTCTCTTTACATTTTTCGGCAAATCAAGAGGGGATGTCCCACCAAAAATAAATATTGTGTGGGAAGAGCGGTGCCCTGTGAACCTTTTATCGGCCAAAGCTATTTATGTAAACTGTAAATTCTAAATTCAAATTAAGCAGGCAACTCATGAAGATCAAACTAACCTTTGTTAGATTCGTTATGTTACTTTTCTGATGTTTTCTTTATTCTGAAGTATTCGATGAGTGATGGAAAACGAGATGAATCCCAATTAAGAGGTGAAATATGCAAATCCCCCGTTTCTGTGAATAAGATGGCAAGATGATCAAACCATGAAGATAATTAGATGTCCTGTGATTTAGAAATTAATGGCAATGCCCTGTGTGAGACGACAAAACTAACCAGGGAGGAGATTTCTTCAGAGATCCGCATCAGTAGAGAGGGCAACCTAGAATCTACAAGCTACGCATAGAAATTCAGAGATTGTGCAGGTATCCGTTGAACTTGCTTTGGACACTTTGAGCAATTGATAGACTCACAAAGCAATCGATCCAGATTCCTGTATCAAAGCAAAGAGAATAGTCTTCAGATCGGAATTAAGTATGCTTCACAAGAAGTGAAATATTGATGTTGTGATCTATATAATATTGTGTGTGCGTGTGCCCCTGGATATGTATATTGTTTAAAGTGATGTAGTGTAATAATATAGAAACTTCTGCTTAGTGGACACAAACTGTAAATGAATATATTTGTTAGAGCCTGTAATTTTGTTTTGAGATAGAGATAAGTGAATATTAATGATAAGATTGGGTGAGATACTTTTTAATAGATTAATCACATGAGCACAGGTTGGAATTTTGAATAAGAGAATAGTATTATTTGCATTTAAGTTTAGATTGAATAGCCTTTTAGTGTTTAACTTGAATTTAATCAGCAGCTGCATTTAGCTTCATTTAATCATTCATTAGTATATTGATATAGCCGTAGAATTTAAGCTTACTGGTTAAGCTTTTTTGCATTTATCCACTCCTTTCAAATTGATTTTATTTTCTTGAAATAAAGATTATTTATTTTGATTTTAACACTTTGCCTTATTATTTCAACTGAAGTAATTCACTCTCGAGTTTTCCTTTATAATTTTATTTAATTCAAAGAACCCGACGCTCTGGCAGTTGATTATGTTGAAGGATTCCTATACCTTTTTTTAATACTGAGCTAGTCTGTTTTGGTGGAGAGGAGGTCACTTGCATAATCGATTGGCAGACGTTACAGTAGCGTAAGCGACTACTCTTCTGCAAGACGAATTACGACAGGGTTTCTTCTTGCAAGGTCCAAGAAGAGGTTAAAGCTTTACGAAGTTAAAGGTGAAAAGAAAAACTGAAAGTCCTTATCAGTCCAGGATAACTCGCTCTAGGGTACAGTAAGAGCCTTAGAAGAAACTGGCCCATCAACTTGCCGAAACTGCATACCACAGATGGCAGTGCGGTCACCAGTGACCGGGATAAGGCTCAAATGATCGCCGACTCCCTACAAAAACAGTTTACCACGCCTCCTGAGGTAATGCTCGACTTGCCAACGATGAGTGTAATGCTTATTGGATCACTCATCGTGTTCATACTCGTGAGGAAATAATAAATATTCGTAAAATCTCCGATGCCATCAAGCGTCTTAAAACCAGGAAAGCTGCAGGTGTTAATTCCATCACTAACAGTGCTCTGAAGAATTTGCCTCCTAATGTCTCGACTATTACCAAGGCCACGAATGACTGCTGGTTTGGTTTGGTTTGGGTTTGTTTGATATTAACGTCCTTTGCAACTGCCATGGTAATTTCAGGACGGCGTTATAGGGGCCGCAAATTTTGCCTCGCAAGGGTTCTTTAACGTGCAGTCTGCAAACGACTACACGGGATCAATGGCTTTACTTCCCTTCCGAAGGAAGTGCGTGATCTCAGGATTTTCCCCCTGAAAAAATCCTCGTCGTCCTCGGCCGGGGTCGAACCCTCGCCCTCGGCCGGGGTCGAACCCGCGTCCTCGGGCATCAGAGGCGATCACGCAACCCCTGAGCCACCGATGACTGCTGGGAACATACTTCCCTGACAAGTGGATGGCGTCCGTCATCGTTACACTACCAAAGCCTGGTCTAAACCCTACTCTCGCTGTTAGCTAATAGGCCCATAAACTTGCTATCTATGCTGTCTGAAGTCTTCGAATGCGTCATTCTAAAGAGGTTTAATATTTTGGCAAAGTTGGCCTTTAGGAACTGCGAGCACTGCAAGTACTGCAGAGAAGCATCCCTCAAAGATACCCAAATGAACAACTCATTCATGGCAACTGTTTCGTATCCGCCCTGCAGTGAAGCATCACTTAAAAACGCCACTGTTGACCCATAATTTCGCAGCATTTTACTCTGAAGTTATTAATTACTATTAGAAATTAATAAAATTTATTTTAATTCGTAAACATTTAACATTGTTCATTTAATTTTATTGAAACGCTTTGTATAAGAATTTACAAAATTATTACTAATTAATAAGTGATTTAAAAATTTGACATATTAAAAAAATTACTAAATTGCAAAAAAATAAGTTGAGTGGATCTTGTATCACATAAATGAATTCTGTATAAACACTGTCGCGATCTGCTTGATTGTGATTTGTTTGAAGTAGGATCCTGCAAAAACCCCACCGGTCAAAACTCCTAGAGTAATAGCACAAATGAGGACATATCCCAGAAATAAACCTTAATTTTTATCTGATTTTTTTTATAATTTATACATTATTTTATTGAATTATTCCAAAAATATCTGGGTTTTTTTTATCAGAATTTACTAGAGTTTTTATTTTCGTATTTGGAGAGGGGGGGGGGGGTCTTTTTTTAAATTTATTTTCTAATATTAATTTACCGAATTAATTATTTGGTGATGGAGTTGGCCATAAAATTTATGCTACATATTTTCATTATTGTCGTGCATTCGGTTGAATATGACATTAAATTTAAGTGATAAATGAAAAATTAAGCCACGAGCCTACATTACAGTCAACAATGACTTAATTGCTTAAGGCGTCGCGATCCCAGACTGGAATTTTCTTTTTCTTTCCTATTTTAATTTATTATTTATTTAAACGCATTTAACATCTGCATTGTAACATTTTAACATCTGAGGCATCGTGTTTAAATAATCCATCAGCTTTTCTTTAATAAATTTGATACTTGGGGTCTTTGTTACTGTTTACATTTACGGTGGCTACGCTATGACCTATCTACTATCAGAATTATTTTTATATTTGCGGCGTAAGATACCATGTAGCGAATGTACGAATAACTCTCATAATAAGAAAAATAACCAGATTTACTACTACTCCAAAAGAAAGGATCGACATGCTATAACTATTAGGGAAGAGGTAGAACTATTATCACTACCTCTGCTGGTCTTACCATTACTGAGGGATTGGATATTAGTAACTGTTTTGCCCAGCATTTCAGTGAAACTGTCTCTACTTCTTTCAACACATTCTCGGAGAACTGTCTACCTATTGCCCCCCTCCTATTGATAACCTCATCTTAACGGAGTTCACTGATAGAGATGTTGACTACGGCATTAATAGATTACGGGCCAAGCCTTGCAATTCTCCGACAGAGGTTCCTTCCTTTATTCTCAAAGGCCTTCGAGATGTCATAATTATTCTTCTTAGGCGCATCTTTAATTTGTGTCTAAAAGCTGGCCACTATCCTAAAATAAGGAAGAATGCGATTTGTGGTTTCTGCCTTTAAGGATGGTTCTCCCAAACGGATTGACATTGCTAGCTATCGGCCGATCTCTATCCTTCCACCCACTGCCTTTGATAACATCATTCATAAGTATCTTCTACAACATGTCGTTCCTCATGTTCCTGCGTGTTAACATGGTTTCATTCCCCGATGTTCCGTTGTGAGTAATCTTGTACCACTCATGCTCATGATGCCAACAACTTGATGTGGTCTACTTTGATATGCAAAAGACGTTCGACTCTGTCAATCATGAGTTATTAATTAAAAACTGGCGTGCGTATGGGATTGTTGATGGACTCCTTCGAATAATGCGCTTTTTCTTGTTGGATCGACAGTTTGTTGTATCTATACGACATCATTCATCATTGCCCTATAGGCCTCACTGTGGTGTTCCACAGGATTCTGTCCTAGGGCCTTTATTATTTGTTATCTTCACTGCTGACTTCCCCGAGGTGATTAGAAACTCCCATATATTGATGTATGCAGATGATGTGAAACTTTTTGGTAACATAATAATTGTCTTAATGCTCACCTGCTTCAGCAGGAAATTTATAGTATATGTCATTAGTGTGAGCAGAATGACAATTCTTGCAATTAATGCAACCAAATGTGACAAAAAAGACCAATTTTATCGAGTTCTCCTAGTCTGTTTGTGGAAATGTGCAAGTTGCCAAGCTCTGTGTCCGTGATCTAGACGTAATCGTTGATAGCACACTTTCCTATAATCCCCATGTTGATTGTTCGTCTGAAGGTTTACAGAGCTCTTGGTACCATTGTGCGCATTGGAGCCGATTTTCGGTGCTCTTCTACATTTGTTCGGCTCTATCGGAGTCTAGTTTCACCCACTTTGTCCTACTGTTCTGTTTTATAGAATGGGGGTTCAAATATGCAGTCTTGTAAACTGGATAAGGTGCAAAATGTTTTTCTCCGGTTTCTGAAGCGGAAATTCCCGAATTTTGATGTACCTTCAGATCTGTGTGCACTCTCAGACATTAGAATGAAGATTGATTTTGCCTTTCTTAAGATTGATTTTGCCTTTCTAAGATTTAGTAGGGAAGATGGATGCTCCGAACCTTCTCGAGTCTATTTTCATCCGAGTACCGTCTCATACTGCGAGGAAGCCCGTGTTGAAGCCTTGGCCTCCTATTAACCCAGAGAAAAATTTCGTCGGGATACAATGTTCAGAATTCAAAAACTATACAATGAGAATTCTGATGTCCCGTACGGAACGCAAGGTTGGCATATTTCTGTGCAGTCGAAGAATAATGCTCGTACCAAACGTGTTACAAACGCCAGTTTTATGCTTACGATCTTCAAATTCATCGCGTAAATGATATTAATTTATTTAATTAATTTTCCTCGTCATGTTACTATCCTGCCTTTGTGATTATGGTTGTATTTATTGTTTATCTTGTAACTCTCATTCTATTTGCTCGATGTTGTAGTTCCGTGTTGGCTTGAATTAGCTGTGTGAACACAGTACATGAACTAAATTGAACTGAATTGAATTATTATTATTTTTGAATTTTTATCTTTGTAATTATTATTATATTTCTGTTAATCTGTATAAATAAAATTGTGTGTTTGTGTTTTTTATTGTCCTTTTATTTTAATTACGTTACTTCCATTTTACTTGTATCTTGAATAACCCCATTTTGGACAACATAGCGGCTTGGACTTCCAGTTTATTTGGTAGGTTATTCCCTGTTTTGTTACCTATTATTATTATTATTATTATTATTATTATTATTATTATTATTATTTATACCAGATGGTTGTTTGTTTTTAGTATTTATTTGCGTAAAATGACGGCCGTTTATGGGAATAAAATCATAATCACACAAAGAAACTCCGTGTTTACACATTTAGGTTATTTACTCATTTGGTATTAAACGTATGAAATTATACGATTAAGAAATGAATAAAGAGCGTTTTAATTGTTGGTAATCTTACAAACATGGAAACACGGAATTCTATTGTGTGATTTTAAAGGACTGTCACTTAACGCAAGCAAAATCATACAAGAGCCACTTTGTGATACAAGACCCGTCATTTCTTTGTGATGCAAGACCCACTCAACTTTTTTTTTTCAATCTAGTAATATTTTTTAATATATCAAATGTTTAAATCAGTTATTAATTAGTAATAATTTTGTAAATTCTTATACTAAGCGTTTCAATAACATTAATTGATTATTGTTAAATATTTACGAATTATAAATAAACTTTATTAATAATGAAAAATAGGTTAGGTTAGGTTAGTAAACTTAATAAACTTTATTAATTTCTAATAGTAATTAGTAACTTCAGAGTAAAATGCTGAGAAATTATGGGTCAACAGTGGCGTCTTTAAGTGATGATTCACTGCAGTGCACGCAGTTCTTGCAGTTACTAAAAGTCAACTTTGCCAAAAATTACAAATATCACGGAGTGGTGTTCGATGCCAAGTTAAATTGGGGTGACAACGTCCACTATGCTATCAATAAGGCCGAAAAGGCAAGGTTTAGCCTGGTTGCTCTTCTGGGGCGAAACAGTGAGCTAGATATTAAACTTTTGATTTATAGAATAGTAATATGAACTATTACTATGGTGTGCCTGCCTGGACTACAATATGCAAGTCCAGATGGAATGACCTCTAAATCTTCCAAAACGTTACTCTTAGGACAATTACGCAACTTGAGAGTTGCAACCAATACTTCCATTGCTGAAGATTTCGATATACCTCCAATTGGAAACCACGTCCAGGAGTCGCTGAAGAAGTTGCCTCCGAAGATTAAGTTGCAGATATTCTGAAACGCCCATTAACCTTTAGAAGTTTTCTTCAGGCATCGCAGGCCTCGTCACATCCTGGACATCAACTTCGACGACATCCAAAAGGCCATTTTTCCACTCATTTTTCCAGAATACTGGATCTCATAACTCCTCCGTGTCCCTCGTCCCTTCAATCAACAATCAGCTATATCGTCCTGATAGGAAACAACTCCATTTTATCTTCTGGATAACTTAACTAGGTTTCATCTGGCTTCTTGTCTAGTTCAATATACTTCCCCTCGTTACTTCCTGGACGAGTATGACGGGGAAAGCATTGTTTCCAGGCCACTCGTTTCGTCTTTCCTTGCACTGTTCGACTGTCGATTGTCGATTTCCTTGCATTGTCACTGTTGAACATGCCTATGATGATGGTGTAAACCGAAACGCGTCGGCAATGAACCCATTAGTATCTGTATCACTCTTGGACCTTTATTTATAAGAGAAACCGGTGCAGGTTTGATACAGGGATAGGTTTACACATTCCCTATAGCTCACTTATCGTTGGTCGGAGCGCACCGGCTTCGAGTCGAGGAGAAACGTTACAACCGCCATTACCCTCAATACAGTCTGGAGTCAGTCGCGTGTAAGAACAATGAAATAGAACTTACATAAATGTATTGACAGTTATAGGATTTGTACCATTAGATCATCATTACTCATTATTGCTTATTTTGTTAGACTGTTCTTTTGCGGTTATTTTAAGTAATTGACTTGATTGTTAACCTTATGAACAAAACTTAGAGGCTTAGTTTTAACCAAAACATGGCGATGGGGCAAGTTTACACAGGAAACTTGGGACAGATTTTCAGTGTTTGAGGCCTTATAAAAAGTCAAATCCTGGAAAACAGTGGGTACAGTACTAAGAGTGTTAGACGTGGACACATGATCACTATAATGCAACAGGTAATTCAGTATATTTTTGTATCCTGTAATTTTTTTGATAATATTTGCATTTGTATCCTGTATTTGAAATGCACTTACTGAATTAAAAGAAGTAATAAAATGTTGCAAATTGTTTGAATTTTATTTCTAATAAAACTTATATTTCATTGCGTTAAATATATAGAAACATAACACAGTTTACTTACCCGGCTACGGGGCAAATTTACACAGTTGAAAATACATCAAAATATATTTTTATTTGAAAATGCTATAAATTTAAGGTAAGTTAAAGGCACCATACATTACCTTAAAGTAGAACTAATGAATGTATATGAAATTGAGTGAAATAGATTTGAATGAAAGATCATTTTGGAGTACCCTGTATATCTGTCGATTAAAAAATAGTATATAAATTCACTGAACTGCATTTCAATACGGTAAACATCCGAGATTAAAAAATAGATGAAATGCGCTGAATATCTGTTTTGGCTATTATTGTATTAATAGTAAGTCAAGGCAACAAATTAGTGACAGAATACTAAAAAATGGGCATTGGCAGGATTTGAATTTGATTTATTTTAGTAAACAGAAATATCGGAAATATCCGACGTAGTTTGTCAAAATGTAAATTATCGAATACCTTTCTTACGGTACACAAAAATTACCCCACTCGAAAAGCATTTGGAATGCATAATTTTAGCACAAAGATTCAAAAGAATTTTCTTTAATGTTCATCACAGTCTTTGTTATAGCTTTCATAAAGTGAAATCTTAAGGCTGTCAATATTCCACTTCAAGTATTAATATTGTAATACTAAGAAAATATTAGGAATTGTGTTAAAATTGTATTAACTAAATCAGTACCGTTAGTTTAATTTCCCGTTAAGTTAATTCACCTGAATCAAAAACTTTTTACAGTATTGTATATACAATCTATTTTATTTTTATATTTTTAAATTAGGTTAAACCCTTTCGATTATCCAAGTAAAATTCGAATAGGTTTTGACACGTCTATTTATGAAATGGTGATAGAAGATACAAAATATACGGTATGTAAAGTCAACTTAATTTTTAAGAATATTTAAAAAATAAGAGTTTTGTTATTCACTAACAAAATTAAAATATTATCGAAATAATTTCCTTCAAGCCGATCATTAAATTTTATGAGTAAATAGTGTATCAATATTAATCATATAAGAGGGTAGCCCAGAAAGTAATGCACCACAAATTTTTTCTCCGTCCCGAACAATGATACGAATGCCAAACTTGAGATATGCATTCTTTGAAGTTTTCGGAGTGCGCGCGCGCAAAGTTTCCGTTTCTTCTGTACGGGTCCCAGACCCTAATTAATGCAGTCGTCTGCGCCATTAAAAATAACACCAAGTTTAACTAGAATCTGGTCCGTCCTTCCGTCTGTAAAATAACGGGTAGCCGAGGTTTATTAGGTTCGACCCGGTCGTGAAAGTGCACCGAGGTTTATTATAAAGTTAAAAGAAGATGTCTGGAGCAACCATGGAAACAACATTTAAAAATGTAAACACACATTTATTCTAAAACAAAATATTATACAGTAAATGTAATATATGTATAACTCTATACAAATTTTAATCGGAATGGTTTATAAATGTTTTATAATAAATTCTCACAACAGATAATACTTGAAATTTACTTTCTCTACTCAAGGTTCAATACTAAAGGTTAATTATTTATACTTTTATTTTAACGTTATCCTTTTTGTCTCACAAATTAATCATTATCTTAGGCACTGCCTTTATAGCTTTAAAGATTTTTAACTAACAATTAATTTACTCTTTCTCTGTTAAACGAAAGTTAAGCTAAAACAAGATTTTTATCACCAAATGATTATATTTACAAATTCATATGTTCTGTGACCCTTGCGATATAAAGAGAATGAGAAAAGGAATGTGCACCATTACCCGTTCTTCTTAATGACTCCGATGTCGCTCGTCGCTCGCTGCGATGAATGGCGGAGGGTGGTCTGATCTCTTCTTTCGTCGGGCTCCGCGAAAGTGCTTTTAACTAACATTGGCTTAAGTTGTAATAATAATCATAATAATATAATTCATTTTTATTGGTTCTTTTGTCAGGGTATTAAACTGTTTCTAATCTAAAGGTCGATTATTTAGTGAAAGTGTTTCACTCTAAAAACAACACACGACTTTTCATGGTTTGTCTCGTCTTCCTCCATCTTTCGGTACGAACTCCACATCGTCCGATTCTCTGAAGATCTCGCCATCAACTCATCTTTCGAACATCTCGTCGTCACTCCTTCTGAACATCTCCATCAGACTGATTCTGAGTCTCTCTCAAAATTGTAAAAAGATACCGCTCATTGACGATAGAATAATCACCGTTGATTGGTTAAACAATTTAATAGGTGCTCCGGAATTGAGAGATACGGCACCGAGCTCGCTATCGCAGAGGAGGGAGGGGGGTTCAAGGTGAAAAGACGATCTCGTCTCCACTCGATAGGGCTAACTGTAAATAAATGCCGTTGTCAAACAATTCTAAAAATGAAACATCTCCACTTCATGAGCGTATTGTTTAACAATTCCA
This sequence comes from Rhysida immarginata, assembly GCA_023313115.1. Classification (NCBI taxonomy): domain Eukaryota; kingdom Metazoa; phylum Arthropoda; class Chilopoda; order Scolopendromorpha; family Scolopendridae; genus Rhysida; species Rhysida immarginata. The sequence goes on from JAHWFO010059906.1 coordinate 74,191, forward strand.
TGGTTTAAATTATAAACCATTTTCATAACAAAGTTATAAAATCATCCCCAAACTGTTAATATTCTTTATTAAGAATTATGATTGTTCTTAAAAATATGGAACAACATAATCAGAGGGGGCGGGCCGCCACACTTCCGACAGATAGCGTACGTGCAGCAATAGAACAAGATGGCGTCTGTAAGCGATGTACGTTACAAGCAGCGTGTCATCATTGAATTTCTCACTGCAGGGCAAGAAACGGTTGGAAACATTCACAAACGTTGCGGTTCGGCGGAGCTCCAAGATTTGCCGCGGTCGGGGAGGCCATTCTCGGCCATCCTCAAGATTCAGCGTGCTGATGCGCTCATTCGTCAGGACCGAACCAGAACGACTCGGCAGTTGGCGCTGGAATTGTCAATCATCAAAGGAAGTGTGGGTGAAATCATCCGTGCTCATGATTACACAAAAACGTGTTCATGATGGGTTCCGCGCTGTCTTACGGAGGAACACAAAGCTCTGAGTTGCTGCACAAAAAACATTTCTTCTGAGTTGCTGCAACGTTTTGAAGCTCAGGGGGAATCCTTCTTGTCCCGGATTGTGACAGCTGATGGTGACCTGGGTGCACCATTTTGAGCCCGAAACAAAACGACAATCGATGGGATGGCGTCATCTGCACTTTCCACAGAAGAAATAATTCAAAGCAACTGCTTCTGCTGGTAAGGTCATGATCACTGTTTTGGGACTGTGGGTGATGTCATACTCACTGATGTGATGCCGAAAAGCTGCACCATTAATTCTGAGGTATATGTGAACACATTAACCAAACTCAAGAAGCGCTTCCAGCGACTTCGACGCCATAACAATCAAGCTGATTGTCTGCTTCAACACGATAACGCTCGCCCTCACACGACGAGTTTCAGGACGTCGGAAGACATCACGAAACAGGGTTGGACAGTTTTACAGTGTTACCCCATGCACCCTACAGCCCTGACCTAGCGCCCTCAGACTTTCACTTGTTTGGGCCATTTAAGAGTGCCATTCGTGGAAGACATTTGAGGATGACTAAGAGGTGATTCGCACAGTGAAGACATGACTGTGTGAACAGAACAAGGACTGGTACCGACAGTGCATACACGCCCTTGTGCCTCGCTGGAGGAAGGCCATAGAACGGGACGGAGATTGTGAAAAAACAGGGACTGAAGAAGAAACATCATTCTTTCAAGTGTAGAAGTTTCATTGTGTTCAATAAATAATTGTTGAAGAAAAAAATTGTGGCGCATTATTTTCTGGGCTACCCTCGTATTATTATTATTATTATTATTATTATTATTATTATTATTATTGTTAATTGGATCATATCTGATAAAAAATTTTATACTTTTGTATTTATTCAGGATGCCGATTTTTGGGGAATTGTCGGAGGAAATATAAACCTGTGGGTGGGAATATGCCTCGTCTCTATCGCTGAAGTTTTGGAGCTCATATTCAATCTGGTTGTTTTATACGTGAAGAAATGCTGTAAGTGGAAAGACCATCATACAACATTCAAAGCAATTCCAAGAAGAAAGAAAAAGTTTGTAATTCAACGACGTAACGTAAATAATTGGATGAAAATCTATTAGCTTAAAATAAGGAATATACAATGAATTCGAATAATAAAATTTTTAATGCACAAAATATTTCGTAAATATAGGTAATACAATAATACTCAATGGAATGTGAATTGTTAATCAGTATGCAGAACGCGTTCAATATGCCCACATCGTAGACGTATATTTCCTCGAAGCAAATCTTCGCATTTCTGATTTATTTAGTGACACTTCCAGTGTTAGTCTCCGAATTTAAAAGCTATTTTGGCCCTCGCAGTTACATTACATTCTCTCGTTTATTGCAGTAAAAGTTCAGACTCTTTTACACTTTCAGATACAAAAGTTTGGCCCTTGACATTCAAATGCAAAAGTTTGCATGCATTATTATTAGGGCGGGCAATTTGAAGCACCCTGAAATCGTTCTGGATATTGATGGAACATCACACGGAGCCCGATATCGTTTTTTAAATTAGCCTAATAATCCGATAAGGACGGAAAGATATGAATTATAATCATTTACCGTAATAATTTCGAGAGTCAGTTTTTAAAGTTTCGCGTTCATGGGTCCATGGTATCAGTGGTACAGGGGGCTCCACAATTAGTACGTCAGGTTTCATGTTTAAGTTCACAACATTTAAGATCGTTTTCGAATTGCCTTCTTCTTGGCGCGATAGCCGATAACCATCCTCTTGTAATCATCCTCGTGCTTTACTCACGACAGTCACTGGGTGCGTTCGGAGAACAGCCACTGGTGAATTTCTCGAGAATCAGAGAATTCTCCGTGAAACACGAGAGAATTCGAGAATTCACGTATGTCTTGAACGCCTCAGTGAATTCTTGAATTGGTGGATTATTCAATATGGAGAATGTGAGCTCGCCTGATCGTCTTTCAGAACATTATTTTCTGAATATCATATGAATAGTGAGTTAAATGAGCAAATGTGAGACACACACGGTGAGGGAGAGAAAGAAGAAAATACTTTGGTGTGTTCGAAATGCAAAGAAAATTTTATCACTGGAAATTCGTTTTAAATTTATAATGAGAAATAAAATAAAATGAAATAAAAAGGTGGAATACTGAAACACTAGTTGTGCGAAATTAAAAAGGAAAAAAATTAATTTAGCAAAATGAAGATAAATTATGAGCATATCTTGCTCATAAAAAAAAACTAAATTAATTTATTTTAATGATGAAAAATAGGAAAGAAAATTCCGCAGCCCGGATTCGAACCCGGATTCAAAATGTAATTGCATTTTTTTTTTATCTCTCTCAGCATCTCTATTTGTGACAACGATGGGTTAATTCAATCATAATTCGCTAATTATTTAGTGAATTGACGACAATACTAAAAGTCAAATAAGTACGAGCGTAATACCTGTTTGCTAAATTAAAATCAAAAAAATTTAAAAGTTTAATAAAGGGGTCATGATTTTTCCAAGAATAAATAGCATATAAATTTTTTTATTAATCTTAATAATTTTATTAACTCTGGAAATATTTATTTATTAAATTAAATAGATCCAATACGTCCATCCAGGGCCTATATGGCCAGAGGCCGACGAGTTGGGTCCCTGGATGGACCTGGATTCACGACTGCTGTATGATGGTCGCAGCAGCCGGGGGGGTGAAGATTGGTAATCACGGATGGTCGCCCATCCAGTGACGAGCCGTACCTGATGTAGCTTAATTTCGTAGAAGTTGTTCAATGAAAGCCCACCAGGCCACAGCCTCCCCCAAATTGAATACACAAATTTATTGAAATAATAATTTCGTAGCGGGTAGATGGTGGGTAATTCAAATAGAGAAGTAATTAATTCTTTAAACGGTTTGAACTATTTATTAAAATAAATATATTGTAATAAATGACAATTTAAAAACAATAAATGAGAGATAAGCATTAATACTAGCCATTATTCTGTTATTAATATTTTCTGCTGATATTATCTGCCAATAATATGGAAAACATTATATTCTGAATACATATTGTATGCTTCTCCCAATGACCTAGAAAAAACAACTGGACTGCGCTTGGCGCGATTTGGAGTGAAGCCACCGGAAGTGTGCAATCCGCCATGTTGGGAGGGTCAGAAATAGAATATAAGCAAAGCGGAATAAGTAAGGCTTATTTTCCTTATAAAATCGGGTGATATTTAACATTTTAATTATTGATATGATTATTAGGTTTATTTCCTTTTTTATTTAGTTAAATAGAAGAATATTCCAGGTATGTAGAGTTCTCACACTGTAAGGTGAAATGGAATAGTTCACTCTATCGCGCTCAGAGATAGGTACGTCATAGAGATAATATACTTTATATCCTCATGCGCCATCTGTGAGTTGCTTTTTTTCACTCAAGCCTGCTCGTAACCGCTCGTTGCAACCTATTGTTGAAGTACCAGGATTTAAGAAAATCAGAGCAATTTAAAAAAAAAAAATTCCTATCCCGACCTATTGAGCGCCATAAAGTGAACTCTTCCATTTCAACTTACAGTGTGAGAACTCTGCAAGCTTTGAAAATTGTGTAAAAAATACTACAGTGACACTAAGTGACTGCAATGTAGGAATGTTACTATTCACAAATTTATTTATAAGCAAATAAAATAGTTCTGATTACATGTGATCTGATTCCTGTTTCTTTAACAGAGAGTTTATTACACAAATGATTCATTCTTGCATTACTGTAACTCTTAGAAATTAATTTTATCAATCTAAAAGCATGATTAGTGTGGGAAGAATCGTAAAGATGCTCATCCAGACTACTGATAAATGGCTTTTGGGAGAACTTCGTGAAACAACACAAGAAATAATTTCTGCAACACTTCCTGCTTGTGGAAGCTTGTTGTTGTTTGCTGCCATCATCCTTCGATAGCCTCTTTCTGTGGTTTAAAACGCCCAAGAAAAATCCCTGTTGTTCTAAAACATCCAAACCAAGACGTGAAGAATGTTTGTGAAGCCACGGAAACATGCTTTTGAAGATAATGGCAGCAAACAACAACAGGCTTCCATAAGCAAAACGTGTTGCAGAAGTTATTTCTTCTTGTGTTTTTCACGAAGTTACCCGAAAGCCAATTTTCAGTATTCTGGATGAGTATCTTTACGATTCTTCCCCCACTAATAATCATGTTTTTAGACTGATCAAATTAATTTCTAAGAGTTACAGTAATATAAGAATGAATCATTTGTGTAATAAATTCTCTGATAAAGAAACAGGAATCAAAATCAGATCACATGTAACCAGAACTATTTTATTTGCTCATCAATAAATTTGTGAATATTAACATTACAACATTGCAGTCACTTATGGTCACTGTAGTATTTTTTACACAATTTCCAAAGCTTTTTAAATACCTGGATTATTCTTCTATTTAACTACATAAAAAGGAAATAAACCTAACAATCACATCAGTAATTAAAATGTTAAAACGCCCCGATTTTATAAGGTAAAGAAGCCCAAAACTTACTTCCTCCATATTGTTTATATTCTACTTCTGCCCCTCCAACATGGCTGCGCAGCGACTTCCGGTGGCCTCACCTCTAGTAAGGGGCGAACAGCTCCAAGCGCAGTCCAGTTGTTTTTTTCTAGGTCATTGGTTTCTCCCTCCCACATTTCAGATCACTCGCTTACATTTTCAGGGAAAACCCTTGTACGCTCGATCCTCACTCGCGCGCAATCCAGTTCTTTTTTTCACATCATTGGTTGTCGCCATCCAACGTCAATTTCGCTTTTTCCACTAGTTTTGGCGAGAGAGAAACGTGGAAAAAAAACGAGGAAAAAGTGAATTCTCCGTGCAATCCCGAACGCCGTGATTTCACTGGTGGTGGTTTCTCGAACGACAAAGAGGAAATAATGGAAAAAGTAGCTGTTCTCCGAACGCAGCCACTGTTCACAAATGCGAAAGTTCAAACCACGGTCTATAGATCGAGAAACTATTCATGGTCATCGAGCTCCATTGTTAAAATGAAGCTAAAGTTTCTAGCTCCCGGTAGGGCGGGAACTTTATTGAAAAGTGGCGCTGCATGTACAATCGGCCCAAATGCGCCTGTAGCGTCGTCCTATCGGCAAATAAAAACTTTACTTTCATTTTCAGTTTCAATGAAAAACTCTATCGCAGATCACGGTCGGCCTTAGTGCGATCTATGCGGCACCTCGCGCGATCTATTTTCCTTAGCTTTTCGAAACAATGGAAAAAGGCCGAAGCTCAATGACCATGTATATCTATAGACCGTGGTTCAAACCTTATACTGTTTCGATGGATACATTTGCACCTTCTAGCTCATGACATGAATTTAATATTTTCACTCACATTTTTCGCTTTAAATATTTGTAACAATGGATCATCATTAGCATTTATCTATTACGTAAATATTAAGTAAAATGCTTGTAGAGTTTCAACAGGAAATAATGGATTCAATTTCTAAAAAGTATTTTTATTTAAAAAAAAACAAACCCTACTTTACCACTTCTGTTATTATCTGTATTAAACCGAAAATACCATATCTCTCAAGTAATTAAGATGTTTAATTAAAAACACCATTTTAAATACTGTAAGCATTTGTCGGAGAACTTTAGTTTCATTTTCTATTTCTTTAGCATTAAAGCAAAAACAAATTAACCTGGTGATCTGCAGGTCAATTGTCTGTTATGTAAATTGTCTATTGTATAGTATGCAAATTGTATATTATGTATAATGCATTACCTGTAATGTTTAATTAAATCTATATTGAGAGGTGTAATTTCTCTTTTTCTTAGTGTTTCTATTCTCTTATGTTTTAACATTCACAAATAATAAGAAATGACTTCAAGTTGAAAAGGGAATTTATGAAAATTGTTTCATATCAACGCCAGTTGAATAGGTCCAAACTAACAAGCCTTATAAATTTTGATTGATAGCAACAACTCAGAATACGGAATGTTCATATTTAAAGCTAAGTAATGCACAGTAAATTAACAAAGCCATGGGCGAATCCAATAAGTTGGCCCTAGCCGTTCCGATTTCTTTCGTCAACCGTGAATTGTGGTTGGCCCTCTGGACAAATTCATTGGGACTGACCAACCGCCGAACATTGGTCCAAAATCCCGAAAGCTAGCCAAAATTCAAAAAATCAATTTCAAATTTTCTAAAATATTATTAGTGTTTAGGAAAGAGAACTAAATTCCTCATCGCATGTTACCAATCTCAGATTTATATTTTTTATACTTCAATTTCCAATTCAGTTCAAAGTTGACCTTCGTACGAAACAACCGTGACAATTCAAAGTAACAGAAATTTTACTATAATCTGTCCAACAAACGTTGAACTGGGCGTGTTCAGTTAAATTTCCGATTTCAATGGACTTCGTACGAAGAGACGTCATTTCCTTAGTGATTCGCCATCTTGGTTCCACACAGCTGTCACTAGGAAGACTTTAAATCCTTTTGAAATTAATTTTGAGTCGTCATAAAAAAACGTAGCAATAGAATATAGTTTTATTGCAGACATTCTGATCGCTTATATAGCCAAAATAGTGTCAGAATCAGCATATCTAATGCTAACCACGACATGTGTGGAACCAAGATGGCGCGTTGCCAAGGGGTGGAGCTACCTGTTACGTCACTCGTGCGAAGTCGAGGCTAACGAGATATACAGGCTCCGGCACTGAAAAGTCACCTGACCAAGATAGGTCTATTAACAATCCAACCCTCATTGTTTCCAACAAAGGAAAAACCACTGATTGTTAAAATACAAGATGGAAAGAATGAAAGTTACATTGTTAATAGACCTATCTTGGTCACGTGAATTTTCAGTGCCGGAGCCTTCTTTCTCGTTAGCCTCGTGCGAAGTCCATTGCAAAGCAAAATCAACAATGTCTAACAATTGAAACTGAATATTTAATTGGACATGCCCGCACCAACTTTCTGGTTTTATGAGTATATTTTAAAAACAAACTTTGCAAATCCAATTTTTTACAATGGATTCTATTCCTGGAAGTATGTGCAATAGAATAATATACTAACAGTCTATACAAGGTGTGCCAAAAGAAACGGGACGATCGAATATTTCGCGAAATTTACATCCGGGGGTGGAGCGGGGGGCAACTTTGAAATCTTAAATGGAAACCCCCATTTTTTATTGCGGATTCGGATTCTACGTGAAACAGTGAACAAGTTTTAGCTGAAAATTTTTTTTGATTCTCGATAGATGGCGCTGTAATCGCAGAAAAACCAAATAGAGATCAGAAGTCTGCAAACGGTCAAATTTCTCGGGACATACGCTTCGGAACACAAAATTAGTATTTTTGAAAAGGCTATCTAATGATACAGTATGATAGTCGACCGATTGATGGCGCTCTAATTGCAAAAACAATTCTTTCTCGCAAGTGAAAGTATTTCTACAGCTAATATGAGGTTAACGTCTTTCGTTGATTTTGTATCTGACTTTAGTAAAAAACAACGTTTAGCATAACCCAAGAACAACGACGTGGACGTAGTAGTTTTTTGTTCCTTCGGGGTACTTGTTTTTAGTGAGTCCCCTTGCCTCTCACTTATCGGGGTGCTTGTTTCAGGTGAGTCCCCTTGCCTCTCACGATTGGCGCCAATAACTTTATTGTAGTAAATGCTCAAATTGTGCACCGTTTACTTCCTGGCAGTAAGCTAATCGATGGTAAACAGATTCGATGGAATTGTTTAAGTATTCTGCAGGTATTTGGGCAGCTACATCAATTATTCTCTGACGCAATTCATCTAAATTTTGAGGTTTCGTTTCGTAAACCCGATTTTTTAAATAACCCCACAAGAAAAAATCAAGTGGAGTTAAATCTGGTGACCTGGCAGGCCATTCGATCAGACCTCTTTGTCCAATCCAACGATCAGGAAAATGTTCATCGAAATAATTACGAACGTTCCGTCCGTAATGAGGTGCAGCACCATCTTGCTGAAACCAAACGTGCTCCAAGTTATCGCCAGCAATCTCCCTTATTGCTGGAATTATTTTATTTCGAAGCATGTTTTCATACCTTTGAGCAGTAAGATTACCATCGATAAAGAATGGCCCAATCAAATGATTATTATTTCAGCCCAAACGTTTAATTTCTGTGGATATTGGGTTTTGCTCTCTCGCATCCAATGAGGATTCTCATCTGCCCAATACCTGCAATTATGCCGATTACAAGTACCATTCAATTGAAATGTTGCTTCATCTGAGAATACAATGTTGTAAAGAAAGTCTGGATCTTGAACTATTCTAAGCATCATGTCCTCACAAAATTCTAGACGTCGGTCGGGATCATCTTCATTTATCTCATGAACAAGTGTCATTTTGTAAGGATGAAATTTATTACTTTTCAAATCCTGCGGACTGAAGATGTACCAATTTCTTGAGCTTGGGCAGTTCTACGAAGACTACTGTGAGGATTTTCCGTAAATGATAATAAAACATTCAACGCTTCTTCTTCGTTTGTTGCTGACTTTGGTCTTCCTAATTTAGCTCGATCTTTCACAGAGCCTGTAGCTTCAAATCTTCTAACCGTTCTCTCCACAGTCGATTTGGAGATAGGATCCATTCCAATTCGAAAAGTATCATTGAAAATATTTCTTGCTTCCGAATATGACCTTTTCCTATCACCCCAGCCTACCATCATCAGTAATGATATTCTTTCTTGTTCATTAAGATGAGCCATTCTGAGAGAAAAAACACTTTTTCAAGTCAAATTTTTCTTTACAGATGAAGGTTCATCTGCTTGAATCAACTTAAACAGTTGAACTAATGTGTCATTTAAAAAGTACCTACCAAATGGATGAAGCACAAAAAATCACAACAAAAACAGTCCACTTTTTGTTTACGTATTTATTAATAAAGAAAAGAATTTGTTTACAAGCGGAAAGAATAAGAAAGAGTAATTTGAAGGATTTTATTATGTTAATTTAAGCGATGATATTTGCATTTTGTAAAATGAAAGTACGTACTATCATTGTTAGATTTTTTTCACAAATCTTATTTTCCATGATAACAAAACCATCCATCAAGAATTAAACAATGTTACAATATTGCATTAAAATGCTGTATTGAGTATGTTAATTATTTTAATTGTTTTAAATATTTTCATTAAAAAAATTGATTTCCTCTTAATTATACCCCCGGGGGATGGCTGGTGGTGGAATTTTTTATGGTACTGAATACAGTTTTATACGTAGAATCTGAATCTGCAATAAAAAATGGGGGTTTCCATATAAGATTTCAAAGTTGCCCCCCGCTCCACCCCCGGGGGTGGGGGCTAGGGGGTCGTGTTTGGTGTCATTCGATAGATTGTTGACAAATAGTGAACACGTGTTTTTCAGTTTTTCGATCCGATGTAAATTTCGCGAAATATTCGACCGTCCCGCTTCTTTTGACACACCCTGTCGAAAGAGTCACCCTTGTATGGGGACTGTGTATAGAAAAAGCCTTGGCAAAACCTTGTGACAATGGGAGATAATTTAGAAACACCGTGTATATTTGCATCTGTACCCAGAATTCAATAAAGACCCAGAATCTACTTTAACGATTATTTTTAAATTAAATTTTTAACTGTTTAGAAGCACGGAGGAATTTATAAGGCGAAATTTTCTTATAACAAAGAAACTGATTGTAATTATATTAATACAATGAAGTAACAACAAATGCAGGAAGAGTTAAATATCCTATTTGTTTTCAAAGTTCGCAGTGGAATAAACTTATTCTGTTTCCTATTTTTCTTTCGGAATCTAAAAAATATAAAACAATAAAAATGATTTTACCGCCAAAGCGGATAAAAGGAGCACGTTTTCGTGTTATCGCATCATACATGAATATATGGCATCCTGCATTTTAAAACACTTTAGAGAACATATGTAAATATGAAAAGTAAATTGTAAATTACTATTTAAGTAAACTAATGCGGACTGCAGAATGCGCATCTGGCGCAGACAGCACGATGCCATGGACCCATCCTCTCAGCAGACAACCGTATAGATGGGTGGAGGAGGAGCGCTGGTCTGGGGTGTCTTCTCTTGGGACATACTGGGTCCGCTGATATTCGTAGACCCATCCCTGAAAGCGACACACTACCTAAATATTGTTGCCGATTAGGTGCACCCGTTCCCTGGTGGTGACGAACAGTTTCAACAGGACAATGCTCCCTGTCACACTGCTCAAATGGTCTTGGACTGGTTCGAGGAACGTGACCGGACTTTCACCTACCTCAGTGGCCAGCTTGGTCACCCGATCTCAACCCGTTCGAGCATTTATGGGATGAAGTGGAGAGAACCATCCGACGCCTTCCCACATTACCGTTCAACCGGCACCAATTACGGGACGCCGTGATGTCAGCCTGGGCTGCTATTCCTCCGCAGCGATTTCAACACCTTCTTGAATCCATGCCAACAGTTCAGGCAGTTCTCGCTGCTAAAGGAGGCGCAACACGCTATTAGCGGGGTGTCTCTAATAAATTGGTCGTCCAGTGTATATACTTCAAGCCATATCTTAATATTGAAAGTTTCCAAAGGTAACATATAGTACCATTAAAACATTCACTACTAAACGAATTCCCATTTAATTATCTATGTGATATATTCATTTTTGAGACGTCCTTACAAGTTGTTTGATACATTACATGCCTATCTTAGCACTGAAAGTTCCAACGGTATCATATGGTACCATTAAACACGTACTACTAAATAATTCCAACTCTCATCATTTACGCGTTATATTCATTCATGAGACGTCCTTACACGTACACGTGCCATTAGGCCAGTATATGCTATCCCGAATTACTCCTATATATTCGTTATGACATGTGACGATTTGTTTGTTATTTTACATGCCTTATCTGGTTAGTGGAAATTTTTGAGGGGGTATCATAATGGTACCATTAGAGCACGTGACATTGTACCTATTCGTGCTTTGTCCTATATTAATGGATTGGTGAAAATGTGAAAATTTAATTCGTTTTCATATTATCGTAATAAATAATAAGCTCCCTGCGAATTAAAAATATTTTTGATTTAGAGACCGATCTCCCCTTTTAATAATCGTCAAACACGTGCATCCTGCACGCGCACCATCCATTTCATCTACGTTTAAAGCACGCGCAGAGCCGAACCGAAGTGTTCACCACGCGTTTTCCCTAATGCAAGTATAATCCGCTTCTTCCAGCAATTCAATATATACTCTCTCTCTATTGCAAAGCAATGCATATACAGATGGACGGACGGTCGGACGGACAGCTGGACAAACCGATCACGTAAACACTTCTCTAGGAAAATGTGCTAAAAGCAGAGCTGAGCTTTAACTAGCTTAGTAATTAGTAAATAATATGGTACAAGATTCTTGAAACACTACCACTGAGATTTGGTAACGGGAATATAAGTTGAGCGTCGATCCAAACTCAGAAACGAACATCTCCAATCAATGAAAGATTTACCCGGCGTCGTTGTTCCTCCTCTTTTAAGCTTGGTACATGAAAAGTAGGAAATAAAAGTCATATTAAAAGGCATGCACACACTGGCAGAAAACTTAAGCTGCAAACAATAGCCCAGAGAACGAGGCTCTGGATGAGAGATAAACTAGCGCTTAACGAACATTGACATCCAAACAAATTTTTCCAAATTAATTGTCTCAATAAAGCAATCATTATGTCCAACATAAAGAGAGTCATAATTAGTTATCACCAATTAAGTTTCCACTATCTAGTCTTCAATACGCAATCGAATAGATCCATTACGGTTACGCAGATAAGTTCAACAAGACGATAAATAGGTTTATTAGAAATTTTGGCGTCGACTGCTAAGGTCATTTTGCGACGTTTACACAACTTATATCTAAACGCAGCCCGGGACAATCACAAACATCCATGCACACGACGGGATTCGAGCCCACGACCAGGTGGACTCGAGAACTAGAAAGCCTACGCCGTAGCCCTCTCGGCCATCTGGCCGGCGCGATAAATAGCTGCTATCGCTTTAATAAATTCTGACAAGGCCAATTCACTACTTAAGTATGCTCTCAATCCGTCGGGGAAAAAGCCGGTAAATTTTCATTATTCTATGAATCCATAATCTGTGAAAACTATCATCCTCTTCATATCTTGAAGACGGAAACGCTATTGGACAAGGTGTTAAACATTCGGCTGGAGAGGGGGACGGCAGTAAATAATTCAGTGAAAATTTCCCATTCGAAATTATTGCTTCTTTTATGACACTGCTAATTTTATTTTTAACTTTAGAGTCACAATCGGGTTTCTCCGAACCATTAAGGACTTTTTCATAACAAGTTTCACTAACCTTGTTGCTCTGACTGTTCCGCACATCTCTTCGCTGCAATAATACTTTTCGTAGCGGAACACGAACTTACTTCATTTTTTTCTCGTACTCTTTTTTCCTTTCGGTACCAGCATTCCGAACTTCCATTCCGAAATCGTTCCCGCTTTTCACAGTAAAAGCACGGAGCAAGGAAGAAGAACAGAGGTGACACTCGATGGCGTTTTCCGAATACGGATTACAGCGATATCTGGTAAATTGGAATCAGCTATAAAAATAATCAGTTATAAATAAAACGGAAATGAAAGTTGTTCGTACTTTACCAGAGAATAAGAGACATTACTTTATATATGACGTCATTTAACATTCCATTTCTGCTTTTTCATTGGTTAATAAGAAGGAGATCGTTCGAGAATACTTTCAAAGCACGGAGAATGTTCATCATCTGTTGGCGAACATTCAGGAATGAATTTTAAACTATTTAAAGGCTTTGCTGATGATGGGAGAAATCAATATCACAGAAAAGTTAATTGTTTTTTGGAATTCCGTGAAAAAGATGAGTTCCTGTGCTGTTAAATGGTGCAGCGATAATAAATAAAAAATAAAAATTAATTCTGCATTAAGGACTGCGTTGCGTTATGGGAAATTAATGTGTTTCGTTCCAAGCCGCTGATATCGCTACGGTCTACCGGATGTACGATTTTTTTGAATAGGTTTCTGTATTACTCTCTTATTCTGTAGTAAGAGGGCGATTCCTCCTTTTCTCTCCACCTGCCGTCCCATCGGCATTCGAACCAAGCACTTTCTATCTCTTCACTTCCGTTTTTCTATAAGAATACTTAGGACCATTCTCGCGTGTTTACAAACATTAGCTTACTTCGTGCCTAGACGTATTTCCGCTTTCGTAATAACTGCACTTCAGGTGATGGCTGTGACTAAAAGTCGAAATTATTCAGCTTAACTGCCGAGTGCCGCGATTTATCATTAATATTTTATTGAGTCCGTTTTTCGGAGGGCACGCTAAATCTCGGTCCCGGATGCTACTACCACCACCTTGTAGCATTCGTAAAAAGCTGTCAGAAGCTCAAAATTGCATCTTCCAAACCGTCTGGTCAGCGTGGGAGATTAGACCAAATATCCCCCCCCCCCCCCCCCTTGGCGGGAGAGGCCTATGTCCTGCAGTGGTCCGAGACAGGCTAAATATTTATTTTTATTGAGTTGGAGATCATAAAACGGTACACAGTTTCTTAAAATCGACACAAACACCTTCCACAGATTTCGATAGGATTAAACATAAAGGTTGGGGGCCATCTAAAAGTAACTCGTGTAAAAGGGTTTAGTAAAACACGCCTTCATTTTTTAAAAAAGCGACATCAAAAGAAAACCTAAAAAAAAGGATTCAGTTTAGATCAGCTCCTCTCTCTTCCCTGCTTATATACCTAAAGAATTTGCACTAATTTCACCGGAATTGATTAAGGTACTTGCCGGGTTCGAGTCTATCCTCATAAGTGCCTATCCATTTTTTTTCTTCATTTGTTATAAGCGCCAAAAATAAATAAAAGGATTTTACCTGAAGTTTTATTGTTAAAAATAACTTTTCATTTAAAGTAAGAAATTGTGAGAAAAGGGAGCGGGAGGAAATTTCATTTCGTTAAATAATTTTTCCCTTCAATTCTTAAGAAAGCTTAAATCTGATATCTGAATCAGCTGGCCACCCATTGTTGAAACACGTGATCGAGCCATGGAGGTAGGAATAAGGATCTTATTCGTAGTTTTATACTTTCTTCTATACTGTCTCACTATATGAAAAAAGCTGCAAGGCCGTGTGGGAAAGCACCTCACTACTTTTTCACCTCCGCCCCGTAAAGTAGTCTTCGACTGCGCTCGCGTAGTTCTCAAAAACATGAAGCACTGTTTCAGTTTCATTTTAGCCTCTATGGTTTCAGTTTCTTTTTTATTGTTTGCGCGTTGATCTGAATGAGATAACAATTGGTAACGTCGCTTTCCTATACTACCTTGCAGCTTTTTTCATATAGTGAGACAAAGCGTAGCCACTATACTACTTTCATGGATCGAGCATCCTGTGAAAACTAAAGGGAAGGGGGGCTAATGTAAAAAAACCCACAAGAGAATGAGAGAGTCGAACAAAGTAAACGTGAGGGGATTCTTCTCTGTGATGTAGCTACACGGTATTACTGATAGTACTGCATTCGATATGGCGGTAATTCAGGACTATTATCAATGAAAGATTGCCACAATGACAGCTAGAATGTGTTGTCTAATCCTTCGAGCATATAAATATATAGTAGGGATTTTTATGCTCGAAGTCTAACCCAGTGTTTCTAAGCGGCAGCAGGGTCATTGGAGGGGGCCGTTATATAGCAAGTGGACAATCGACAATCGAGCAGTGTTTAGACGAGTCTCACCCTTCCGGAATAAACACCATGTGAACAACACTGAAATAGGCAAGAAACCTGAATAACCCAAAAAGGTCTTCCACATTATGAAAAAAATAATAAAATAAACGATTGTCAGAAGAGAGGGGGAGGGGGTGGTATCACATCTTACATTAATCCGGGAAGGAAACGTTGCCAATTCTTTCTTCATAAACAATTGCTAACGCTTTTCTACATAACCATGTACTGTTGAAGCAAATGATTGGCTACTAGTTATTGTTAAATTTGCCTAACACAAATTAACTATTGATAATATAAGGCATAAGTAATTACATGACATATCTTACTGTTAGCATTGAAAGTTTCCAATGGTTCAATAATCGTTTCATTAAAACACACATCATGGAACCAATTTCGACTATCATTAATCTTACGTTATATTCATTAATGGCACGTCATTCCAAGTTGTTTGCTATATTAGATGCCATATCTTAGCATTGAAAATATCTATATTAGCATGCCATATGGTTCCATTAAACCACATACAATTAAACCAATTTCGACTATCATTAATTTTACGTATGTGATGTTCGAATAAATCTCCCATCACATTTTTTTTCGGAAAATAAAATGAAAAAATATAAACCTCAACATATTATCTGACTTGCAGCCATTAAAGTTATAGTACATTTCAAATCTTGATAATTTATGATTATTTAATTTCTATTAGTGTTTCTTTTTTTTTGACCCGGGCAATATTATTAATAACCTTAATTTTTTTTGTACAGTATTTTATAGTAGGTAAAATGAAAGTTGTTTTTTTTACTATTTCTTTTCTGGCTGTCTGTCATTTAGACTATATATAGAGCTTATTCATGAGCCTTACAATATGGCGGCAGCAATTTCAGCCCCGACTTTGATTGGCGGAAGCAGCTGCCACCATGGTGTATACCAGTTTCATGCTGTGGTTGGTTGGTGCGGAACGACGTCACTCTGATGAATAAGCTCTATATTTTTTGTAATTTGTACTTTGGGCAGATTTTTGAAATATCTCAATTGTAATATTAATTAGGAAAAATAATGTGTACACATTATTTACTTGTAAACATTTTCTTATGACCGGCCACCTGGCCGAGAGGGCTAGGGCGTAGGCCTTCTAGGTCTGCCTGATCGTGGGTTCGAATCCCGCCGTGGGCATGGATGTTTGTGTTTGTCCCGGACTGCGTACAGATAAGACTTGTGTAAAAGGCGCAAAATGACCATAGTAGTCAACGCCTAAATTTCCAACCCCCCCCCCCCCCCCACACACACATTTTCTTATAAAAATTTATTTGTAAAATGTTTTCTTTTGTAAAGTAGAGCCAGTTTGCCTAGTAGTATTTCACTTATGAGCATTTCCCTTGTGGAATTTTTGTAAATATTTCTTCAGGTGACATTTCCATTGTCAATAATTGCTTTTGCAGTATTTATACAAGGATCCTTTGAATTTGGAAATTTAAGTAATTTAATAAGATTAATTTGGTATAATTTTTCTTTAGAAAGCTTAATATGATTTTATCAACAATGTTCCATGAAACATATTGATTGTTGTCATTTTTTCTGAAGTTGTTCTATAATTTACATAATCATGCTCTGAAGTGTGCCTTTCTATTATCGCCGCGTGCTAGCCGCGTGCTTCTTGACTGTTGCCCCAAGAGCATAAAGTTGTCAACTTTTGAAAATTTCTTCACTACTCTACCATTCTTCCCTTTGGCTATTGTGTGTAGAAAAAATTTATTCCCTTAATTCCTCTTTATTCCCTTAGAGAGAGGGGGGGTTGGGTTTACCCGATACGAAACGATATCTCATTGCGGCCAGGCGGGCTGCCTTGATTCGGGTATTCCTTAGCCCTCCCTCTTTATGGGCGAACTTCCTTTTCTTACATCTAAGGTTGTTCTTCAAGGTGAATAGGCTTCCGTTATCCCCCTTGTTGCCAGTTATAACGTATCAACAACAACCGGACTTGTATAAAATTATCAACTCGGACTTTGAACTAATTTTACCGATGCTACGCCGTATCGATCCTCAGCAATGGGGAGTGCTTCGGCTTGCATGATTCTTCCAGCAGACTGACCCTGGTGAATCGACGGACATCGTTCGACTCCTTCCCGATCGCCCGTGGGCAGCAGTCATGAAGCTTTTAAAGTCATTTGCCTTTGAAAGGACACTGTTCAACTACCAATGGCGGCTGCTGCATCACGGGTTTTATTCCCTTCAGCGTCTGTCTAAGTGGAAGGTGGTCAGGTCTGCTGGATGTTCCGTGTGCGGCGTAGCCGAGACCATTAATCATATTTTTTTCGAGTGCCCGTTTGCTATGTCGATCTGGGATCGTTTGAGGAAACATTATGGGCTGGTAAATTTCTCATATCAGTCCGTGCGCTTCCTCTTAAATGATTCTACTGGCGAGGTATTAAAACCGGACCTAGCCGTTGCGATCGCCTTCATAAATAAAGAACTCTGACTGGCCCGTTGGAGTCGATCGCAGGGCCATCTATCAACTTCGATCGTATGGAGGAAAGTGGCCATTCAGCTTCGATCTTTTCTGCTCCTTGAATGGCCACGGCTAGGTCCGTTTACGTTTAAAAAATGCTACTCATCATCAAAGTGTTTATGCGAGGTCATCGGAGGAGACCAGACTTTCCTTTTCACCTTCCCGATGGCCTTTTGATACCTTGTCAGTCGTGAACGGGCCTCGTTTTTGAGGAGTTTGTATAAGCCACCCAGCCCCATATGGGCTGCCCGCCACTTATTGCATGTGCGCCTGGACGCCTAGATTCTAAGATCTCACGATTAGGCGTCCGCTGAGGCAATTCCATCATCCATCAGCCTCAGCTCCAACATCAGAAAAAGTTTGTGGTGCGTTTGGGCCCCCCCCCCCCCGAGGATATCAAAAGCGGCCCCATCATCGTCGCCTCCTCCTTCACCAAGGAAATCGAAGATTGCCTCACTATCGTCATCTCTTCCTACGACTCCTGGGAAAGAGATGCCGTCTCCCCCTCCTCGGCCTCGTGTGGTTCAAGAGACTGTTTCTTCTCGTCCACCTTCGCCTGATGTTTCCTCGATGTTGGAGGACTGTCACTCTGCAGAAGTCATCTTAGACGATTCGCTGTGCTCCGAGTCGGTGTTTGCTGCGGAAGAATTCCCATCTCTTCCTCCACCTGCGCTTTCATCGGCATCGCAGCCTCTGCGAATCACTTGTGCTCCTGCGTCTGTGAAGATTTCTTCATCTGCAGGGACCTTCAAGCCATCAGCGCCAGCTCAGCGGGATCTTCTTGTGACGCCTAAGAGCCCTCGCAAGAAAAAGGGCCAACGTCATCGTAGCAAGAGGGACGGGATTCCTGTGTCCTCTTCATCTGAAAGTGACAGCTGCGTAGACCATCATCATCGCAGCCCCTCTTCCTCTTCGGGACGTGCTCGTTCCTTTAGACGGAAGACTTTGAGCCTCCTCCCTCGTCGGTGAAGCTCAAGTCTCCTTCAGATACAGGTCAGCCTCCATCAGCCTAATTTCGCAGTGAAGTTCTTTTCCCTATACGTTCGTTCCCTTGGCTCGTCCTTCAAGCAATCGGTTTTGTCATCTTTCATTGCCCTGTACAGGCCACATGTCCTTCTTCAGGAGGTGAAGCTTGGTAACCTCCCTGGCCGTTGCAGTCAATATCCATCTGCACAGTTCTTCATCAACTCATGTTCACCACATGGACAGGGGGTTGCCTCCATCATCTTCACCCCCTCCATCGTAGCGTCGAACTGTGTCTTTGACTACGAGTGCAGGGTGATCTCTTTGGACCTCCTTCTATCTGGTCTGAAGTTCCCCGTGTTCGTCAGCAGAGAAACGGACATTTTATAGAGACCTGGACTACTACATGTGCTCTTATTTGCCTGTGGTGGTTGCTGGGGACTTCAATTGTCATCCGGACGTGAATGACATCTTTTCGTCCGGTTATGTTCACCAGTTGTGCCAGCAGAACGCCCTTTTCGATCTTTGGTCACGTTCTTCTCGTCCCGGCCAGTGTGGGTCCAATTTCCATCAAGGGCCCACGATATCATCAAGGCTGACGATATCATCTTTTCCTCGTGGACGATGTTTTTTCTGGCGCGCCGAGTTCATTGGAGGTCATTCGGAAATTTGCTACGATTATCTCAGCACTGTATACTTCAGCTACATCATGTTTGGCGATTAATGGCTCCACTTCGTCCTTCTTCGAACTTTCTAAGGGTGTCAGGCAGGATTGTCCCATCTCCCCCCTCCTATACATCTTCTATTTGGAGCCATTACCCAGATGTCCGGGGTTACGATATGCCAGCTGCTTCAATTAACATCCGTACGCTGGCCTACGCTGACGATGTGGTGCTTTTTGCATCTGATGCTTATTCCCTGGACATCTATAAGGAATCTTTCGATCTCTTTAGCACTTCGACGGGAAGTTCCATTAATCTCGTCAAGTCTAAAGGCATCGCTATTTGTAAGTGGACGGTGGACTATCTTCAATCCTTCCCAATAACGTGGTGTGAGCATATTACAGTGCTGGGATATGTCTTCTCCTTTCGACCTGATATGGACTCTCGTCACTGGCAGCAGGTAATTACTAAGTGCATTTCCCGCCTTGACAAGCAGTTTCGCTTCACCACTTCAATGTTTGTCAAGGCGAGGTTTGTTCTTACTTACGTACTTCCTGTGTTATCTAAATGCCTGTTTGCCTTGCCTTCCTGTCAGCTTTTGAGGAGGATGCACGGTGCAGTGGTGGACTGTGTGTGGGGTTATTCAGCGGCTCGCCATCCCATCCGTGCAGAGCTGCTGTTCATCCCCTTCGATGGTGGGGGCTTAGGATTACCAGACCTTCGGCGGTATTTGGTCGCTGCCAGAATGGCCGCTTTTATCCGTGCCTTTCTCCTCCCCCCAAGTTGTGGGCCAACTTTCTGTTTCTGCATTTGCGCTTCTTTCTGAAGGTGAACAGGTTGCCGTTTCCTTCTTCGCTGCCGGTGACCATTATTTCTCGTTCTCCGGACTTCTTCCGTCTGCCTTCGCCTATCTTGGTTCCTCCAGCAGGCCGTCCAGGGTCCGTCTTCTGACATCGTGAGATGGCACCGTGAGTATACATGGTCAGCCATCTTGAAGGCAATTAAATCTCTTGCCTGTGAGAGGTCCGTCTTTAACATCCAGTGGCGCCTGCTGCACCATGGATTTTATACTCTCCATCGTCTTCATCATTGGGGAGTGGTCGGTTCTGCTGGTTGCCAGATTTGCGGGTCGACCGAGACCATCGACCATGTTTTCTTTGAGTGCCCGTTCGCGCAGTCCATCTGGGATCGTCTATCTGCCCACTTCGAGCTGACTAGTTTTTCCTATCAGTCAGTCCGATTCTTGATGGACTGCTCTACTGGTGTTCTGTACAAGCTGGGCCTGGCCACTTCCATCGCCTTCTTGAACAATGAACTGTGGCTTGCCCGCGTGGGCAGTTTTCCTGGCTCCCATTCGCCAGTCGCCGTGGTGTAGAGGAGGGGTGCCTTCCGTCTCAGATCCCAGCTACGGCTGGGCCACGCTTTGTTTCAGAGAGGATTTGCTTCATCCCAACGTCTCTGTAAGGTCATCAGGAGGACCACGATTTGTCCTCGTTTTTGTTCACGTTTTCCCTGCCATGGGATGACCTGCTGGTAGGCGAACGGGCCTCTCCTTGAGGCGTTTAATTAGTTGACGCAGCCCTTAGGAGTTGCTCGTCCTAATAAGCACATGCGCGCCTAGGCGTCCCGCCTGATTTAAGATTCAAGATTCATGGACGCTCTTCTGGAGCCATTCCACCAGGCTCCAGTTCCAACAGTGCTCACATGAGGCTCCTCCATCTTCCATAGCCGCTACAGCATTCAACCTTCACCTTGATGTTTGTCCGAATATTTCTACAAAGATAACTTCTTGATTACACCATTCCTTAAGTATCCGGATATGTAAGCCTTTTTTCATTATCATCCTCTTCGTCCACTTCTATCGAGATGGACATTTGTTTTTATAAGATTCGTGATATAGATTTGTCTGGATTCCCCAGGCAATCTCTTCTCCGGAAGTCATCTTCATCAACTATCCACTATGTAATGTAAAGTTTTTCTGTCTGTAGTGTGCTAGTCATGCCCATCGGGACTTAAAATTAAATTTCTCAATTTGGACTTTTAACCTTTTGATCTTCTGACGGGGATCCCTTGAACCCTGAACAGGAGGGAGGATCATACCAGCTCCCAGCTTTCGCGGTATTTCCACATCTCCCGCTCTTAATAGAAAACGATGCTTGTTTTCTGTGTAGCGATGATCATATTCAAGCGTCTAAACATGATTCCATTCAATAGTCTGATTTCAGATGCTCTTCTATTAAAACTTTATAATAATATGTTAGAAAACCGTAGTAAATTCTTAAGTCCAAATATTATACAGATAATCAAAACAGAAATAATTAAAACGTTGAAAAATCGATTGATATGAGTATAATATTCTTCTGAGGATTGGATAATAAACATTATTATTTAGGAAAATTAATTTATATTGTGTGGGGGCTCCCCACGTTTACTCTTGTATCATCATTTTATTTCATTACTCTTCTTTGTGCTTTTGCCTTGTCCGAGCGTCTGTCCGTCCATCCGTGACTCGATTTTCTTGGAAGTATGAAAGATTTTCAAAATCTGTTTTCATCAATCAGTAGCTATCGGATAGAGTAGTGAAAAGTTCAAGGAATGGTCGAAGTCGGTTTAATGGCATATGTTCTATTGGTACCATTCTGATACCCCTTTTTTACACTACATGATCAAAGGAGTTGGGACACTCCTGTGGACACCTACCGTGAACACCTGTGGACACTCCTGTGAACACCTACCGTAATTGTGGGACTGGACTGGGCCCGCTCATCAAGGTGGACGGAAACCTCAATGCTGATGGCTACAGGACTATTCTGGATAACGGGGCACTTCCAGCGTTGTGGGAACACTTCGGTGACGGCCCGTTCCTCTTCCAGCACGACAATGCGCCTTGCCACAAAGCAAGATCCATATCTGACTGGTTTGACGAGATGCGGGTTGAAGAACTGGATTGGCCCGCCCAGAGTCCTGATTTCAACCCCATCGAACATCTTTGGGACGAATTGGAACGACGTGTGAGATCCAGGATGGTTCGCCCTACACCTGTCCAGGAACTGACCACGACACTCCTCGAGGAATGGAGGTCAATACCTGTGGACAAATACCGTAAACTTATGGACAGTATGCCATGTAGGGTGGAGGCAGTGATAGCAGCTCGGTATGATCCTACACACTATTGATTGAAGCTTTTTACGGCTTTACGGTAGAGCAACAGGTGTCCCAACTCCTTTGATCATGTGGTGCATGGTAAGTAAGACAACAAATTTCTTGATGTATGGTAAGAAACTCAACAAATATAGTTCGAAGACTGTTCATAATAACTCTTGTAATTTTTAAATTATTAAAATTTAATGGAGACATTGATTATTGGCATTCCTTTTAAATTTATAATTTCAAAAAGTTTTCAAAATAGTGTTTATTTCACTCATTGTGGGGAATTAATCGATGAGCCCTGAAAATTGTTCTTGGTTCGTTTGATTTATTACTTACAAGGGCAAATTTCATATAACCTTTAGAAATAATTGCACCAAATATTTAACTTCAGAGAGCATTGAGTGTTGTTCTTTTAGTTATAAACACCATAAAATTCTACGTCTTTACCAAGTTTATACAGACGTTTTTAATACATAATATATAACGCTACATAAATGATGAGGTTATTGCGATTAATTTATATTTCCCGTAGCTTATAGAAGGCCATTTTATAAACCAAAGAACTGACATTCTGTTTACACAATATAATATAATAGCCGATGTCATGAATAATATCAAACTTTCCGGTTCGTTTCACAGTTAATTGCTTCGTACATTGTCAATAACTCCGCGAATAACAATTTCATAATTCCTTGCACATGCTATAAATTTACAGAATTTGAAAAAAATAACGAATTATTAGAAAAATCGATACGCATTTTATCTGTTAACGTGTTACCCTGTTCACCTAAAAAAGAGTTATTTCTTCAGGTGAGAGTAAGCTGGGAGAATATTTTTTTAAACATTTCCGCAAGATACTTTGATTGTTCGTTGAAAGTTTCAAAGAAAAATCTGCGCTGTTTAATAATGTTCCAAAATCATGTTATACGTCGAAGGGGTAAGGAATGGACATTCAAGAAATCCTATGGTAATTGAAAATATTTCTTCTATATTAATTATTACCAATGAAATTCATTTTATACATTTAAATTCTAGAGAAGATTTCTGGAATGTGCGCTTTTTGTCTCTCTCTCTCTCTTCATTAGTGTGAAAAAGTGCTATTTCAAATTGAAATGACATTTAAAAAAGAGAAATGTTTAACAAAAAACTCATTTGAACACACCATTTTTGGAAAACGCCTCCTTATATTCTCTTACGTTTTATTTTTGCCATTTGATAATAAATATTTCCTGACCTTTGCTCTATGTTATATTATTTTTATTCATAATTCATATTCTGCTAAATTTCTAAGATAAGACCTAAAATACGTAAAAGCCTAAACATACAAGGTGGAGGATCAATTATTATCATCTTAAGAAACTTTCATCTATATCAATAAAAATTAATGTGTCTGTCTCTCCATCTGTCTGTGTGCATATTCGCGATAATCTCTACAACCGTGAAACCAACGGGCGTTAAACTTTTCATGATGCTTTAACATAATCCGGGAAAGGGTTTTCACTTCTTTGCCATGGATTTCCGCGGATTGCACGGGTTTTATGATTGGAAAATCACCCGTTTTTCATGCAACAATATGAATTAAATTTCTAAATTCAGCAACAATACTATCTACATCAATATGACAAGCCAGCAATAACAACCAACAATCCACTATCACAATGAGGATTTTTATTAAAATTTAGAAAAATATGATGACCCACAAAACATCATTAAAAGCAACACGAGTCAATTTGAAGTCCTTGCTTTTCACACGTTGGTTCTCCAGAGCAGATTTCATATATGCTTCTGGTGGATAAAAAATATGCAGTGTGTTGGCTCGATTGAGTACAAAGTTAAGCTGTAAAATGCTCCTATCAGAGCACAAAAAAGGCGAATATGTCGTTAAGACCCTGATCGAAAAGGGTCTTTTGCTATCTTAGCACTTCATTCCAGCTTCCTTAGCACTTCAAATATTTTCCTAAGAAATTTTGGCATGCGAAGAAATTCGCGCTCTTTAACCAACTTCAAAAAGGAGGAGGTTCTATGTTCGTCTATATGTATTTTTTTATGTATGTTCGTCATTTATAAACCGATTTTAAAAATTCTTTTTTCATTATATTGGGCTTAACACCAAGATGGTCCCAAATTAATTACATTGTTAAGTCGGTTTAATTTTATTTTAAATATATTACTTGTTTAACATGCATTGCACCTCTGCAATATACTTGCTCAATCCCAGTCCGTATCTGACTCTCACGAAATCCCTCACTGTTATTTACTAGCTCACAGCCATGGATTACTGTAAATGTCACTGTCTCCCTTATTCATTGGCACTGCCTCCACTGCTCTGTCCCACTACTGTTGTCTCCTTATCATTTCCTGCTACAGTCTTCTCTCTCAGCCATTGTCTTTTCACTTAGTGTCAGTGTCTGTCGCTCTCTCTCTCTCTCTCTCTCTCTCTCTCTCTCTCTTTTCATTGCCACTGGCTCCATCATTCTTCCACACATCCACTGGATTCTTCACTCTTTACCACTTCCACAGTCGTTTTCACTCATTTCTACTGTCACTGTCTGCTCTCTATTCTCACTACCACTGGCTCCACCCACTACCATTGTCTCCTCTCTCGCAGCCATTGTATTCTCACTTAGTTTCACTGTCTCCCTCTCTCTTGTCATTGCCATTGCCTCCATCAGTCTTTCCCACTACAGTAAACTCCGTGTAATTCGAATCCGCTAATTCGAATTATCGCTTAATTCGTATAAATTGCAAGGAACGTTTGAAATCCTTTACATTTAATGTAAAATATTACCGCTTAATTCGAATTTTCTAATTCAAATTATCGCCCAATTCGAATCAATCATCAAGTACATTTAATACAAACTAATGTATTTTTCATCGCCTAATTCGAACGCCAAAGTTACTCCGAAAATAATTTGTGACTAATTCCCAGATTGACCTGAACAAGCACTGTGAAGGTGAAGACCTACCAGAATTTCTATGTTTGGAGTAGTCTGCGTTCCGTATATGGGGATCGGCTCTGTAATCTTGAAGATTATGTTGACATCCACAAAGACGTTGACACAACGCAACGGCTCAATGATGATCAAATAGTGGAGCAAGTGAACAATCCTAACCCTGAAATTATTGACGGCGATGATGATGATGATGAGGATAACGAATCAAGAGAACAACAACGTCCATCACTGTGTAAAGCGTTCGATGCTCTCTGAACCATTCGAGCATTTGGGTTAGCTTCGTCATCAGATGATATCGAAGAACTGTGAGAGACTGAACAATGAACTGATGAAAAAATATTCCAGCATTCTTGTTCAAAAATCAATTACCGATTACATGTATTTCAAATAAACAGGCGAGTTCAAATGTTTCTTTTCATTGTTTTTTTTTTTCAATACATGTACATATGATTACTGATTACCCATAATCCAAGACACAGTTTTTAGGTTAGTGTGACCAATATCGCATAATTCGAATTATCGCCTAATTCGAATTTTTTTGTTGGTCCGTTTGAATTCGAATTTTGTGGAGTTTACTGTACCACCACTCAAGGCCACTCATCTGTTCTCTCAAGGCCATTTCTTCTGCTACTACTACTCACTATCTCTCACCACCAATCTTTTCCTGGCGATGTCTCCTCTCCCTTACTCCCTCTCTCTGTCTGTGTAAAAAAGCGCGAATTTGTTCGCATGCCAAAATTTTTTGGGAAAATATTTGAAGTTGCTGAGGAAGCTGGAATGAGGTGGCAGGCACCTCCCTTTTCGACACCTTAAGGACGCATTCACCTTTTTGTGCTCTGATAGGAGCATTTTACAGCTGGTTCCCTCCTTTTACCCTACCATGCACATGGTGTGTTGGTCATGTCACAGTCAGAGATAACAGCCTTAGTTTTAATGATTAATTTGTTACATGCAATGTTTACAGCAAAACATACTGGTTAAAAAAATCATGTTTTGGGGTTTTTTTCAGGAACCGCCCATGAAACACGTAGGCCTATCTCGGCAGCAGATAAAGATTTCTGAAGGGAAAAAAAAACGCCTTTTAGGTTAATGCCTTAATACGGTAAAAAGGACAAACATTTGCCAAGCATTTAAAGCATAGAAATGGCCGGCTGGATAAAGAAATAGAAATGGTCGGCATTTAAAATTTTTATAAAGTTCAAGGAAGAATTTTGTGAAAAATGTCCCATTCCTGCCAGCTCTCCCCTAACTGTATTATAATAATTCATAATACTCTTATTCATTATTTAGTATTTTCGGTTTCAGTGAGAGCTTTCAGTGAATTCGATAAACAAGTTTTTTAATCGAGCTTACAGTTTTTTTCAAATGTTTGAAAATGACGCGCGGCAAATTGAGATTTTTCAGGAATTCAAGGCCTTAGACTAGCGACCATCGGAACAATTGGCGTACTGTAACCATGATACAGTCCAGGATCAAGTTTTAACAGGAAACCAATGGCTCCAGCGTAGGCAAATTGACCAAATCGGTTAGTTCCTTTTGCATTAAGTGAAAACTGTGTGGGCTTTTGGGGCTTTATAGAGGCGCCGTTAGTTCATGGGCGGTTCCTGAGAAAACCCCCAAAACTTGAATTTAATAGGATTTACTTCTATATTGAATGATTTTTAACTTTTCTAACTTTTAGTGAAGTTTTCTTTTATCGTGCATATTTTAAATCTTGAAGTGTGGTAATATTTTATTATTTTAAAAAATTTACTTGAAAACATTACAACAGACATTCACGCTTGCAAAATCATGCACTAAAAATAAAGTGAGAATTCATATTTTGTTTATATGAAAGTTATTCAAGAATTTTTGCCTCTTGGTCAACCGATTTTCAAAAATCTTTTTTATTTGTTAATCGAATTTCAAAATTCTTTTTGTATCTGATACTTACATTTGTCCTCTATGTAATGCACTATTCACTTTTCGACATAATCTCCATCCCTTTCCACGCATTGCGCCAACGCGTGATTAATCGAGTGAACCGTCGGAGAGGAATTCCGGAGTTCTTGTCATCTTTCATCTCGTCGTCAGAAAGCAACTCATGTCTCTTAAGGCGGTCTTTCTTCTTTGGGAAGTGATGAAAGTCGCAAGGTGCAAAGTCTTTCATTTTTGAACTGCAGTTTTCATCTTTGAACTGTAGGCGCTGCAACACCTCTGGTATGTGGCAATCGTGTGCGGACGAGCGTTATCGTGCTGCAGAAGAGGGTCCAAAGCTGCCATTCAATCCTGGTGTCGAACAATCCCGGAATTATTCCTCTCCGACAGGTTCATTCGACTAGTCACTCGTTGGTGCAATGCGTGAAAAGGAATGGGGACTATGTCGAAAAGTGAATAGTGCATTACATACAATCTAGAGGACAAATGTATACATCAGATACAAAAAGAAGTTTGAAAATCGGTTAACAAAGAAAAAAGTTACGGACCAGGAGGCAAAATTCTTGAACAATCCTCGTATACGAATTCGATTTTCAGCATTTTCACTAAAATTTTCAAATTTTTGCTCTAGTTTCAAATTTCCAATATGTTTGTAATTTTGTTTGCTTCACTTCAAGTGAAAATCATAATTTTCCTTGCAAAAACCTGCGATATCAATGTTATAAAATTTTTATAAAACATTTCCTGCGAATGAAATTATACGTGTGAAATTGAAATAATTTAAACCTCCTTGTAGTTGCTAGAGAATTTAATCCCTATTAGTTTCTAAGTTCTTATAAATTTATTTTATTTATTTATTTATTTATTTATTTATTTATTATTTTATGCCAGTTAATCATTTAGGGAGGAAATGGACGTTCTCCCATTTCTCCCGAACCTGGCATGTCCCATTCCTCCATAAGGCTTTGTGTTATTACATCAGTCCATCAAAAGAAAATGTGACTATTAGGTCTGAATTTCACCTTTCCTAATAGTCGTTAGGCTACACTGTTTCTCTTAAAAGCTTGATATCAGCACGATCGCAACTTACAAAGAGAACCTTGTTTTATTTAGTGTTGGATGCTCAAAACACAGACTATGTTGCAACCCTAAAGCAGGCTGTTGCATCTGGCAGCCATTACAATCAACATGGCCTAAGGCTCTAGATTAATCTATATTAATCCTAATCCAGAGCTTTAACATGGCCCCTATACATGCTCCACCTAGCGTGACATCGATGAAGCTTGCAATTTGATAAATAATACAGGAAATTATACTGTCCCGCTCCTCCTACCGTCCCATTCCTGCCAGCTCTCCACTATTATACAGGGCCGTAGTCAGGACGTTATCTTGGGGGGGGGGGGGTCGATTTTCAAAAATTCCGGACCTTTTTTCAAAAATTCCACTGAGTCGGACCTTTTCCATATTTGGGAGGAGGACCTTTTTCCATAATGGGTTGGTCGGCGACCCCCCTCGACCCCCCCTCTGGCTACGGGCCTATTTTTGCACGTAGTGCTTTATTCAAACTTGGTTTAGCACGCCATTGGCATTCCTGGGAACATACTATAAATTTGAGCGGCGATTATTGGCTATTCATTTTACAAATTTCATTTTACAAGCTTTGATTAAAATCGTACGATCTAGAGGCCTCAGTGGAATGATTGATTAACAGAAAAGGGAAGCACGGGTGATGGAGAAAGAAGAGTGGGTTATTACCATAATACAGGATGTTTCAAAATGAATATCGGGGTTTTGAGGCTTCGTAGTATTTATTATATTGTGAGGTTTCACGTGTTTGTTTTGAATATTTAAACTTGTTGATTCACAGAGGTGAATTTTTGTGGATTCTCTATAATAGATTTTGTGATGATCTTTATTTGTGATGAGATAACTTTTAGTATTTTATTTGTAATGATATCTACAATTGAGTTATAGGTGTTTTATAAATATGGATAAATAGGATTTTGTCAATGAGTTGTTAGGTAGAGGGGGTATCAATGTAGAACGGAAATAACGAAGCTTGTGACTTTTTGTGACTTGTAATAATTTTGGTCTTTTGCTGAGGTGGTATTATTCATCAGTTGAAAGTGTCTTTCATGAAGTAGGGAATTGAGATTTATTTGTTGGGTAAACGTGTTTTTTGAGGATTTTTATTTAAATTTTCTGGGCGAAAGTGAGGCCGGAAATTGAGAAACTATAAGAGGATGCTCTGTGAAAAGGGGGGGGGGGGAGACGGTTTTCCCCGAGTCCCTGTGATGCCGGTGGGACGCGACGCTCTCTCTGGATAGCAGGACTCGTTAGCGTTATAATTATGTTTTTGGAGGGAAATCTCTTGGAACCGACTAGCTGGTATATGAAAGCTCTCATATTACTAACAGTCAACTCATCATAGAGCAGAACCTTCATTCTACATCTTTATTTAACGAGGGATGTCCACCACCACCGAATTATGGATGAGATAGTTGGCGAACTTTAATGTTGAGGAAGATGGTTCCTAATCTGGTATGCAATGAGTGAAACTACATTCATATGTGTAGCAGACGATTTATGGAAAGCTTCTTCTCCTCGCATTTTCTACAAGGGTCTCACCACATGATTATTAAGTATGGAACATATTTTGAATATTGGCCTAAGTGGCATTTTAAGTAGTAACGTTTTAAGTAGTGACATTTTAAATAGTGGCGTTTTAAATATTGGATACCTGCTGAGATGCAGATGTTATGCAAAGATTCCCTTAATACAAAGAAAAATGAGAATTAATATTGATGATGGTGAATTTTAAGAATCAGCAATTCTACAATCACTTTTCCTGACCCAGAGTTGAATATTTTCTTCCACAAAAATAATCTTGCAGACCAACCATCATCATTGAGAGTGCCGAATGAATAATTACCGTGAGAGCGAGACGACTTCTAAGAGGAGTAATACAATTTTGCAAGTGAAAGGAGAATGCATTGTGAGTCAACACGATTTGGGAAGGCAACCGAGATTCTTCAGGCTACGTATCAACTACATTGGATTGAGTGTAGGAATTTGTCGAACTCTCCTTAGACATTTTGAGAGAATCTACGAACTGATAGGGAGATTGATCCAAATTCCTCTCTCAAAGCACAGCGTTTGATCTTCAAGTGGAATTTGTGTGTGTTTTTTTAAGTTAAAATTCAGTGCAGTGTTATAGTGCCTTTGGATAAAAATAAGAGTTTTTGTGTGTTGTGATATTACTATTGTGGATATAAGACTTCAGACTGGTGACTGTTTAAGTGATGAGATATATTTGATTTTGCTAGATATATGTTGAAAAATAGAATTATTTCTTGAATTCTAAGTTTATTGATAGATAAGAGTTAAGTTTTGATGAGACCCTGTCAGAGTGGTCACTTGAGCAAACATCATATTGAAATTATTGATAATATTGAGAAGGTTAAGATTTGCATTTAATGAGAATAATATAAGTTTTTTTTAATTACTTTAACTTAATTAAGCAGCTGCATTTTACAATTGCCTTGAATTTTTAATATAGTTAATTTTTGATAAGTTAATCTTTAGAAGTTAAGGTCATTTAAATTTATTACTTTTCTCCAATTATTATTTTTCTTGAAATAAAGATTGATTTTGTTGTGACTAACACTTTGCCTGCTTTTTGAAATATTTCACCTTTAAAAAAAATATTTCACCCTTTTAAAAAAAATAAAGAAAATTTTTATTTTTCTGAACCCGACAAATTGGCTGTTGATTACTTAGTGGAATTTATTATGTGGATTTGCCTGAGACTGAGCTAGCCGTAAATATGAGGTAAGATATGAGGGCGCTCAAAATATAAAAGGGGAGGTAAACATTTTAATCAACAGTACCAATTGTCACAATATTTAACTTAGTTATAAATAACTAGATGATATACCCGGTGTTGCTTGGGCTGTTTGTTTATGAAATTTTGCAATATCTGAATTTGAATATAAATAAGAACACATAAAAAATCTTTAATGACGTGCATATTCACTTTGGAAAAACGAAAAGAATTATTTAAAATTCTCGCACTGAAATTTTGTGTCCGATTGGGTTTGCCCAGGAACATTCGACATTGCATTCATAACATTTTAGAATATCAAAGAAATGATGTGAATATTGAATTATTTTTGTCTATATTCAATAGATGGAAAATGAGAGTTGAGGAATTCTGTTAAGCCTGATCAACATCCTTCATCAACATGTAACTCTTTCATTACAAATAGAGTTGTATTCAGTCAGAGAGTGTGGATGTCCTGAATGTTATTGTTTATATTGACAGTGTCAGTTTTTGCAGCAAGGACTGCTCTCTCATACAATCAGTTGAAATCTTTATAATTTTCTAATATGTTTAGAGACTTATAATCTATAACTTCTCTAAAGGAAGTACTACATTACCAAAAAACATATGAAAAATAAATTTTCTCCAATTATTAGCTCATTAGGGAAAGTACCTTCACTTTTCACCAATTAGCTTGGGAAGTTGTATTCTCTTATTTGTTTAAGAATGATTTCTTACATCTCTCTAAAGAATTTAATAAAAAAAATAATTATTTTTATTTATTTATTACTTTTTATAACTATCCCCGTTAAAACGTGAGTTATTAAGGCAAGCAAAAATGTAACCTTTATTGTTTCCAATAAACGAAAAAATACTGATTGCTAAAGTCCAAGATGAAGATTAGACCAATGAAGATTAGACTAATTGTTTCAAATCCTAGACCAATCATTAAGCCGAATGCCAGCCACACACATCTCAGTTTAATATATAAGATACATCAAATGAATGAGCAACTCAAACAGTTTTGTTGGTACATTTGTGGCATAACTTAGTACGCGACTGGTTAAACGTCGTTGTACCCGAGCGCTGGATTGACCGCAAGGGGCTGAATGACAGAGCTTGTTTCGCATGGCCTCTACGATTACCCGATCTGATGCCGTGCGATTTTTACCTTTGGGGGTTCATTAAGGATAACGTGTATGTGCCTCCGCTACCAGTTGACCTACCCGACTTAAGAAACAGGATTGAATCAGTTGTTGCAACAATTTCTCCAGAAACAATGATCAAGGTTTGGGAAGAACTCGCCTATTGACTCGATGTGTTGCGTGTGACGAACGGTGTTCACATTGAACACTTGTAGGAATAACTGAGTTGTTCTTTCATTTGATGTATTATTTATAACTGTAAGTTAAATGTAATAAATATTACGAAGCCTCAAAGCCCCGATATTCATTTTGAAACACCCTGTAGGATATGAAGAAATTTTTATGTTAACTTATCTTTCCCATTAACGTTCTGAGAAGCCTAACCGCTCTAGCTTACAAGTTCTCAGAAATGACTAAGGTCCGTCCTGGTATTATCACTTGTACTCTCCTTTTTTGTTAATCGATCATTCCACTCAGGGCTCTAGATCATACGGTTTCATTATAATACCCAGAATTTTTTCGCGAGGGGGAGATGAGGGGGGATTGGCTCAATCCTGCTTGTAGGG
>JAHWFO010059906.1:107216-296645 GCA_023313115.1 Rhysida immarginata
CGTATCCCCCCACAGCCCCCTCCCTGCCCCTGGGTATGGCCATAGCCTAATAATATGGTATTATTAGGCTATGGTATGGCCCTGCTTCCCACTAATTGTTGACCTGCACAACAATTAAAAAAACCCACACAATATAGATATTTTTTATTTATTACCGGTATATACATATATTATTTTGCTCTGCTGTCATCGAAATAGTGGATCCTATGGTTTAAGATTCAGTTGCGAAAAGATCGAAATTATATTTTCAGAATGAATCAGAACAATTATAACAAATTAAGTTTGAATAGTATTTAAGAAATAATTTCATGGTTTTTTTTTACAAAACAAATACTTGAAGAGAAAAGGTTTATTTCTTATGGTGAATTAGAATGACACGGTGAAATAGTAAAACTATCGCATGCGCATTTTGATTTTAGTTCATACTTAACCGGGACGAAAGTATAATATGTTCAATCAGAGGTATAGATACGTAAGGTATTATAAAACCTGTTTAAACATTTTAATTTACAGGAAGGAAGATGGAATTGAAAGAACAACTTTCAGCGCAAACAATTGTGAAGAAATTTATTGCAAACACAACGTTGATTGGTATCTCTCATGTGAGATCAGATAGAAGTAAACCGTGGAAAGCGTTTTGGGTGACATTTATTTTGCTTGGACTTTTCATGGGATTATATCAATCCAGAGGAGTTATGCGGGATTACAAGGAGTATGCATGTTTCCATTAATTTAAAGTTTTTAAATAAATTTAAATTAAGTACTCCTATGAAAATTTGAACGTTTTATCAACTCTTTTTATCGAATGTTTTAACTTATTTTAGCAATTCTTTAACTCAAAGAATATCGTTCCAAGAAAATGCAACATTACCATTTCCAGCAGTTACCGTCTGTGACAACATTTTCATCAAAGATAGACAGTTAAATGATGAAGCCCAAAAATTGAAAAGTCAATTTGAATGGCAATATAAACATTATTTAAAAATCTCCTTTGATGAGAGCGTAAGTTTTCAAAATCTTCTATAATTTATTACTTGCTGAAACAGTAATGATAAGGTTAAGTATTTTCAAAATTTTAAAAGTATGTCAAAACAATGTATAAATCAAAATTTTCAAATTGATGCTTTTACGATTTATAATTTGAAATTCCCTTTTATAATTTCACTTTTATGTTGAGCCAGAAGTAATATAGCTTCAATATCGAGTTGTATTTTCTTTGAAGCACTGCATCATTTGTCAGGCCATAAATACCTAACAAAATTATAAGGAAATACTATGGAATGGAACTAACTATAAAGTGAAAATCTCCAATCCACAAGGAGGGAAAAAGGAAATACGAGGGTTGTTCAAGAATATTTGCCTCCTGGTCCTTAATTTTTTTTATTTGTTAACCGATTTTCAAAAATCTTTTTGTATTTGATAGTTACTTTTGTCCTCTATGTAGTGCACTATTCACTTTTCAACATACACCTCCATCACTTTCCTCGCATTGCGCCAATGCGTGACTAGTCGGGTGAATCCGTCGGAGAGGAATTCCGGGGTTGTTGTCGACACCAGGATTAAATGGCAGCTTTGGACCCCCTTCTGCAGCACGATAACGCCCGCTCGCACAGATCGCCACACAGCAGAGGCGTTGCAGCGTCTACAGTTCAAAGATGAAAAATTACAGCTTAAAAGTGAAAGACTTTGCACCTTGCGATTTTCACCATCTCCCAAAAAAGAAAGAGCACCTTAAGGGACATGAGTTGCCTTTTGACGACGAGGTGAAAGATGCCATTCAATCCTCTGTCGACAACAACCACGGAATTCTTTTCTGACGGGTTTACCCGACTAGTCACGTGTTGGCGCAATGCGTGGAAAGGGATGCGGACTATGTCGAAAAGTGAATAGTACAGTACATAGAGGAGAAATTTAAGTATCAGACACAATAAGAATTTTGAAAATCTGTTAACAAATAAAAGAGTTACGGACCAGCAGGCAAAAATT
Organism: Rhysida immarginata; assembly: GCA_023313115.1. Taxonomy (NCBI): domain Eukaryota; kingdom Metazoa; phylum Arthropoda; class Chilopoda; order Scolopendromorpha; family Scolopendridae; genus Rhysida; species Rhysida immarginata. Next base: position 109,203 of record JAHWFO010059906.1, read on the forward strand.
CTTGAACAACCCTTGTACATATGCGATATTTCTTAGTTTACAACTTGTGAGTTGTTGCTATTAATATCTAATTTATCGTAACTTACTTGCAGATTATACAAATCAACAGAGAGAGACTGTCTCTCTACACTACTTTAAAACTCTTTAACAATTTTTTAACATAGCCAGGAATCTAGGAAGTCGGCCTCTGCGACAGCCTAGCGCGAATGCCCTATTCTTTAACATATGAACACGAATTTAAGTGGCTCTCACAAAAATATTTTAATAAATATTAGCACACCAGAAAAAACGTATATGCATTCGAGGTTTTACTTTCGATTGGTGCGTTTTTCATACCCGTACGATTAAAACTTGATTTTTTAGCAGGTGTCTGCAGCTTTTTTTGTATATTTTTAGCTTTTAACCTTACGTCTATGGTGAAAAGTTCAACACTCGCATCGAAAAGAATTTATTTCTCCTAAACGAAAACGCAATCCCAAAAGCGTTTTTTGTCACTCAAGATAAACATTCCAAGGAAAATTTTCCTTATTTTTAAATGAAAAATTAAACGTTATTTGAAGGTCAAAATCGTTTTATTTATCAATTTTATACATAATTATCGTTATTACTGATCATTAATGCGTATGTTTGCACCTTCTGATCTCAACTTCTGCTTTGTCTAGTAGCTTAAAATGGACGCCCGGGCTGCGTTCGTTTATTGAGCGCTTAGCGAGCACTCAGAGGGCGCTCAGTACAAATTCGTTCGTAAATTCTTCGCTCACCAAAATGTTGGCGATCGTAAAATCTCGCTCTTCGAGAGTGCTCGCGAGCTAACTGAGAAGATCACAAAAACAAGATGGCAGCTGAAGCAAAAGACCAGAAAGCTTTAACGTTAACTGACGGCAATTCCATCTTTTTTGTTCATTTTTATATTCTATCAGATAAATATAAAAGAAATTATTGTTTCTATATCAAGACCCTTTATTTCTTAGATTATAGATATCAAAAGAATGGAAGAACAGATAATTTTCGGCAATTTTTTTGTTTGTACAATTTTCATTTTTAAAAATAAAGATAATAATCAATTTATAATTGTCTATATTTTATGTGTGTATAAATTATAAAGAGGTTTCTTGATTTAACTTCACAAACACACAAAAAAACTTTATTCGTCTTCAGGGAATAAAAACGAATACGCAAAAGCAATCGCTTCGGAAATAAGTTTCTTGTTGACAGCCATGTTGCCTGATGACAAAGACCCTTGAAATCGCCAAAATCGTTCGTAAACTACAACAGCGCCCCCCAAGAGCTAAGTGAGCGCTCATGTAGAGCTCATTTTTGCTTCGCTCAATAAACGAACGCAACCCCGCTGAATTGGTCGTCACGACGCGTCGATTAAATTGAAATTTTGGAAGACGTGCGGATTGTTTCGACTAAGGATTTATTATACCTTTCTACTATACTATTAGACATAGGTCGATAGGCTATTGTAAGTTTTTGAATGATACCTAGTTCATTACAGATTATATCGAAAATTTTTGACATAAAGTCGGCTCCCCGGTCACTAATAATTTCTTGAGGAATACCATAGTGGCAAACAATTTGCTCCTTAAAATTTTTTGCAATAGTCTGGTTTTTAATTGGAAATGCCTCAACAAAACGAGATAAAACGTCAATGAATACTATATTGTACGAATTTGCTTCAGAGGAAGCCTGAACCGGACCAATCACATCCATAGCCAACCTTTGGAAGGTGGTGTCAGCACACAACTCTTGTTGAAAAGGAGCAGATGTATTTTTTAATTTTGATTTCTGGCAGCAAATGCACGACGATACATAGTCTTTAATATCCTTATACATGTTTGGCCAAAAATATCTACTTGAGATTTTATTAACAGTGGCCTTGATACCTCTAAGAATGATGATCATGAGCTAATGACATAATTTTTCCTCAAAAATTAGATCCAACACATATTCTAGCTACATTCTGCTTTTTACCAATTTTAACAAATAAGTTATCTAAATTGTAATCATAGACACCAAATTTAAACTTCTTATTAACTTTCACATTTCTAATCCACGGATCAGTGTCTTGTGAAGCTTTAAGTTCATCTAAGTATGAGGATGATAAAGTGTTTACTGATGAAACATTACATTCCCTGGATAACCAGTCAGCAAACCTATTTTTCTTGTCCGAAATATGCTTCACAATTAAATTATAACTGGCTAATTCAACAGACCAGCGAAGATGTCTCTGATTATTGTGCTTCACTTCTATATATATAAAGAAGGATGTTTGTGTGTATGTTTTTTATACAAATCTACAGTTTTATTCCGATCTTGATAAAATTTCGCATACATGACCTCCAAAGCATGAGGAAGGTCACTGTCTACCTCAGATTTCGGAAAAATAATAATTATCGATGAAAAATCGATATTCATTGTTATGACAAGGCATATTAATGAGAAATATCTCATGACCAACAATGCAAGGCAAAGTTTGTGCAACAATAGGACCATTGTGTTCGCATCAACAATGGTATCAACGCGCAATTCACCAACAACAATGAGCACAGAATGATAATGTAATGTTAAAGCAATCTTTCCAAGAATTATAACAATGAACATAAAATGATGATGTAATATGGATAAGTTTCAATTTGTAACAATGCATAGAATTCCTGTTATTCAGGCTTTTCTTAGAAAAGAGAGTTCTTAGTACTTAACAATTTCTTGAAAATCTTTAAAAATGATCAGTAACTGGAGATAATGGAGAGTTAGCAGACTATTGAGAAAGAGTGGAAAGACGACAGAGGAAGCACTCCTTTAGCTCCGTGATGTATTGAGCAAATGGGAAGCAAGTAAATAGAAGAATCGGCGACCGCTAGACTGCACAAAGTGATGAATGGCCAAGTTTTGCTTCAACACATCGAGAGAAGAGTAGAAATTGCAACAACACTAAGTATACATCTGAGGTAAGATTACGTGAGTAAGAAATTATTTAGACTAGCAGTGGCATCCTTGGAAAGGCCCAGCCATTGTGAGCCTTTAAAAAGATTTTTTTCGAATTTTCATTAAGAATTTTTACTGTATTAATTCTAAGCATTTTCATGTGTTTATTTTTAAGATATTGCAAAATTTAATTTAATTTTTTGAGATTGTTCTGTTTACATCCAAGTGTAATTATCCCGGGCAACGCCGGGTACCTTTGCTAGTATTTTCCATAAAGGAAAGTGGTTTTTTTTGCTAGTATTTTCCATGATCGGATAAAATTTCAATCGGATAACCCAAAATTAGATGTTGAAAATGACATAAGGATAAAATGATGGCTAAGGCTTCTTTCTCAATAGTAGAATAATTTAACTTGAGCACCCTTAAATTTTGAACTAAAAAATGCAATAGGTTGAGGACCAACATCAGTAACTTGCTATAAAACAGAGCCAACAGCTTTGAATAATCGGGAGGAGTGAGTAAAACAGGGCTAACAAGCTGGTTTTTAACAGAATCCAAAGCCTGCTGAACACAGAATTCCAAATAAATTTAGTACCTTCGCGAGTTAGGTTTGTAATAGGGGCTAATATTATGGATAAATTCCTGATGAACGAGGTGCACTTTGGAGCGGAGAATAGTCAAAGTAGTATCACTGAAACAGAAGTCAGATGGGTAATTAAGTCCCTGAAGACTGGCAAAGCTGCAGGTGATGATGAAATCCGGTCCGAGATGTTAAAGGCCTTAAATCAGGATGGTATCCTGTGGCTGACTCGAGTGTGTCAGGTTGCTTGGATATCTGGACAGGCCCCTAAGCAATGGCAGACAGGAATTGTGATCCCTATCTTCAAAAAGGGAGATCAGAGAGATTGCAACAACTATCGAGGCATCTCCTTGCTCAGCATTCCTGGGAAAGTGTCTGGAGAAGAGAAGTCGGGAAATAGTCGACTCCAAACTGTCGGGGGAGCAGTGTGGTTTCCGACCTGGCCGATACACGACGGATCACATCTTTGCTCTAAGGCAAATCTTTGAGAAATCCTGGGAGTATGCAAAAGAGGTCTACGCTTGCTTTGTGGACCTCGAAAAAGCATATGACAGAGTTCCTCGGGAGAAGCTCTGGCAAGTGTTGCAAGAGTATGGAGTGGATGGGCAATTACTGGTTGCTATCATGTCTCTGAGATGTGTTTCCGGATAAATGGCATTAAGTCAAGACCGTTCACCTTGGGTGTTGGACTCCGCCAAGGGTGCGTACTGTCGCCCCTCTTGTTCATTATCTTTATGGACAGGATAGACAGGGGCAGCCGAGGCGATGAGCGTGTTTGTGTGGGCGACTGCCTGGTGGAGAGGTTGCTCTTTGCTGACGACCTTGTCCTCCTTGGGTCTTCTCGCACGAACCTTCAGCATGCACTAGACCGGTTTGCAGCCAAATGTGAAGAAGCTGGAATGAAGATCAGTGTGGCTAAAACCGAGGTTCTGGTCCTTTCAAGGCAGCCTGCTCAGTGCGTTCTCCATGTTAGGGGAGCCTCATTGAGACAGGTGGAGAAATTCAAGTATCTCGGGATTGCATTCACGAGTGATGGACGGCAGGAGAAAGAATTGGATGCTCGGATCGGTGCAGCAAGCTGTGTCAGACGTGAACTGTGGCGATCCGTGGTAACGAAACGCGAGCTGGGTAACAAAGCCAAGCTCTCCGTCTTCAAATCTATCTTTGTCCCCATGAGGCTTGGGTAATGACCGAAAGAGTGCGATCGCGGGTACAAGCGGCCGAAATGAGATTTCTGAGAGGTGTGGCAGGTGTTACCCTACTAGATAGAGTGTACAGCAGCACAATCAGGGAATCTTTAGGTGTTGAGCCGCTACTTCTCCGCATTGAGAGATCTCAGTTGGGAGATCTTATGGCCACGTGATACGGATGCCGCAAACTAGTCTTCCTAGGCAGTTATTTTCCAAGCCAGTGGGTAAGAGACCAAGGGGTCGGCCTAGAACCAGGTGGCTAGACTACATGGAGAATCTGGGTTCGAGTCGCTTGGATATTACCAGGGAGGACATGCGCCTGATGGCGGAAGATCGCGATCGCTGGAGATCCTCCATAGGGCTGCTGCCCCCGTGACCCTAACGGATAAGCGGGTTTGAAAAGTAAGTAAGTTCCTGATGAACGGCCGAAAAAAGTTGAGAGCTCCTACTAGGGATCTCACGCCTTTAACATTTTTAGGTGGCGATAATTGCAATAAACATTTGACACGATCATCATCAGGCATAACACCCTGGGCATGAATTATAAGGCCTAAATATCTAACTTCACTAGTACAAAGAAAACACTTAAAGGGCTTCATAATTAATCCAATGTCAGCAAATTTAGAGAAAATTTTCTGAAAAAACGCATATCTAAAATTTAAAATCAGGAGAAGATAATAGCACATCATCCTGAAAGACTTGTACCCTATTACCTATAAGCTCTTGTAAAGAGGTAACCATGAAATTCTGAAATAAATGAGACGATGTTTTACCAACTTGTGGAGTCATTTGAAATTTTCCCCAAAGGGATTGAAAAGTCATACATTCCCTAAGGAATGCTGATACAGGGACCTGATAATAACCGTTATTAAGATCAATGACGGAGAAGATAGAATGACCCTTCAAACTCTCAAAAATGCCCTTAATTGATGGCATTGGAAAATCAACAGGAGATGTTACTTTATTAACCTTCTTGAGATCAAGAGTCATTCTAATCTCACCGTTCTTTTTGGGAATAATATGGATTGGAGAATTCCAAGGACTTGTACTTGGTTCAATAATACCAGTCTCTAGAAATTTATTTAATTTTTTCTTATAAGAATCAAGGTAAATATGAGGAATTTTGTATTGGTGGGAAAAAATAGGACAACTTTTACTTATTTTATAATCTGCAACATAATTGTTGACCCCCTTTAAAATTTGAACTTCACCAGAAAAAGATTTAGCAAATTCATGAACCAGACATTGCAATTCACAAAGCTGAGTTTTGCTCAATTCACCATATTTAATGCCCTGAATAGGGTAAATCACCTCAGCAAATCCGCTATATACAAACCCCATAATAAAATTATTTTCTTAAACTGCAAAAAGCATACAACCAAACTAAATATTAAAGAGTAATAATTATTCACATACTAGAATAGGTTCTAAACTGATCCTGGCACTAAGCACCAAATGTGACGGAGTTGTTAAAACCGTTATGTTTTATTTAGAAACGGCACCAAATGTATTGGTGTAAGAAAGTTATTAATTAATAAAATTGGACACTAAATGTAACTGTGTCTCTATGTTACCTTATTTAATGGCATTAAAAGGAAAATTGCCGCAGAAGATAATATTCAAGAAAAATGACTAAGTATTGATCCTCAATATTTAAGTGAACTTTAAAAAAAAATTAAAGTTAAGTAAAGCTCAAAATGAAATCCTCACAACATGAGTGAAGATAAAGTAAGAAACAAAGTAGGCATAGATAAAGTATAATGGATTTAAAATCTAAACATCATTTAAATTTGACATTGCGTTGTGTTTACGAGAAATAGAAAATTTACAAGATTATGATAAATCTTTACAAGTCATTAATGGTTGTATGCGGTTGATGTTTTGCAGGTAAGAAAACAAGGACAACAATCATTGCAAAAGTTAAGGTGAAATTTAATATCCAGAAATAATTAAAATGACAATTTATTGAAAAAGGAAAATTCATGAGTGATCATCTCCGTAAAAATTATTAAGTAAAATACCGAAAATAACATTGCTATAAACCCTTAGTGATACAAATGTATGTGAATCAATTATGTAAGGTAATAACCATATTGCTTAAGTAAGACAACAGACCATATTGCCAAGAAAATTATCAACTGTGCAAAATATTGCTCAAACACAACTCACAGGAGTTGTAGTGATTAATTGTGTGGCCTTTTAAGCTGGAAATAAGCTTAGAAACCGGATAATTGCAATAATGCAATGTAGCGTAAGGAAATAAACTTATTCTTGTTCACATACAAATGTGAAAATTACATTTGACAACAAATTTGGCAAAGAAAAATTGCCTGTCCCTTTTTTTAAAAAAAGGTAATTAAAGGGAAACAAAAGTAATTTAATATATACTACCATTACATGATTGCAAAAGGGAAAAAATTAAATGAAAAGAACACCCCCTTTTATAAAAAAATAATTTGAAAGTAAATTTAGAATTACATATTGGTTCAAGAATGAAGACTAGAAGAAATATTATATAAAAGAAAATTAATTATGGAAAATTTAGAAAGGTTGACTGTTTCGATAAAATTTAACTTTTAATCCCAATTTAGTTTAATTTATCACACAACAGTTAATAAGTTAAGAATTACATTGAAACAGTAAACACCTATGTAAACACCTCAAGAAGAGGCCCGTCCGCCCACCGGTGGGTCATCGATATCGAGGGGAAAGATGATGAGGTACGAGATGTTATTCATATCCCCTTCGATGAGATGACCTTACAGAGACGCTGAGATGATGAATAACGTCTCCGAAACGTAGCTGGGCCAAGCCGTGGCCACTCGAGTTGGAGGAAAGATCTAAGATGGAAGGTGCTCCTCCTCCGGATGGCTGAGGCTGGCGGACAATACCAAATCGTTGCTGACGGGCAATATCAGATCGTTGCTGACGGGCCATCCAAAGCTCTCTGTTCATGAAGGCGATGGAAGTGGCTAGGTCCAGCTTATAAGCAGCACCGGTGGAGCAGTCCATCAGAAATCGCACTGACTGGATGGAAAAGACAATCAGGCCAAAGTGGGATGAAAGGCGATCCCAGATGGATGGTACGAAAAGGCACTCGAAAAAGACAAGGACGATTGTTTCAGGAGACCCACAAAACAGGCAACCAGCAGAACCGACTACTCCCCACTGATGTTAACGCTCGAGAGTATAGAAACCATGGTGCAGCAGACGCCATTGAAAATTAAAAACCGTCTGCTTGAAGGCAAAGGTCTTGATGGCCTTCAAGATGGATGGCCATGGATACTCGAGGTGCTTACGCACGATGTCAGAAAACGCAACCCGGTCGGCCTGCTGGAAGAACCAAGATAGACAAAGGGTCCCCCAGTCTTGTGAGTCTACCTGACGTAAATCGGGAATAAATGTCGCCAGGTCTCGCTGGATTCGATTGTAGAACCCAGGAGACTGTAGGTTGATAGTTACTGGTAGCGAAATAGGAACTGGAGCCTATTCACCTTAAAGAAGAAACGTAGGTGTAGGAACAGAAATTTGGCCCAGATGGGATGGGAAAGGAGGAAGACCCGCATCAGAGCAGCCATTCTGGATGCAACAAGGTAGCGCTGGGTGTTAGGCAGGCCCAGGCCTCCTCCACCAAAGGGGATAAACAACAGTTCCGCACGAACGGGGTGATATCCCCAAAGACAATCCATAACTGTACCAAGCACTTTCTTCAAGAGTTGAGTAGCTGGTAAGGCGAATAGGCATTTGGACGTTAGTAGGGGCAAAATGTTCGTATTGATGAACCTCGCCTTGACAAAGATCGAGGTGGTAAAACGAAAGTTCTTGCGAAGGCGAGACAAACACTTATCAATAACTTACTGTCAGTGACAAGAGTCCATATCGGGCAAAAAGGTGAAGTCGTATCCCAGCACTGTAATTTGCTCACACCGCGTTATTGGGAAGGATTGAAGAAAGTCCACTCTCCACTTCCCAATAGCTATGCCTTTAGACTTGACGAGATTGATGGAACTTCCCGTCGAAGTGCTAAAGAGATCGAAGGATTCTTTATAGATGCCCAGGGAATATGCATCGAATGCAAATAGCACTATATCACCAGCATATACCCCCGAACATCTGGGTGGCGATTAAGAAATTGCAATAGTGGCTCCAAATAGAAAATGTATAAGAGGGGAGAGATAGGACACTCTGCCTAACGCCTTTGGAGAGTTGCAGCCATTAATCGCCACACATGATGTGGAAGAAGCATACAGAGCTGAGATAATCGTAGCAAATTTCCGAAGATGAAGATGGTGAAACACTCGGAAAAGAAGCACGTGATTCACCTTGTCGAAGGCTTTTCCTGGTCAAGACTTAACACGGCGAGAGTCGGACGACGCACACATCCTTCCTTCATAACGCATTTGATGGTAATCAGGTTGTCGGACATCCTGCGAGATGGAGTGGAGCAGGATTACCCCAGATCGAAAAATGCGTCGGCGAAGCATTTGAGCCGTTGTTGGAGCACACCAGTGAAGACCTTATAACCTGTGTTAAGTAGAGTAATAAGCCTCCACTGGGTGACAAGTTCAGGATTCGGTGTACCTTGGGGAGCAAGATGATTCTAACATGATGGAGGAAGGATCTTTGAGGATCGAATTGAACACTTGAACAAGGAAAGGCTCAAGAAGTTTCCAAGTTGCATTGAAGAACGAGTACGGGATGCCATCTAATCCAGGGCTGGACTGATGACGGCCATCCATCGACAGAAACTTCTTAACTTCATCTTCGGAAAAGGGACGGGTCATTGACAGGTCAGCGTCAGCAGTGAAAGGACTAAGTGCGTAGATCCACTTCGTCATGGCGTCGGATGGAAAGACTGGGTGGCCAAAAAATAATGAAAAATGAGAGCGGAAAGCTGACAAGATGTCAGAGTCCGTTTCCACTGTCTCATTCCCCACCACCAGACGATGACACCTCTTCTTATTGGCGCGACGCCTCTCCTCTGCGAACGCAGCTGACGACATATTCCGGACGTCAGAAACCCCGTCAGAAACCCCAGCGGCCCTGCGGATCCTTAGAGCGTTGATCTCGCTCTTCACCTGGCATATGTCATCAGCATATGCCCCCTTCGGGATGGAACAGCGGAGGAGGCGCAAAATTTCTTGTAGCATGAGGAGATGGCGCCGACTGCGTCTAGCGGCGTCGAATCCAATATTTCTGAAAAAACAACGGAGCTAAAGCGACGGATTTAAAAGAAAGCCACGAAGCTAGTGACGGAGGCAGGTTGTGAAGATGTCAAGCAGAGAAACGTTCAGAAACCAATTGTTCGAAGTAGGACCTACAGAGGAGGCTGGGAATGTAGGGTTCCAAGACCACTTGATAGCATTGTGGTCAGAAAACGTGCATGGAATTACCTCCATGAAATCCGGAGCACCAGGATAGTGGTATCTACGAGAAAAAGGTCCAGCCTCGAAGACACAGAGGGCCCTTGATGAAATGTGGACCCACATTGGCTGGAATGGGAAGAAGATGGCCACAGATCGAAAAGTGCATTTCGCTGGCACAACTAGTAGACACACACGGACAAAAAGATTTCGTTCTCATCCGGATGGCAATTGAAGTCCCCAGCAACCACTACAGGCAACGACAAACACATGTACTAGTCAAAGTCTTCAAAGAATGTCCGTTTCTGTGTTGATAAACACCGGGCGTACACTTTAAGCAACCGGAATTTGAGACCAGATAGCAGGAGGTCCAAAGAAATTACCCTGCACTCAGTGTCAAACACGCAGTTCGACACCACAATGGAGGGTTTGAAGATGATGGAGGCAACCCCCTGTCCATGGTGCGAAGATGAGATGATGAAGAACTGCACAGATGGATATTGACTTCGAAGGCCAAGGAGGTTAGTAAGCTGTTGGGAAGCAGCAAGCTTCACCTGTTGAAGAAGGAGCACATCTGGCCTGTACAGGGCAAATGAAATGATGACAAAACCGATTGTTTGAAGGACGAACCAAGGGAACGAACGTTTAGGGAAAAAGACCGTAACTGCGAAATTAAGCTGAAGGAGGCTGACCTGTATCTGAAGGAGACTTGAGCTTCACAGACGAGGGAGGAGACTCAGAAATCTTCCGTCTAGGGGAACGAGCACGTCCCGAAGAGGAAGAGGGGCTGCGATGATGATGGTCTGCGCAACTGTCTCTTTCAGATGAAGAGGACACATGAATTCCGTTCCTCATGCTACGATTACGTCAGGCCTTTTTCTTGCCAGGGCTCTTAGGCGTCGCAAGAAGATCCCGCTGAGCTGGCGCAAACGCACAGGCGATTCGCAGAGGCTGCGGTGCCGATGAAAGCACAGGTGGAGGAAGAGATGGAAATTCTTCCGCAGCAAACACCGACTCGGAGCACAACGAATTGCCTACGATGACTTCTCCAGAGTAACAGTCCTCCGACATAGGGGAAACACAAGGCGAAGGCGGAGGCGAGGAAATAGTTTCACCGTCCACACGAGGCCGAGAAAGGGGAGGTGGCATTTCCCTTCCAGGAGTCGTAGGAAGAGGCGAAAATGGTGGGGCCGTCTTCGACTTCCTCGGTGAAGCAGGAGGCGATGATGGTGGGGCCGCCTTCGATTTCCTCGGTGAAGGAGGAGTCGAAGATGGTGGGGCTGCCTTCGATATCCTCGGTGTAGGACGAGGCAAATTTGCTCTGCTAGGCTCAGTTGGCCAGTGAAGTGATCATTGCTGGCTGCTGGGACGACATCCCTCGAGGCAGTAGCGTTGGGGCTGCTTGGTGGTGCACCTGACCTTTCCGGGCACTGATGGTATTTGCTCACGATTTTCTGACAGAAGAAGTCGCACTTTTTCAGGAGAAGATAGTCCTTCCGGACATGGCGCAAGGAAGTCAGGGATGTCTTTCTGAAGGCGCATGTACATCAAAATGTCTCCATTTTTCTGCAGTGGGGAGTCAGAGTGAACACTCTTAGCACCTCCCCGTAGTAGGACATGTGGTCCTTCAGGTAGGATTCCGCCATCAGCGGCAAGGAACCCTGAACATGGACGGTGAGATGTCCGGTGTCGGCATGAAACAAGCGGATAGTAGTCTGGCCAACTTTGACGTGGTCAGATTCTACTATCCGCTCAGCAACATTTTGGTTCCTGCAAAATATCCTTCAATCAGTGGAGGAAAGCTTTTGCAGGACCGAAACAGCGGGAAAACCCGACGGAAGAGGGAACAGAGGGTATGCATGTTCGAGGGGAAAGCTCCTTCATGAATGCGCCGGTGGCAAACGGACCGTGGGTGGCAAACGGACCATGCGTTCCATTATGATGATGGAAAAATTCAATGTTTTGGAAAAGGAAGAAGATCTCCCCCAGGAGACAATAGGGAGGGGGGGTGGCGAACGCACCTCACTCTTGTCTCTGTCAGAAAGAACTACACAATGGTTGCATCCAGGCAGAGCAGAAGAGTAGTGACGAAATTTTTCAATTTTCAATTCTTGGAGCAACAGTCTAGAGGCACACGGCTAGCACGTAGTGACAATAGGAAATCACTCCACATAGCATGAGTATGTAGATGAGAGAACAGCACGTAAAGTTTCAACAACAATCAAAGCATTAAAGAGACATCTTCTATCTTATATCTATGTATATAAAGAAGGATGTTTGTTTGTGGGTTTGTTTGCTTTTTATCCAAATCTACAGTTTTATTCCGATCTTGATAAAATTTTGCATACTTGACCTTCAAAGCAGGAGGAAGGTCACTGTCTACCTCAGATTCCGGAAAAATAATAAATATCAATAAAAAAATCGATAATCATGGTTATGGCAAGGCATATTAATGAGAAATATCTCAATGCATCATGACCACAATGCAAGGCAAAGTTTGTACAACAATAGGCATCAACAATGGTATCAACGCGCAATAAACCAATAACACTGAGCATAGAATGATGATGTAATGTTAAAGCAATATTTCCAAGAATGGGGAAGTTGCATGAAAATTTTAAATTATTGTTTTCTATAGTATTCGTTATCAGTATCAAGGTTTTTTTAATATTTCTAATAAATTTAACAACGATTTTGTATTCAGCATAACACAATCTGTAAGAAAGAGTGCTCTAATGTGTAAAAAAAATTTCATGCAACTTCCCCATTATAACAATGAACATAAAATGATGATGCAATATTGATAAGTTTCAATTTGTAACAATGCATAGAATTCCTGTTATTCAGGCTTTTCTTAGAAAAGAGAGTTCTTAGTACTTAACAATTTCTTGAAAATCTTTAAAAATGATCAGTAACTGGAGATAATGGAGAGTTAGAAGACTATTGAGAAAGAGTGGAAAGACGACACAGGAAGCACTCCTTTAGCTCCGTGATGTATTGAGTAAATGGGAAGCAAGTAAATAGAAGAATCGGCGACCGCTAGACTGCACAAAGTGATGAATGGCCAAGTATTGCTTCAACACATCGAGAGAAGAGTGGAAATTGCAGCAACATCAAGTGTACATCTGAGGTAAGAAATTATTTAGACTAGCAGTGGCATCCTTGGAGAGGTCCAGCCATTGTGAGCCTTTAAAAAAAATTTTTTTTAATTTTCATTAAGAATTTTTACTATATTAATTCTAAGCATTTTCATGTGTTTATTTTTAAGATTTTGCAAAATTTAATTTAATTTTTTGAGGTTGTTCTGTTTACTTACAAGTGTAAATATCCCGGGCAACGCCGGGTACCTTTGCTAGTCTTCTATATATATAAAGAAGGATGTTTGTTTGTTTGTTTGTTTATACAAATTTACAGTTTTATTCTGATCTTGATGAAATTTTGCATACTTGACCTTCAAAGCATGAGGAAGGTCACTGTCTACCTCAGATTTCGGAAAAATAATAAATATCGATAAAAAGTCGATATTCATGGTTATGGCAAGGCATATTAATAAGAAATATCTAATGACCAACAATGCAAGGCAAAGTTTGTACAACAATAGGTATCAACAATAATATCAGCACGCAATTCACAAACACACTGCATGAACCAACAATATATATCTCATGACCAACAATGCAAGGCAAAGTTTGTGCAATATGGATAAGTTTTAATTTGTAACAATGCATAGAATTTTGTTATTCAGGCTTTTCTTAGAAAAGAGTTCTTAGTACTTACCAATTTTTGAGAATCTTTAAAAATCATCAGTAACTGGAGATAATGGAAAGTTAACAGACAATTGAGAAAGAGTGGAAAGACGACAGAGGAAACTCCGTGCTGTATTGAGCAAATGGTAAGCAGGTAAAGAGAAGAATCGGGGACTGCTAGACTACACAAAGTGATGAATAGCCAAGTTTTGCTTCAAGACACCGAGAGAAGAAAGGGAATTGTAACAACATCACGTGTACATCTAAAGTATGATTTTCTAAATAAGAAATTATTTAGACTGGCAGTGACATACTTGGAGAGGTCCATCCATTGTGAGCCTTTAAAAAAATTTTTTCGAATTTTCATTAAGAATTTTTACTGTATTAATTCTAAGCGTTTTCATGTGCTTATTTTTAAGATATTTCAAAAAATTAATCCAAAAAAAAAAAAACTCCGAGCCACGCTCTGGTTATCACCTAGCTTATTTGGAAACAGAAACAAAAATTTCATAAAAATACAATATTATTTTATTGTGACTACTGTCAGTTAAATAGGTAAATTAGAGATTAAGAAACATTTATGAATTTCATTTTCAAAATTAATTGAAACATTATCCTGTTACTTAATTAACAGCAATAGTTATGTACATGTTTGTCTGTGGGAATGTGTATTTTGGAAACTCAGTTGCTGATAATGTGAGGACTGAATTGTTGATAATGAGCATCAAATGAAGATGCAGTGACAGAACATTAATAAGGCAGCGTCAAATGATGAGGCAAAGGAGTCACGCGTCTCTCCCTTGAAATCCCTATCAAACGTCCAGACGACTGGCAAAAATTTATGTATCTGGAAAGAAAAGAGAAAGAACGAGTATTGGTCGGAGAAACTCTGCAACTATAACAGAAAAAGTTATATGGGCATTTGAAACATCTGAACAACGGGAGTTTCGAATAGAGCAAAAGGCCATAAGAGCTTCTATGTCAAGGGCAAGAAAACCTTGAGTCTAAAGTATTTGGTGATGCTCCGCAGTGGGAGGCAAGTCAAGAAGAGTTTAGATAAAGTCCCTGTATATCACCCAGACTTCTGCTCTGTGTTGTATTGATTGAGTTATTATTTAACCAATTGGGAGTTATAATTTAATTTTTTGAGATTGTTCTCTTTACCTACAAGTGTAATCATCCCGGGCGACGCCGGGTACCTCTGCTAGTCTATCTATATATATATAAAGAAGGATGTTTGTGGGCTTGTGGGTGGGTTTGTTTGTGGGTTTGTTTTTTATAGAAATCCACAGTTTTTATTCCGATCTAGATGAAATTTTGCATACTTGACCTTCAAAGCATGAGGACGGTCACTGTCTACCTCAGATTTCGGAAAAATAATAAATATCGATAAAAAATCGATATTCACGGTTATTGCAAGGCATATTAATGAGAAATATCTCATGACCAACAATGCAAGACAAAGTTTGTGCAACAATAGGCCGATCGTGTTCGCATCAACAATGGTATCAACGCGCAATTCACCAATAACAATGAGCACAGAATGACGATGCAATGTTAAAGCAATCTTTCCAAGAATTATAACAATGAACATAAAATGATGATGCAATATGGATAAGTTTCAATTTGTAACAATGCATAGAATTCCTGGTATTCAGGCTTTTTTTAGAAAAGAGAGTTCTTAGTACTTAACAATTTCTTGAAAATCTTTAAAAATGATCAATAACTGGAGATAATGGAGAGTTAGCAGACTATTGAGAAAGAGTGAAAACACGACAGAGAAGCACTCCTTTAGCTCCGTGCTGTATTGAGCAAGTAAATAGAAGAATCGGCGACCGCTAGACTACACAAAGTGATGAATGGCCAAGTTTTTCTTCAAGACATCGAGAGAAGTAAGGGAATTGCAACAACATCAAGTGTACATCTGAAGTAAGATTACGTGAAAAAGAAATTATTTAGACTAGCAGTGACATCCTTGGAGAGGTGTCCAGCCATTGTGAGTCTTTAATTTATTTCGAATTTTCATTAAGACTTTTTACTGTATTAATTCTAAGCGTTTTCATGTGTTTATTTTTAACATATTGCAAAATTTAATTTAATTTTTTGAGATTGTTTTGTTTAACTACAAGTGCAATTATCCCGGGCAACGCCGGGTACCTTTGCTAATTGTTAATAAATTGGAAACAATACAAAATTATCTGATAAAATATACCTTTTTAACCTACAGATGATTATAATTCTACATAAGTAATTATAATCAACACAGTTTAATAGAGTAGTGGAAAAAGAATAGGGGTCCCAGTATATATTTATTACTAGAAGTGTATACACTAAATTATATATTTATTTCATTATCCTAAATTCTGCCCAAAGCACAAAACTCTCAAATAAGTTTCAATTGACAAACAGCCGGTAAAGTAAAAGAGAAACAAGATTGCTATTTTGTAATAAATTCAATCCCAATCAAAAAAAAATCAATCAATTAATGATCAAACATTATGAAATACAAAGTTTAAATGTTTGATTAATTTAACACTATTACTAGCAAAAGCTGCCCGGGCCAGCTAAGTAATAATAACAATATTAATAATGATAATAATAATGATAATAACGTTTAAAAACATATAAAGAATGATAATTAAGGAAAAAGAAGTAATTTAAATGGTCCAATATAGCTTTAATGGCTGAAGGTCAAATAATATCAAAAGGGGGAAAAAAGGAAATGTGATGGAAGAACCATTCGAACATCACAAACTCTTACTGCTTTAACTCTTCTATTAGTGTGATAGGCAACGAATTACACATTAACACCCATTAAATATTATAATAATTATTGATGGCCGTGAGAGATATAGAGAGAATTGTCACTAGGTTATTACCCTTTTTGGACCTCGTTAAAGCTGATTGTTTGTACAACGGCGTGGCGACGTCGGCGGACGGTGGCAAAGCATCAGCGCCAGCTCTCGTCTGGCTTTCGGCGTAAATCTAGGCGCAGCCCTCGGAATGACTTCCATTGATGGCAGCTGGTTCGGATTGCGCTCGGTTCTTCTCCTCATTCATGGAATAACAAAGGCGGTTCATCAGGCTTTTGAACTCAGGCAGCTTCAAAACTAGCAATGCGTAGAACTGGCATCCTGCTCATTCTCTTCCGAACACTGTTCAGGAACCTCTCGTGCAAGCATTCAGTCTTATCGTTTCTAACTGGTAGTAATACGTCTATCATCATCAATTGAATGGGCAACTCTTCCGTTTGTTTCTAAATCTGGCTGGCAACTCTACTCTTGTCTCCGCATCTGGCGAGCACTGATTACTACTCTTCTCAACGTCTGGCGGGCAACTGCTCACTTCTTCTGATCCAAGTTTCTCACTCCAGAACGTCCCAAATTGCTGTTCTTAATTACGTATTAATGAAGTACGCGTTTTTTGGAAAAACTTTAATATTGCAATTGGTTGAGACGAGAGAAGAACATTCCCTCGCGGATGTCAATCATTTCAGGTGACAGTCAAAATCAGTTCTTGGACTATGGACTCGGAAGAGAAGCGAATGCCACTCCTAATGATGTCTCATGTTGCTCCACCAAGGCGGGGTGGACAAAGATCCGTTCCTATTGTCTGTCTCTTCTTAAAAGAAAAGAAACCCACTCCTTCACCGACAATTGATTGTATTATAATAAATTCTAAATGCTTCTCATTTTTACTAAAGTCTATATTACTAATGGCTCAGGAATGTAATTGATTAAACGCAATAAGAATAACTTCTAATGATGCATAAAAATATAATAAATATGCAATTGTTCATTAATATAATTCTAATTTCTTCTTCCAAATAGATGGTAAATTGGCACATGAAAGCTTCTTAAGTTAAAATCTGAATCAGCTTATATTTTGTGGTTATAATAAAGTCTAAGATCCACCCAAATTCCCTTATCGAAAATGTCTAAACTCAAAATTTAGGGTCTAAAAATCGCGTCATTACCTCATTTATGAACTTATCTAATAGAGATAAACTTATCACAACTGTGCTATGCCAATACCACCTAGACAGAAGGTCTGTGCACAAAAACGTCATACATTGTTACGTCATGATCAAACGGCCAAATTTAGAGGTTATTACTGGTAGAAATATGATTAACAATAGCCGCTTTAGTGCGATGCAACAATGTATGATGTTTCTGTGCGCAGGCCTTCTGTCTAGATGGTGTTGGCTATGCCACGAGAAAACGATGGCAATTGTTGAGATTAAATGACGTTTAATGCCAGCTTTTTAGCAAATTTTGTGTGACATTTAGACCATTAAAATGTGTTTTTATTATTATACATAAGGAACTTTAAGTTTGTTATCATGCAAAGGATTACGCTAGGTACTTATTATCCTACATTTTTTCAACACCGCTTCTACTGATTATCTTAATGTACTCATGTTAGTGAAGCACTAAAAATAATGAACCTGACGGACACAGTTTTCATTAAGCTCTTTTCTTTTCTAGGATTTTAACGAAATAAAACGACAATTTTATAAAAGGCAAATACAAGCTAACTTCACTAACAGAAAAGGGTTGAATGTCTTGGATAGCATCACTTTTTACAAATGGAAACAAGATAAATTTGTGAAGTAAGAATACTTAGATTAAATATGTGATTAAAAAGTAGTTAATTTTCATTAATAACATGTGTATTACTATACGTTTATTACTTAAAGCAATTATTAATCCTGCAGTTATTGTTTACTTGAGAATAAAATTTCAAATCAAACTTTTCGTAAACTTTGATATGATATCTCATTTCTTCTCAATAACCTTTTTAAAATGGTAAATGAAACTTTTAGAACGGGTTGGCACATGAATGAGTTAGAAACATGGCAGTCATTTTGAAAGTCATCTTGGATGCAATTTTAAAATTCTCAATAAAATTAGGAGTCCTGTGATTTTTTTTAAATCAAGTGTGTGCCTCATTTCAGCGTAATTCCTTCATTTTTACGTTTCAACAGATTTTATGTAGAATCTATGAGTAAAACAGAAAAACGAACATATTTGGAAATACACTTTACGGAAAAGAATGCTCAAGAGAGAGTGGAAATTCCTCCAAACACAATGTTAACAGCATTTTTCCAGTTATGCCAGCAAGATCCATTTGCAAAGACATTACTCTATGTCGATGTACCAAAATACTACACCTGGAACGCGCAACGCAAAATTTTCTGCAGGAGGAAGAAGGGAGCCCAAGTTCCAGGTCAAACCGACATATATGCAACTGACGCCATTGGCCGTGTCTACACTGTTCATCCCAGCAATGCTGAGTGATACTACCTGAGAATGTTGCTTCACGTTGTGCGAGGACCGACATCATTTAATGATCTTAAAACCTTCGAGGGACACGTGTGTGAAAGCTACAGAGAATCATGTCAGAAACACGGAGTGCTTGAAAATGATCAACACTGCGACACGACATTGGCAGAAGCATCTGCCACGTGTTTCCCAAAGCAACTCAGGAGTCTTTTTGCCATTATAATCACGACGTGTGCTCCATCAAATCCACAGCGCCTTTAGGATAAATATAAAGAAAATTTAAGTGACGACATTCTCAGAGAGGCGCAAAGAGCTAACCCTATCATTAACTCAGGTTATACAGCGGGAATAATGAAACAAGCGCTTATACTTCTTGAGGACAAATGTATCTCCATTAACGGCAAAACTCTCTTGCAGCTTGGGCTAGAGGCGCCGAATCAAAATGGTCAAGAGGTCCTAGATACTGATTTTTGGAAGGAAAGGAACTATGACATTAATGCTCTTCAGCTTTTTCTTGAAAAAAATAGACCCCTATTAGTCTCAGACCAAAAGCAAGCCTATGACGCTGTTTTAAGTCTCATTTAGGATGGAAATGGTGGCATTTGTTTCCTTGATGCACCCGGGGGAACTGGAAAAACATTTGATAAATATTTTGCTGGCTGAGATTCGCCAAAGAAATAAAATTGCTTTGGCTATAGCATCTTCTGGGATAGCATCTACACTGTTAGCTGGTGATCGAACAGCGCATTCAGCTCTGAAGCTACCATTGAATCTGCAGCTTTCAGAACGGCCCATTTGCAACATAAGCAAAGGTTCCAGTCAGGCACAAGTGCTCAAGCATTGCAAACTAATCGTTTGGGACGAATGCACCATGGCCCACAAAAAGGCACTAGAAGCGCTTGATCGCACTTTGCAAGACAGACGGGGAAATGGGCGGCTGATGGGCGGTACTGTTGTCCTCCTGGCAGGAGATTTTAGACAAACCCTACCTGTGATTCCACGCTCTATGCCAGCCGATGAACTTCACGCCTGTCTCAAGTCCTCGACCTTATGGAAGCATGTGCGCAAAATGGATCTTAAGACGAATATGAGGGTTCATTTACGAGGAGAAACAAGTGCAGAACAGTTTTCACAGCAATTGCTGTTAATCGTCAAAGGAGAAGTTCCTGTCGACCCCACTACCGGTCTAATTTCGTTTCCCTCGAATTTCTGCAATATGGTCTCTTCACTCGACGAGCTGATAACTAAAGCGTTTCCAGATAGATACAAGAAAATTACAAATCGCATCGATGATTGTGCGAAAGGGCCATTTTAGCTCCAAAAAACGACAGCATTAAATATGTTAACGATCTTATTCAGGAAATTCTCCCTGGCAACTCTGCCATCTTTTCATCTATTGATACAGTAATGGACATGGAGCAAGCTGTGCATTACCCTACAGAATTTTTAAATTCCCTTGAACCCCCAGGAATGCCGCCACATAAGCTCACTTTAAAAAAAGGATCCCCTATCATGCTATTACGTAACCTCGACCCACCAAAGCTGTGCAATGGAACAAGACTAACCGTGAAGAATCTATTGCCGAACGTAATAGAGGCCACGACCATCACGGGGAATGCCGCAGGTGAAGAAGTATTCATTCCTCGCATTCCACTCAACGACCCCTCTTTTTCTTATAAATAGCTTGCTTTGTTGATTTCCCTATTTTGCGTTGAATAATGATCTCAATGAGATCGAAATACGTATTCTCCCATTAAAAAGTTTGTGGACAAGAGTTTCGTCTTTTTTGCATCATGTCTTTATCCACAGTATATTTCCACTTCTCATCTTATAATCTGTGTTAAGTGAGTAATAGGCCTCCACTGGGTGACTAGTTCAGGATCTGGTACCTTGGGGAGCAAGATGATTCTCCCCGCAGTAAAGTCCGACGTGATGGAGGAAGGGTCCTTGAGAATCGAATTGAATACTTGAACCAGGAAAGGCCCAAGAAGTTTCCAAGTCGCATTGAAGAACGAGTACGGGATGCCGTCTAATCCAGGGCTGGACTGATGATGGCCATCCAAAAACCGAAACTTCTTAACTTCATCTTCGGAAAAGGGACAGGTCAGCGTCATCAGTGAAAGGTCTAAGTGCCTCGATCCACTTCGTCGTGGCGTCGGATGGAAAGACTGGGTGGCCAAAAAATGATGAAAAATAAGAGTGGAAAGCAGACAAGGTTTCCACTGTCTCATTCCCTACCACCAAACGATGACACCTCTTCTTATTGGCGCGAAGCCTCTCCTCTGCGAACGCAGCTGACGACATATTCCGGACGTCAGATACCCAGGACAGTTTGGCCCTGAGAGCTGCGCTGGCGGCCCTGCGGATCATTAGAGCGTTGATCTCGCTCTTCACCTGGCGGATGTCGTCAGCATATGCCCCCTTCGGGATGGAACAATGGAGGAGGCGCAGAATTTTTTGCAGCATGAGGAGATGGCGCCGATTGCGTCTAGCGGCGTCCAACCCAATCTTTCTGAAAAAACGACGGAGCTTTGATTTAAAGGAAAGCTACGTAGCTAGTGACGGAGGCAGGCTGTGAAGATGTCTTTCCACAAACCGAACGAACATTCTCTTGTATTTATCGATGTCAAGCAGAGAAACGTTCAGAAACCAATTGTTCGAAGTAGGGCCTGCAGAGAAGGCTGGGAATGGAGAATTCCAAGACCACGTGATGGCACTGTGGTCAGAAAACGAGCGTGGAATGACCTCCATGGAACCAGCAAAAGTGGCGTCTACTAGAAAAAGGTCCAACCTGGAAGACACAGTGGGCCCTTGGTGAAAGGTGGGTCCACATTGGCTGGAATGGGAAGAAGATGCCCACAGATCGAAGAGTGCATTCCGCTGGCATAACTGGAGGACACACCCGGACGAAAAGATGTCGTTCTCATCCGGATGGCAATTGAAGCCCCCAGCAACCATAGGAAATCACTCCCCATAGCATGAGTATGTAAATAAGAGAACAGCACTTAAAAGTTTCAACAACAATCAAAGCATTAGAGGGGCATTTTTAATAAATTTAAAACAATACGAAATTGTCTTTAAAAAAAATAATACCATCTTAACCTACAGATGATTACAATTCTACATGAGTAATTATAATCAAAACGGTTTAATAGAGTGGTAAAGAATTTATAGGGATCCCCAATATATATTTAATATTAGCAGTGTATACACTAACTTATATATTTATTTTATTATCCGAAATTCTGCCCAGAGTACAAAACTCTCAAATAAGTTTAAATTGACAAAAAGCCAGAAAAGTAAAAGAGAAATAAGATTGCCATATTGGAATAAGTTCAATCTAAAAAAAATAATCAATTAAAATAAGGGACTGCAATGATCAAACCAAATAAAATACAAAATTTAAATGTTTGGTTAACATAACAATACTGTATTAGGAAAAATAGACCGGGCCAGCTAAGTAATAATAATAGTATTATTAATGATAATAATGTTAAAAAAATGTATACAGGGTGTTTCATAATTGGTGTCCCGTCTTTGGGTCCAAATAACGACTCAAGGGGAACAGATTGGGGGAAAATAAATATTGATTATTTGGTTTTAATGTCCCCTAATTCAGAATGAAAACATTTTTCGTCCATGGGGGTGAAGGGGTAAATTTTGAAAATTTTAATTTTGTAGAGGTAGGGGTTAGACCCCATGTGCTATTTAGAAAGTTGTAAAATGTGGGTTTAGCAAAAAACCCAATGAAAAAATTTCATCCTCTGCCCTTTATCGAGTGGGTAAAGAGAAAGGTATGGCTAGCTAATGTAGACAAAAACAGAAAAACTCATAAAGGGGGACAGTTTTCAAATTTCAGAATGTTTTTCCTGAGGGGGAAGGCCCGTCGAGTGTATTAGCTTTTCAGGGCAACGACTCATTCATTCTCATTAATTTTCTAAATGTAGGCCCTACTGTTTTCTAATAAGTATGGTTTTTGTCCACATCGGCTAGCCATACCTTTCACTTTACCCACTCGATAAAGGGGGCAGGGCATGAAATTTTTTCACCGGGTTTTTTGCTAAACCCACATTTTACATGATGCTCTACAACTTTCTAAATAACAAATGGGGTCTAACCCTTACCCCTACAAAATTAAAATTTTCAAAATTTACCCCTTCACTCAGAAAAATGTTTTTATTCTGAATTAGGGGACATCAAAACCAAATAATCAATATTCATTTTCCCCCTCACCTTTTCCCCTTGAGCCGTTATTTGGACCTAAAGACGGGACACCAATTATGAAACACCCTGTATAGAATGATAATTAATGAAAAGGAAATAATTTAAATGGTTCAAAGTAGCTTTAATGGCTGAAAGTCAAATAATATCAAAAGGGGAAAAAACAAGAAAAGTGATGGAACATCACCATTCAAAACACTGACATTCACACAGGTTTACATGTTATCCCCTATCCATCCCCTATTATTAGGGGTGCTAGGGAGGTTTTTTCCCTACAGAATATTTATCCGGATTGTAAGCCATATGTGTGCCTCCTCGAGAGTTTATCGTGATGCTCATTATTTTTTATTCTTGGAAACAAATATGAAAGTATTGTTGTCTCATCACCATATCGGTTTCCATGGCAACATTATTTTCATGCAAAAGATTAATATTAAGTCGGGTTACATAACCCCTTACCCAGGTACTTCAACCAGGTGTGCCAGGTGTGGCAGGGGACTTCGTTATTATTAAGTAGCGGAAGAATGGAGCTACTTATTGTTTTCACAATGTTCGTCTGTCTGTCCGTCCGTCTGTCCCTTTCATAATTTGTTGAATTTTTGAGGTAGAAGGTTGAAATTCGGAATTTAACTTACTATGTGCATGTGCATCTTCACTTTTAGTTTGGTTTTGATTGGCCCACTGGGGTCAGAGTTTCGGGGGCGGAAATTAGAAGGTACAAAAAGGTCTACGCGTATTTATGCATATAAAGGAGTAAAATTCGGTATGCAGGTTCCTCTAAGAAAGATCAACATCACTTTAAAGTTTGGGCCGAATTAACAGAGTCAGAATTGTGGGGGTGGCAGTCACTTGGTCTTTAGAAATTTAGGGCAACATATAGGGTGTGATATATCATTCGAACGAAAATGATGAAAAAGGAAAGAAGATAGGGTTCTTTTATACTTTCTAAATACAAGATTCGAGAAAATCAATTTTTGATTAAGAAAATGGTGGGTTAAAAAGTGCAGATGAAGAAATAAAAAAAATAGATGAAGTCAGGGCTTCCGCTACTTTCCTATACCTTCCTAGGGAGGCTTAATTTCTTGTTAAGTAGTGAAAGAATGGAGCTACTTATTGTTTGCAATATGTCCGTCTGTCCGTCCATCCCCTTCATAATTTCTGTATTTCTTGAGGTAGAAGGTTGAAATTCGGAATTTAGCTTACTGTGGGCATGAGTACCTTCACTGTTTAGTTTGGTTTTGATTGACCCCCTGGGATCGGAATTACGGAGGCGGGAGTTAGAGGGGACCAAGTGATCTATGTAGTATTTAGGTAAGTAAAGGAGTGAAATTCGACATGCAAAATCTATATGCCTATAAACTTTGGGCCAAATTGTCCCAGTGGGGACAGAGTTGCGGGGGTGGCAGTCACTTGGTCTTTAGAATTATGACAATACATGATGTGTGATATATCATTCGATCGAAAATGATGAGAAAGGAAAGAAGATAGGGTTCTTTTATATTTTCTAAATACTAAGTTCGAGAAAATCAATTTTTAATAAAAAAGTTTAAAAGTGCAGATGAAGAGGTAAAAAAAGATGAACTCAGGACTTCCGCTACTTTCCTATACCTTCCTCGGGAGGCTTAATTTCTTGTTTTTCTTATATTGCAATTAATATATGTACTTAGTTTGATTGAAAATGTTCCAGGTGTTCCAGATTTATTGGAGAATATACGAGGGGCAATTGATAAATAAGGTCTCCATGGCTGTAACTTTTTTATTTGTTAAACGATTTTCAAAATTCTTTTTATATCTTATATTCACATTTGTCCTCTATGTAATGCACTATTCACTTTTTGACATATTCCCCATTCCTTTCATTTTTCAGGGGGAAATCCTGAGATCACGCACTTCCTTCGGAAGGGAAGTAAAGCCGTTGGTCCCGTGTAGTCGTTTGCCGGCTGCACGTTAAAGAACCCTTGCGAGGCAAAATTTGCGGCCCCTATAACGCCGTCCTGAAATGACCATGGCAGTTGAAAAGGACGTTAATACCAAACAAACCAACCAACCATTCCTTTCCAAGCATTGCGCCAACGCGTGACTAGTTGGGTGAAACCGTCAGAGAAGAATTCCGGAGTTGTTGCCCACACCAGGATTGAATGGCAGCGTTTACCTCGCCGTCAGAACCAACTCATGTCCCTTAAGGGGCTCTTTCTTCTTTGGGAAATGGTGAAAGTCGCAATGTGCAAAGTCTTTTATTTTTGAACTGCAATTTTTCATCTTTGAACTGTAGGCGCTGCAATGCCTCTTGTGTGTGGTGACTCGTGTGCGGGCGGACGTTATCGAACTCCAGAAGAGGGTCCAAAGCTGCCATTCAATCCTGGTGTCGACAACAACTCCGGAATTCCTCTCTGACGGGTTCACCCAACTAGTCACGCGTTGACGCAATTCTTGGAAAGGGATGGGGACTATATCGAAAACTGAATAGTGCATTACATAGAGGACAAATGTGAATATAAGATACAAAAAGAATTTTGAAAATCGGTTAGCAAATAAAAAAGTTACAGCCATGGGGACCTTATTTATCAATCGCCCTTCGTACACACACATCCATTTATAGATTGTAATGCCCGCAGTTTTGTGGTGACTTGTTTACTTTGTAACAATAATTTTTCCCTTACATTTAACAAAGTCAGCTGTTTTATGAGATATTTTCCACTCTGTTTCCACCTGGTGTTCTCCAGGATAATCTTGTCTCCTTTAATTTTCTTTTCGTCTGCATTCAAGTTTTTATCTCATTGTATATTTTTTTCTTTTCTGCTTATTATAAGACCTAACTTTATTTTATTTATTAATTGGGAACCTTTTATTCTAGCTATCAAATTAAAGAAAGAGATGTTTTTCATACATTTACTCATCCTTATTTTGGTGATTGTGCGACATTCAATCCTGGATTTAATGATGTACAGTACGCAGAAGAGGGAACAGGTGAGAATCATGATACCCATTACAGTCGAACCACGTTAATACAAAAGCACTTAATATATAATCCCGCTTTATTCGTATTTTACCCTATAGTTTGAACAGATGGTGCCAACTATTGCTGTGCTCTCCTGGTTTTCAACTGCCTCATCCCCTCTACCTCTCTAACCCCCTCCCTTTGGCATTGCCGCAAAGCATTGTTGGCATAGCTTCATCTATTTTTATAGGGAAGTATTCCACCATGCTTCTCAAAACAACCAATTGAATACTTTTTTTTTAAACGTTCAGAATCTTATAAACAAATTTCAAACCCACGTATTTATCTGTTTGCAAGACATGGAACAAGTCTATTTTAACCCAGAAAACCCTGCTCGGTTTAATGGTGTTCGGGGTTTAGTAAAGACAAACAAATCATCTGATAAAAGAGACACACGATTGGTTTAATGTGTACCAACTTACACACTGTTTAAATTGGTAAGCCACTGTCACCCACGTAATTGAATACGAGTTCATGCTCCTTTCAAGTGCGACAGGGTTAGGCCTTAATAAATCATCGGTGACATTAATCGAGTGATCCCCAATGCTCGATAGCAAAATAAGTGTCTCAAGCATGTTCTCTGTGTATTGCAGTCGAGCAGACATAAGACGCCCGACACCATTAATCGAGACATTTTGACGAAATTACCTGTCTCCAACCCTGATTCGTATAGTGATTTAATTTTTTTTCTCTTTGTGTCCACAATCAGCATTAAATTTGTGTGAAAATCTCTGACTATATACCCAGACTACTTTTCCTTATGAAAGACAACCCACCAATAGATATCGTGTCATGGAAGAGCAATAGTTTATTCAACAAGTAATAAAAATAAATAATTAATATAATAAAATAATTAATGTGTTAGTAAAAGAGCAAATAATTATGTAGATGGTAAATTACAAAGATAAATTACATCATATGCAAATTAACTTGAGGCTCATCCCAACCCTCCCCTTTTTAATTAGAATTCATGAAAAAATTCGCGCTCTTGAATCATCTATTTGTTATTTTAGTTTATAAGTAACTCAACTTATCTGTCGACCATCTCATAGTTTGCACAACACTGTTTTGTCCTAAATGATGACTGACTGTTGAACCACCGTTACTGATGGTGAATCTTCTAGTCTATACAGCCACAGTCTCTCCTCAATGCTCATTCTGCAACGTGTCCGGCTAAGCCATCTCAAACACCCCCCATAAGTCCCACGGATAGGTCCTCGAGCAAACCATTCACCAGAATGCCATTGGTCGGTTCCACCTACTGGCGACTGTTGTACGATCCTCCTCGCTCTGTCACCACCACCATAGGCTCCTCTGGGATTGAGTGAGTCATTGCCTCTGATGTTCAAGATTTGTTTAAGGAACTCAACATTGGCTGGTTTCAGGGTTCAAAATAAACAGTTTAAAAATTGTTCATATTGGTGAAATAAACGAAATTCATTTTAAATGAAAGCAGAAAAACAAAAAAAAACAAAAAAAAAACGACACAAGCTGTTATTTATTTATTCGTTTATTTGCGCTCTTCCATTTTTCTAAGTCAAAACAAAAGGGAAGACCAAAGCATGTCGAATCCGGAATAGAAATCGTCAAAATAATGTGGGAAACGACCGAAGAAGTCGTGATTGCCAATTTTATTGTGGAGACTCCTTTTAGTTAGACATTGAATAACCGTTATATTACAAACATAGTCATTAGAGAAAAACTCATGAATGGTCTGTGAGGATTTTATCTCATGCCATGCCTCAGCTGTTCAAATTATTGATGGAAAAAAGGAAAGAAAACTGATTAGTATTGTCCTAACTCAAAGGGGCGGCCATGGCCATGTTACGAACAACTAACTCCCTCTGTAGTCGTTTTTTTTAGGAAACCATTTAAATTGCTGGTATTGTTAGAGCTTTCAAAGTTTACTTACTTACATTTCAAACCCGCTTATCCGTTAGGGTCGCGGGGGCAGCAGCCCTATGGAGGATCTCCAGCGATCGCGATCTTCCGCCATCAGGCGCATGTCCTCCCTGGTAATATCCAAGCGACTTAAACCCAGATTCTCCATGTAGTCTAGCCACCTGGTTCTAGGCCGACCCCTTGGTCTCTTAACCACCGGCTTGGAAAATAACAACTGCCTAGGAAGACTAGTTTGCGGCATCCGTATCACGTGGCCATACCAGCGCAACTGAGATCTCTCAATGCGGAGAAGTAGCGGCTCAACACCTAAAGATTCCCTTATTGTGCTGCTGTACACTCTATCTAGTAGGGTAACACTTGCCACACCTCTCAGAAATCTCATTTCGGCCGCTTGTACCCGCGATCGCACTCTTTCGGTCATTACCCAAGCCTCATGACCATAGGTGAGAATGGGGACAAAGATAGATTTAAAGACGGAGAGCTTGGCTTTGTTACCCAACTTGCGTTTCGTTACAACGGATCGCCACAGTTCACGTCTGACACAGCTTGCTGCACCGATCCGAGCATCCAATTCTTTCTCCTGCCATCCATCACTCGTGAATGCAATCCCGAGATACTTGAATTTCTCCACCTGTCTCAATGAGGCTCCCCTAACATGGAGAGCGCACTGAGCAGGCTATCTTGAAAGGACCAGAACCTCGGTTTTAGCCACACTGATCTTCATCCCAGCTTCTTCACATTTGGCTGCAAACCGGCCTAGTGCATGCTGAAGGTTCGTGCGAGAAGACTCAAGGAGGACAAGGTCGTCAGCAAAGAGCAACCTCTCCACCAGGCAGTCGCCCACACAAACACGCTCATCGCCTCGGCTGCCCCTGTCTATCCAGTCCATAAAGGTAATGAACAAGAGGGGCGACAGTACGCAACCTTGGCGGAGTCCAACATCCACGGTGAACGGTCTTGACTTAATGCCATTTAACCGGACACACATCTCAGAGCTTTCGTACAAAGACATGATAGCAACCAGTAATTGCCCATCCACTCCATACTCTTGCAATACTTGCCAGAGCTTCTCCCGAGGAACCCTGTCGTATGCTTTTTCGAGGTCCACAAAGTAAGCGTAGACCTCTTTTGCATACTCCCAGGATTTCTCAAAGATTTGCCTTAGAGCAAAGATGTGATCCGTCGTGCTTCGGCCCGGTCGGAAACCACACAGCTCCCCCGACAGTTTGGAGTCGACTATTTTCCGACTTCTCTTCTCCAGACACTTAGCGTACACTTTCCTAATGCTGAGCAAAGAGATGCCTCAATAGTTGTTGCAATCTCTCTCATCTCCCTTTCAAAGAAGACCACAAAGCAGAAAAATTTTATGACGTCAGTTTCTGCTTTCGTCTCTTTTTCCCGACTTTAACTTTCTGCTTTTTGGAGTTGGGTTGAGTTCACTTTTTGTGGCAGAAGCAGGGCAGAAACGGTTACTCAGTCAATAGAAAACGGTCTCTGCAATGACGTCACATTACATCCTCTCTCTCTCACAAAATAAAAATGTCGGACGCTCAGCTCACAAAAGTGAAGAGGCCGAGAAAGAAAATTGATGAAACGCTAATACTCGTAGATGGTGTGAAATATAAATTGAATTAAACAAATTAAATTGAATAAACAACAATTGAATACAAAATTCGACATGATGATTGATAAGGAATGCCCCTATGTGCAGTCGAAGCCGGCCCTTTAGATCGATCGAGTGAGTTTGTGTTGGGCAAAAATTACAACAATGGATGGCGCTTAGGTAGCAGACTTTGAGTTTCTGTCATATGGGACACCTCCAGGAGCAGAAAGTAAAAAGGCAGACAAAATACGCCTTGCTTTTTGCCCTCTTATTTTCTGCTAGTGGGAACCACGCTCTACTGAATCAGGTCTTAAAGCTGCAATGGTAGAAAGATGGAACTGAACACTGAAAACACGAATGTTTAAATATTTTAATTTTGTCAATAATCACAAACACATTGATGTCTTACAGGGATCTTGTAGAGAGTTACAAGACAAATGTTCACTGATCTCTTGGTATTCCTCTAACCAACATAAACAATAGTTATGCATTTGCTGAGTGGCTGAATATGCGTCACTTTTACAATGCATATTTCAAGTGTTAAAAACATTTTTGCTAAGTTTATATGGAAAACTGAACTCATGAGATTTTCCAGGCATCAAAAAACATTCAGAGAAAGCCAGTCATATACAAAACTAGCTGAAGTACCCGGCGTCGCTCGAAGAAATATATACTTTTTTCACATTTATGTATACAGGGTGTTCTCGAATATCGTGTACAAATTTGGGGGGGGGGTGATAGAGGGATCAAATCTAAGCAACATTTTCCACTTTCATTTTTTTCTCTGGGGCATTGTTTTTGAGATAAAAAATGTTAGACGTCGCGTAGACGTAATATGCCACTCAACCCGTGCTTCTGGAACACGTCAAAATCATGGTCAATCATGGAATAAAAAGAACAAAAACTCATTGCATACAGTATAATAATGTGACTTGTTTTTTATGAAACATGCAAATTTTTACAATAAGTGTTCCAATTGACTCCCTCTGGCATGAATGCATGCTTTAAACGTCACCGCATGGACTGACGTACACGTTCAAATGTTCCCGGTTTTTCGCGAATCTGGTCCGCAGCTATCGCGATTCTGGCTATCAGCTCTTCATCGGATCCCGCAGATATCTCGTATACCAATGTCTTTATATGTATCCACAGAATATAAACAACTGTTTCCAGCAGGTAGAATTTCAACATTTTTTATCTCAAAAAAAATGCCTCAGAAAAAAAAATTAAAGGGAAATGTTTTTCAGATTTGACCCCTCTATCACACCCCCTCCAATTTTGTGCACGTTATTCGAGAACAGAGTCCGCCAAAAATGTACACACACTTCAGCAAAAGAAAAAAAACTGTATAAAAGTTTTAACACCAAATTCAAACAGGCTTCTACAATTACGACAGCTGTTCAAATTGATTATCATTAGCGTTGAGATATTTTTGAATACTGCGAACAGTTGCTCCTATCCATTTCCTAGCAAATTCTTATCAGTAATCTCGTATGTCTAGGTGGCAATTGTGGCAGTATCTTTTATCGGGATCGTTTTCAATAAATACATATAATAATACTGGGGTGTAAGCTTTCGATTTTGCTGTTACAGAAAAAATTATACATGATATCTAGTAAAGTGCGTATAGATGTTTTTGGGCCGACTCTGTAGAAAATAAAAGATATATTGTATTCCCGGGCGAAAGACTTGCATCATTGTTGATGCTGTTTCACGGAACAATCGCCAAAGTCATCATTAAACAAAGGAAATAACGACGTCACAATTTTTAACCCTGGCAAAAATCCGATTTAGATAAAAAAAAATAAAAGGTACACTATGTCTCGTGCGAAAGACTTACAGTTATTGTTGATGCTGCTTCACGGAACAATGGCAAAAATGTTCATTACGGTGTTGCGTGGCAAACAATTGTCAATTATTTGAAATCCTGGACCAATCAGAAAGCCGAAAGCCAGCCACACACCTCACAGTTTTATGTATTAGATAAAAGATTATAACAACGAAGACTTTGCAAGGTTTTTTTTATTGCAAAAATGAATTATAACGTGTTAAAAAAAACAAATTTTGCGTAATGGGATGAGCAGTATGCAAAACAGCCATCAAGAAATGTCACGTTGGCGTATGGGATGAGGAGCATGCAAAGCTTTAGTGAAATGGTTGCATTACCCTGACAGCATGAAAAGCTGGGTTACAGAATGCAAGCTCTTTAGGGTTTTAGCATCATCTAAAACCCTATTAACATGATGTATGTAACATGTATGTCGAGGACGGTGCGAAAAATATAGCGAATCCTCTTGGGTGGCCCGGGGCCCCTCAGGGGTCACTTATATGAATTTCATGGTACCTTTTTTATCTTTTGAACAAAGAGGACAAAAATCCTGAAATTTCGTAAATTTGTAGTGCGGTTCTAAAAAAGTAAAACCAATATACATGAAAAGTGATATAAGCCCCTAGGGCCCCACCAGAGGTCCCAAGGCCCCAAATACAAATGAAGCTATAACATCCGAACGGAACGAACTAGGAACCTGAAATTTTGTACATTTATAGTGTGGTACTAAAAAAAATATAGCAAATGTAAAAGAAATGTGATGTAGGCCTATAGGGCCCGCCAGAAGACCCCGAGGCCTCAAATACAAATCAAGTTATAACTATTGAACAGAAAAGTCTAGAAACCTGAAATTTCGTATATGTTTAGTTTGGTACTAAAAATATAGCCAAAATAGAAGGAAGCTGATATAAGCCTCTAGAACCCTGCCAGGGGCCTCAAGGCACCAAATACAATTGAAGCTATAACATTTGAATGGAAAGGCCTAGGAACCTGAAATTTTGTATATTGTAACGCCCCCTACAGTCAACAATGTAATTAAAAAAATTTGTTTTACTATAAAACTCGAGTGAAAGGACAATTTACGATGATAGAAAAACTAAGTCATTTAAACAATAAGGGAGATTTAATTAGCTATAATGTGCTTAAACAATGAAAGAAACTGAAACAATATTTAGAATTTATGGACAATGAGAAATCAAGAGTGGTGACATAAACAATGAGTGAGGAGAACTGGCAAAAAAAAAAGGAATCTTTATAATAATAAAATAGATATTCGTTAAGAAGGTAGGAAGACGAGAGGTTGAGGAAAAGGACTTTGAATTTACTCGACGACGATCGAGTGAAGAAAACGAATTGGATCTGCGACGAAAGATCCACCTTTCCTGTGCCTTAACGAACGTCGAAACTATTGAACTTCTTAATCATGATTTTGACG
This sequence comes from Rhysida immarginata, assembly GCA_023313115.1. Taxonomy (NCBI): domain Eukaryota; kingdom Metazoa; phylum Arthropoda; class Chilopoda; order Scolopendromorpha; family Scolopendridae; genus Rhysida; species Rhysida immarginata. The sequence continues at coordinate 142,285 of JAHWFO010059906.1, forward strand.
AACGCAGACGGAACTTTGACGGGCTTTATCTACCATGATTGAAGAAAATTTAGCTAAGTACCTTTTCCTTCTGGAGCCATTTTAAACGAAATATAGACTATGTTTTGAATTAATGTGATTTTTCCCGTAGAATTATTTAAAGATGACAAATGTTTCTTGCAACCTGTTAACTTCATCTGTGTTTCCCTCGATTGGACTACATGTAGAATGTTGGTGGCGAGTCGGTGATGAACTTTAGACGAAAAGACTGATCCGTTCAACCAAGATAGACGCTATCAGGTAAAATACTTATCTTTGTCTATGGTGGGCCCCGCAGAACTCGATTTAGACCACTCTACTAAAGAAAACCTATTCGATTACTTACCTGCTATGAGTGAAAGAATTAAAAAGAACTAAAAAACAGTAAAAAACTCAATTAATAATTTAAAGTTATTTAGAAGAATAAAGGATCGTTATAAAACATCAACATCTTACCTTGGAGACGGAGAACGTCAGTCCACACTCGGAACGAGAAATGTCCCATCGAAGTTTTGCTTGTGGGATGATCGCGGTTCCCCTCCTTTACTAGTCATGAGTGAATGTGAGACGCGAAAGAGAAAAACCTCCCCTCCCCCGCGTAATTCCTTGAAACCATAAATTGATCCTTGTGATTTGAATTTGTCTTGGAGTGCCGGATTTTTTCAGACGTTATTCTGCCCTGGATACAAGGTCTCCATCCCAAAATAATCGATTGTAATTTTCGATGATTAGCAATGACGAACCCACACGGACAATACAGATAATGGATAATGAAACCCTATTGCGAGAAAAGAATTATGCTTATTAAACATTAGAGAAAATCTTGTACCCTTTTTATTCGTGGTATATATTTTTTTGTTTTTGTATTCACCCAAAACTTTTGTATTTAAAAAGTGTATCAGTCGAAAGATTAAACTACCCCATCATTTGATTGATTTTAGGGGGATGAATCCAATTAGTTGTTATAATTTCTTGTACAGATATATCGTAAAGCTTCGTGTAATCATAATCTTTCATATTTCTCATTGACGATATTATGGTTGTGTTGCCTCTAGTAGTCTGGGTATTCGTATTTTGTCAGTACGCTACAATATTTTTAGTGTGGTGCTAAAAAACTATTGCAAATATACAAAAAAGTAATATAGGCCCCACAGGCCCCAAACACCAGCAAAGCTACTACTTTTAAACAGAAAGGTCTAGAAATCTGAAATTTTGTTTACTTGTAGAAATTACTTAAAAATTTAGCTAATATACAACTGTACACTAAAAACTGGTATAAGGTTGCTGAGTCTCTACAGGGGCCCTGAGCCCCCAGTCACAAATCAAGCTATAACTTTTGAATTGGAAGTCCAGAAATCTGAATTCTTGCATATACACGATGTTACTTAAAATTTTAGCTATTATACAGTAAAACTAAAATTATAGAAAAGATACAAGGAAACTGATATAGGCCTCGTGGCCCCTGGCGGTCTCAAATACAATTGAAGCTATAAAATTTGAACGGAAAGGCCTACGATCCTGAAATTTTGTTTAATCATAATGTGGTATAATAAATAAATTATATAACCGAGTTCGACGTTTAGAATACCCATCACGTTCAACAGGAACTTGACGGCCAAATTAAGAACTATCTTCAAGGAAGCTGATGTGACCATCGCCTATAAATATCCAAATATACTGAAGAACTTCTTAAGTAACACCAAAGATAAAATTCCACCATTGCTCCAGCCGGGGATATGTGAAAGAGCGTATGGCAAATGTCCGATGATTTACCGTGGGGCAACTTGCAGGAATGTCCTTACAAGATTTAAAGAGCACAAGACCAATGCCAGGTACGGACGCTCTGAAAAATCTGCGGTGGCTAAGCCCATGCTTGAGACGGGACACGAGGTACTACTCAAGGATTGTAGATTAATTAGAAGTATAAGAAATCGAAATGCACTGGATGCCTTTGAGTCATTGGAAATTGCTAAGAAGAACCCAGATTTATTATTAAATGGAGATGCGGGCCCCATCGGATATGCAACATTTTTGGTTGTTAATTTTTTTTGTCGTTTGTATAATGTCGTTTTCTGTCGACATATCGCTTTTTATGTTATTATGCTTGGTTTGGCGGCCTGGGTATTTCTCCTAGGTGCGCGTTTTTGTAAGAAGAGGCACCCGGTTACTGTATTGGATGTGGACTTTGCTTGTGAACAGCGATTGGAGGACCGGTAGTCTGTTCCACTATATATTGTACTGATGAACTGTACTGATTACAAAGCCTTTGTATCTCAATAGGAAGCTCAAGCGTCCCCCAGATACTCTTATTCTGTTCAATAAGTAACTAGACTGGGTGGACAACTACAAGTACCTGGGAGTTATCATTGACTCAAGACTCTCATGGAACCGGCATATGTCCTATGCTGTGAACAAAGCGAAGAGGGCTAAGTACAGTATCATAGCTCTCATGGGTCGCAACAGAGCCCTCAGCATTGACAATAAGCTACTTCTGTACAAGTCGATTATCCAGACCATACTTCTCTATGGCATGCCTGCGTCGGCGACTATCTATAACTCCAGATTGCGTGAACTACAGTCGTTTCAGAATGTTACCCTGAGATACATTGCCCAGCTTGGCAGAGGGATGGTGGAAAAAGCAATCCATCCACTTGGATTTAAACATGGCCCATATCGGAAAGTTTATACAGGACCTCCTTTTGATTATGATACAGAAGATGAAAACTCACGACAATAAACTTGTGAATGGGATACGGAAGAACTCAATGAATAAGAACTGGCATACGAAGTATCGTAAACCGAGGCACGTTCTTGACGTCAATTTTGAAGATATTAGCAACGTTTCTTTCCCGGACTATTAGAAGATGTTATAATCTTCCCTCTCGCTGTATTTTTTTTTACTTCGTTTGTATTTGTTTCTGACAATCGTCAATCTTATTTTCTTTTTTATATAATGTGGAAGACCGCTTGGGTTGATCAGGCTTCTTGACTACCTCAGTGTAATTCATCTGGAATTTATTCTGGTTAGATGAGCTTTGTAAAAGCGCTGCTTTCGTCCCATCCTAACAAATGTACACTTCACTGTTCGATTGTCGTACTGATTACAGTGTTGCCAATTAGTGAATTTTTCACTAGATCTAGTGAAAAAGTTTGTATCTAGTGAAATTCTAATGCACTGAAATTTCTAGTGAATTTCCTAGTGATTTTCTATTTTTATGACTAACATGTAATTTTTTTAAGTATTTTTTTAATACTACTTTAAGAGGCCCGGTCATTTTCGTGTGCCTCAACCTGCGCTTTTTATATAGTCTCTTATTTCCAATGCTGTCTCTGTTTATGAGGTGAAAATGTGTTTATTTAATGATTTCGTAAAGATGTAAAACTCTTGTTAGTCAAAATAATCAATGTAAATCTTAGTCTTGTTAAATGATATTTTGCATATTATTTAAAAATGCTTTAATAGATTTAGTGAAATTTTTAGTGAAATAGCATTTTTCCTAGTGAAATCTAGTGAAATTTCGTCACCATTTAGTGATGGTGCCGGTCTAAGACTTGGCAACACTGACTGATTATCATTTTTGACATTGAATAATGAACCCAAAGGGTTCGAAATACGTATATGTCGATTAAATAATTTATTTATTATGTCACTTTTCACAGGACGACGAGGATTTTTTCAGGGGGAAAATCCTGAGATCACGCACTTCCTTTGAAAGGGAAGTAAAGCCGTTGGTCCCGTGTAATCTTTTGCCGGCTGCACGTTAAAGAACACTTGCGAGGCAAAATTTGCGGCCCCTATAACACCGTCCTGAAATGACCATGGCAGTTGAAAAGGACGTTAATACCAGACAAACAAAAACAGTTCCAAATTCACTGGTTCTTTGATGGGAGCTTTGACCTGATACCCTGCCAGGGGCCTCAAGGCACCAAATACAATTGAAGCTATAACATTTGAATGGAAAGGCCAAGGAACCTGAAATTTTGTATATTCATAGTGTGGTACTAAAAAACTATTGCAAATATACAAAAAAGTAATATAGGCCCCAGCAGTGCCCCACAGGCCCCAAACACCAGAATAGCTACAACTTTTAAACGAAAAGGTCTAGAAATCTGAAATTATGTTTACTTATAGAAATTGCTTAAAAATTTAGCTAATATACACTAAAAACTGGTATAAGGCTGCTGGGTCTCTACAGGGGCCATGAGCCCCCAGTCACAAATCAAGCTGTAACTTTTGAATTGGAAGTCCAGAAATCTGAATTCTTGCATATATACGGCGTGTTACTTAAAATTTTAGCTTTTACACATTAAAACTAAAATTATAGAAAAGATACAAGGAGACTGATATAGGCCTTAGGGCCCCTGGCAGCCTCAAATACAATTGAAGCTATGAAATTTGAACGGAAAGGCCTACGGTCCTGAAATTTTGTTTAATCATAATGTGGTATTTAAAAATTTAGCTAATCTATATTAAAAATTATATAAGTCTTTTGGCAGGGGCCTTGCGGCCTCAATCTCCAATCAAGGTATAAATATAAAACCAGAAGTCCAGAAACCTGAAATGCTTTATATTTATGTGTTGCTTAAAATTTTAGCTATTGCACATTAAAATTGGTATAGTACTGTGAGGCCTCGGCAGGGGCCGTGAGGCTCCAAATACAAATCAGCTATAATATTTGCACGAAAAGGTTTAAGAACCTGAATTTTGTATTTGTCCCCATCCACTTATTATAGTCACAAGCTGCTATGCTCGTAACATTTTTATGTTAAACCTTTTATCGTTAGATAACTATTTTTTTATGCTTGAAAGGATGCACAGTTTGTCTGTTGTGAATGTGACACAATCATGTACTAGTAAACAGATTTCTGTGTTAAACATTACATTTCCTTCAAACACACCTACCAATTAAAACACGTTATTATATTTTATAACTCGATTTCAACATACATTACAATACCTGGGTGAATGGGAGGCAGCCTTAACAGAAATGTTCTTCCCGTGCTTTTCAAGAACATTACTGATGTTAACAATGATTTAAAATAGGTTTTACAGAAGATTTCATAGGGAAGCATGTTGATTCAGCAATTCGCAACCAGATGGAATTCCAAATATCACAGATTTTATGTGTCTAGTCGAATCAGCCTTAAAAGTGGGTATGAAATACGTATTATTTTACCACAACCCGAGTTGCAGCAATGATGTCATCTTGAGTTTACCTCCAAATACAATGATTCAATTCACCACAGATGAACTCTGCAAACTGTTGAAAATTACCCCGACTGAATTTTTTGAAGGAGATGAATTCATCTAAAACTGCATTGCACGTGTTCATTTATATAGGTATCAGAATTTTCCGAATTACACAACGTGGTCCAAGTTACACAATAGGCCGAGTAATAGGAGAAATTACTTTAACTGTGTTTATTAGTGCACTGTGAAAAATACAATGATCAGCAAATATTAAAACGAGTTTGCACTTGTAAGGCGAAAAGGTGAGGACAGTTGCTTCCAGCAAATATTAAAAGACGAGACCCTTGCATTTGGAGGGTCGGGACTGACAAACAGGTAGAACCAGAGAAGCGATGTGTTTCAACCATGTATCCAAATTACAGTGTCAAAAAGCGTCTTAATGTTCGGCCAGTAAATCGACCCTGGACCAATTTACACAAAGTAAATAAGGTCCAACTTATATAACCCACCAACAATTTTAAAATCAAAAATGGTGACCAACCTTCAAAACCTTTCCAACTAAAACCATGCCTATTAACAAGTACATAGACCCCTTTTCTTTAACCCATCCCTGAAACATACTGGCACTGACACTTACAGCTACATATACGAATACTATCTTACCTCAAAGTAACATGAGACCATAGCAAAAGAGAAAATTTGATATATTGTCACCAATAACTCAAGCATTACAACCGAAGTTTTTCATACACTTCCAGGTAAGGGCTATGAACATTTTTCTGTCAGGAGAGTGGTGCCATCTAACGTGCAGTTGTGCAAAATAAGGCTGGTTCGATTTACACAGTCTAAATTACACGGGACTCCCTTAGAAACCAAATAAATCATTTTACATTAGAAACCAATTATAATGTAAACAGTATAAATTTACATTTTCAAATAAAGATAATTGAAAGGCAATTGATATGCGATTTTTAATTAAATTTACAATTATTTTGGATATTGCATATAAAGAGTTTTAAAATAAATGAAAAAAGATTTTTTTGGTTCAATTAATATTTTGTTATTTCTGGAAAATTTCTTACTACAATATAAACAAAGATTATAGCTGCATTTACTATGAATTATAATTATACTTATAAAAAAGAAGAGAAACTCAGGATTAAAATAAAAAAGTTCCCTTTATTTATCTGCAATAACAGGCTCGCAATAAGGCACACAAGTTCAACTTCAGACAACGCTGACAATAAAATTACAGGGATGGACTGAAGTTAGGATAAAGAAATTTTTATACATATTATGCAGTAAAACTTATATGGAACTAATAAGGAAGCTACATAATTTCATAAAATGCAGGTTATGAATGATTAGAAAGAAAAAATAATTTAAAATGAGAAAGCATATAATGGCTATATGAGATCGACATTTAGTTCCTACCTTACATGCTTGTTCAAATTAAATTAATTATGGTAAATACAATAATTTATTCTCTGAGCTAATATACCATATAATTATAGTGAAAGGTTTACTCTATTGATTACACTAATTTTCGTTTCTGTAGACTTAATAATTAAAAAGATAAAAAAATTTATTTCTGACTATACAATAAAAACGCATAAATGTGCAAACGGCACTCTCCGTCTTTAAGGGGTTAACCTCTCTCAGAGCTGCATTTACCCACCCCTTGTATATAAGATGATCAGTCTTCCATGAGGGAAGATATTGCTACACAATCAGATGACATCACGGCAGTTCTGTGTTATATCTGGCAGTAGATAGTTGTGAGGTTCCTGGGTTGCATCTTTAAATGCACCAATGAATACACATCCATATCAATCAATGTTGCAAGAATTAGAATCTGACTTCAAGTAGTCATTTATAGAGAATGATGAACTAAGTGTTTAAGCTAATTTTATAAGTAATTATAGAATGAGCAAAGAGGTTTTGTGTGATCCAAGAACCAAAAAATTCAAATGAGGGCTATAATGTGCATATTACTGCCATTTCCGATGCTAATTGCAGCAAATCTCCTATAATTAGCATATGTAAAACACGAAATTTCTTTGTTTTGATAAATGGCATATCGGCAATACTAAATGGATGAAAGTTTTTGAAAAGGATTTATGGTGATTGTGGGATACATATATGACGGCAAGCTCACGATCAGAAAAATGGACAGGAAGGCTAGGGCTAACAAGGGGCTAACTACCTTTACTGTGTTCTCAATTCCGGTATTGAATGGAGAAGACAAAGCTTCCAGCCATATCTCTAACTCGACTGTTCAATTTGTTAGATTTGGTAGATGAAACTGGAATTCACATTACCAAGTTATTAAATGATAGAAAAAATTAGGAGCCATTACTTTCCAACTGTCCATCATACTTTTGATTGTATGTATGTGTGTACAGGGTATTTATTAACATACAGCCGAAATTCATGGGGTGAATCTTTTAAGAATCTTTTGTCCTTTGCTGATGTTCGGAATGCTCTATTATTTTGAAGATACATCCAGATTATTTTTGAGCAGCAATTCAGAAGATGGTTAAAAAAATTGCTTTTGAAAGAACTATCTTTAATTACCAATGACGGTTGCTGCATACTGGATTTTATTCCCTCCAACATCTCCATTATTGGAGGCTCCAAAAAGAAGATCTCTGAAAGAGAAGAGAATTCAACTAAGAATGAAGTTTTTGGTAGTTTTTCACTCAAAAAGTATTCCAAAGTGCTCTTTTCCTTGAGTGTCCATGTACTTGATGCACTGCTTTGCCCCTTTATACCCCAAACAAAAACAAGCCAGCAAATATATGATTTGTGTGCCAGACGAATGGATTCCTCAATATCAGATGAAGCCAGCATCCTGTAATTTTCCCGCACAACTGTTGCAAGGATTTATTGACAGTACACTCAACGAGTCTTTTGGTGATAAAAGTTTTTTTTTTTAAAATAACAATCTTTTCTTACCTAATATTACATGTAATCTACAATAGTCTGCTGAAAATGACTGATGAATTATTGTTTAATCTACAATAAGTGCTGAAAATGAATAACACCAGCTAGAATGCATAAATCCAATCTTCTCATTGTCCTGCAAACTATTTCAGGAACACTAGGGTAGTTTCTTATTGCATTTCAGTACGCGGGTTCGATCCCGGCCGAGGACAACGAAGATTTTTCAGGGGGAAATCCTGAGATCACGCACTACCTTCGGAAAGGAAGAAAAGCCGTTGGTTCCGTGTAGTCGTTTGCCAGCTGCACGTTAAAGAACCCTTGCGAGGCAAAATTTGCAGCCCCTATAACGCCGTCCTGAAATGACCATAGCAGTTGAAAAGGACGTTAATACCAAACAAACCGAACCAACCAAAACCAAACCTATTGCATTTCACCCATCAACTATCCAATTTCTAAAATTTTCTAAATTTTCACTGGAGTAGTGTAAACTAATGACTTCAGATGTCACCATAGAAAACAAAATCCTAGAGATTTAAGTCCGGGGATCAATCAGGTCCAATTAGACCAATCCAACAGTCTTGATATGTTGTGTTTAAAAAGTCAACAGCAACCGCATAAAGATGACAAGTTAGGAGATGATAACAACAATTATTTCAACAATACATATGAAATCCACAGGTGAACTGAGTGAGTGCAAAAAATAATCGTTTTAAATAATCAGAATTTTATTAAAAGATATCAGTACCGTTGAAAAACCTTTATTGCCTGTATATTCGAAACAAAATGGCATTCTGAAAATCATTAGAGGATAAAAGATTCTTAAAATAATCCAAAGAATCATTCCTTGAATTTTTGCCATTGATTTATTAAACATACACTTTGTCAATGCTGTATTATTATTATTATTATTATTATTATTTTATTAATTAGTTGATCCAATACATCCATCCAGGGCCTTTATGGCCAGAGGCCGACAAGTTGGATCCCTGGTTGGACCTGGATTCACGACTGCTGTATGATGGTCGCAGCAGCCGGGGGGGGGGGGGGGGGGTTAAAGATTGGCTATCACGGATAGTCACCCATCCAGTGACGAGCCGTGCTTGATGTAGCTTAACTTTACAGAAATTGTGTTAAGTGAAAGCCCACCAGGTCACATTAAAGTCCATCACGGCCTCCCCCCCCAGATAACATTAAAAACATTCGTATAGTTAACATTATCAAATTTATTTTTAACAATTTTAAGATGAAACAAAAAAGCACGTGTTATGCACAATTATTAACAAAGCGCAGTGGAAAAGTCTTGGACAGAGAGGGTAGATTAAATAAACAAAACAATGCATTTATTCTAGTGCAAATCAAATACACCATATAATTCTCAAGAGCTTTCTCAAGACTTATTGAGCGTTGCTCTTATTGTTAATGTCCAATCAATAGATATGAAGTCATAATTTTTAAGAGTTTCCAAATGATTAATTTTAAGTCTAATCACATAGCACAATCCAATAGAGTAAGATGATCCCGAACGTTTTAATAAGATCCTTTTTGTCATAAGAAAACGGCCAAGGATATTATGGCGTCGATCATGTAGCACAGATGATGTCTAATTATCATCACCAGGTTTATCTGAAGCATGAAGACAAGAATAATTACACTGGCCAACAAAATTAAAGTTTTTTCTTGTGACAAAATGAAAATGGGTGATTTTTGGTAGTATTTTTTTTTGCTGATTACGAATATAATTTTTAAATTTCTCTAGCATGCAAAGCTTTCTTGTTTTACAAAGAAACATTTTTAAATCATTCAGTGTTTGGGGCTTGGTAAATTTCCTTGCGCCCCCAAAATATGGATACTTTAACATTGTAGCCGCTTCTCTTCACACCCATTACTTTAACACAGAAGTCTCGATGTGCATAACTTGGAAACTTGACGTGACAGAAAAAATCTAAAAGCAGATTCGGATTCTACATACAAATTACTACTAAGAACATTATCTGTGGTCTTTGTCCCAAAAAGTGTGTTGACTAGTGTTATTATTAATAAAGGCTATATAAATAAAAATATTAAAGAAAATTCCACAGCCTGGATTCGAACCAGGGACCTTTGAGTACATGCCCCGATGCTCTAACCATTAAGCTACCATGGAGATGGAAACTGTCACTATCATACATGCCCTGTGAGCATAGGTTAAAGCTTGGCTCGTTGTTCGCAAGCCAGGACTATCTTTACTATTAAATGGCAAAAATTATTCTAATAATAATTGGAAAATAGTCTTTGGAGGATTTTTTCATGCCAATACCTCCAATATTAATTAATGAATAGAGAAAAATAGTAAAGAAAATTCCACAGCCTGGACTCGAACCAGGGATCTTCAGGTATACGCCCCCCCCCCCCCGATGCTCTATCCACTAAGCTACTGGGTGTATACCCGAAGGTCCCTGGTTTGAGTCCAGGCCGTGGAATTTTATTTACTATTTTTCTCTATTTATTAATTAATATCAGAGGTATTGGCGTGAAAAAATCCTCCAAAGACCATTTTCCAATTATTATTATAATAATATTCGCCATTTAATAGTAAAGATAGTCCGGGCTTGCGAACAAGGAGCCGAACTTTAACATATGCTCATAGGGCAAGTTTGATAGCGACAGCTTCCATATCCATGGTAGCTTAGTGGTTAGAGCATCGGGATGTATACCTGAAGGTCCCTGCTTCGAATCCAAGCCGTGGAATTTTCTTTACCATTTTACTCTATTTATTAATTAATATCAGAGGTATTGGCGTGGAAAAATCCTCCAAAGACCATTTTCCAATTTTATAATAAAGAAAATTTTCACACAGGTAAGATTTGGGGAAGCTGGAGCACACAAGAAATGAGTCCCCCATTCATAGCTCTTAATCAACATGAAGCTGAGCAACCCAGGGGTGCAGTGGCCCAAGTTATTTATGCTAAACACTGCATCCCCAGGCTCCATGCTGATTTCGATATGCAAAGACACATTAGTTAGCTCACTAGGTAGAATCCAACAGTATGCATACAATACGCTGACAAGCCATAGCCCTTTAATCACCAAATCTGGTTTAATTACTTTATACGGATTCTCGCTGAACACGTTGGCACTGTTGGGTACTATATAATTGACATGCAGCACACAGTTTATTATGTGGGCTGTTTGAACAAGCTTAACAGAGAAGGAGGCCATACATTTGAATTTTATCAAAAAACATTGTTCATAATATGTATCACTGATCTTTATGTTCCTATGTTTCATACCAACTGACTCGCCTCTGCCTCATTTTCTCCACAAGATTCCATTTTTCTTACTGCTATTTTCTGCAGCATGGAAACCTGTTAAATGCAACTGGTGAACCTAGGCCTAATTTCATACACTGGGCTGGACTCGTTGTCGTTTAGCCATTCTGAATTTTTCTGATCATAGTCCCATTCCCTTAGTCTTTCTCATTCTCCTGCCATTTCCAACACCTAACCATTAATATATTTGCCTTTGCATCGAGGCTTTTCTTTTGCTCACCTCCATACTTTCCTGTTGCTCCCCTTCTGTCATGCTCTATTTTCGTTCTTTCTGCTCTCACTCTCTCTCAATCTGGTTTTACTTCTCGTTCTCATGCTCCCCTTTCACGCCCTCACTTCCGGTCAGGTCTCTCATCAACATTCCTTCCAGGTCGTGCCCAACAATCGCCACTCGCTTGCCTTTTTTAACAGCAAATTTGTGACACACTCCCCACCTCCGATCACAGTGAAACCTTCAATTTTAAATTATTTATCAGAGATTTTTCTATGGAATTCAAGATACAACTCATGTATTTCCTGCAGCTGCCCTGATTTCTGGCTTCCTCGCTCCTTTGGCCAACCTCTTCTTTCCCTGAAGAAATTGGGCAATTAACCCTTGACAATGATGGAGATTGGATTGGAGTTCCCAGGTCGGTTCCCTTTCATTTAATTAGGTATATGCATGCCGGCTTTTTCCCTTTCACATTAGGGAGCTTTTTAACCTGGTACATGTCCCTGCAGTTCGCCTCTTTAATTGGCCCTAGTACCTTATTTCGATGCTTTTGCCTTTGATGTACTTCTTCAAGAAGGAACAATGAAAGGCCTTATTTTTGCATCTCCTTAATGGTGGAATTTCGAGCCTGACAATGACTTTATTAATACTGTAACTTGCTTAACTTGGAAAAACCCACATATTGCTGAAATAGTTTTTGCTCCATACACTTTTGCAATAACAGCCTGGGTGCCTTCACCAATACTTTATCCTCTATTTTAAAACTGCATTCGGTGTGCTGTTTATTATACCCCTTAATATAGTGCACATTCGCTTTATTAATTTTTCCTTTTCCCAGAATCAACATCCGCAAAAGATGCTGTACAAATTCCAGCATTTCTGGATCTTTAGCAGAGAACTTATTTCCTGTTGGTGGACTGTAAACGTTCCTTCTAAAGTCCAAAAGAATGGGCTGAACCCCGCAGTTTCTGATATGGCACTATTAATCGAGATCTCTATAGTGGTCAAGTAATCAACCCAGTCTGACTAGTCTAAATTGAGGTAGTGGCATAAAATTTATATTGTATTTTGGTTGACCACTCAGATTGTCCATCTGTTTGAGGAGAACAGGTGGACACAAATTTTACGGTGGACCCTAATCCTTGAAATTTGTTATGACAGAGGACAGATGTAAACCTTATCTTTCTCTCAGAGATTATTACTGAGGAAAACCCAAGTAGTAATCTACCTGTCCCTTCGGCAGAATTTTTAACTGGCACGCCAACAACCTCACTCTTTTTGTGAGCTTGTCTTTTATGGTAAGTATTGCATTAAACCCACCATTTGTGACCAGTAATGGCATTATGAAATCTAAGCAAATTGTTTCCCACATGTAATGGTAACATTTTAATTATCTGCAAATTTCCATAAGGTTTTTGCCACAGAACTTTATTTCTTTGACAATTCTCGCATGTTTTCACTACCTCCTTGATATCTTTATCCATATACAGCCAAAAATACTATTTTTTAATGTTCTTTAGCACTTAATTCACAACTGGATGTCCCGCTGTAGGGTCCACATGTGTTATTTGGAAGATTGCACGAGTTATTGCTTTTATCTGTGGCACCATTAGCCTTGCCTTTTGCTTGATCTTATGATAAATTAACCCCTCATCGTAAAAGTATGGACGTTTAGCTTTAGCGACTAACTTTCTTGCAAATGAACATGTTTGGCAGGTATCTTTTTCATTCTGCCGAATCATTCATCCACCTTGCACTCTGCATGCGCCATCATTATTGGTTTACAGTAAGACCCCAGCTCACGTCGTTTCGACTTACGTCATTTATAAATTTCCACCACAGTTTCGGTTTACGTTGCTTGTTCCACACTTACGTCAAAAATGCCATTTGCTTTCCCCCCAAAAAATTATAAAAAATGCAACAGTGTTCGGTTATTATTGTGAATCGTGAATGTTTCGATTTACATCACACTTTTTGGGAACCAATTAGTGACATAAGTCGGGGCCTTACTGTATTCATAACCTTTCTTATTAACGCGATTTGACCTTTATCCTCTTTCTCCTTGTGTCCTTTATTCATGCCAAGTGCTACTTTTTATTTTGCTTGTTGGAATTCATTATCGAATCTTCATGTTTTTGGCTTGTTCTACTGCACTCTTGATTTCTTTCTTGTTTCTTCATTAACTGCTCCACTTGTTGCATTAGGCAGTTACCTTATCTACCCTAATTGAAGCTAGCTCTGCCTCTAGATAAAGAGCTCAATATATCTGCATTTTTCTTTGCTCCAGAAATGATTGCACCTGTTTAATTGATGTTTTAAAGCACCTGTTAAAATAATTGTTGTCCTCTTGATAGTGAATTTTTCCAACCCTTTAAAAATTTGCTTTTCCAGCTTTTTGTTGCTCTGTGGAGACATGCACTGTTGCGCAGCATCATTTATTTGCTTCGCTTGCTCCATTTCAGTGTCTAACAAATTTTGTTTTTTGTTCTTTATGTTGTTGCTGTCTCTTTTATAAGGGCCCTGCCAAAATATAGAAAATTTCCATACTCACAGTATCACCCGGTGTCTGCTATACTGCTGCCTGTTGGTCCTAGAAGCCTCTTCCCACGCTGTCTGCAATGAGGTTCTCCTTTCCTCCAACCCTGAAAGTACCTACGGCAATTCTCGGCAATGTACTATGTTGATGGCTGACTGTCACCTAGCAGTTGAAATGATATTGATTCACTGTCGATCTACATCTTTGATTTTTTTTGAAATGTTAGCACTTCCTCATGTGCCACTCCTCTAACCTGTTACCACTTCTCTGCAGACTCTTTCACAATGATAAAAAGTCACTATCATTTATTCACCATGGACAGTCCACATGATGATACAGGTTTTAAATGTTTATCCATCATGCCCGATTCACGCAATGGTATCATGTGCCACCCTCTGTCACGTGCAATTATTAACAAAGTGCAGTGGAAAAGACCCAGACAGAGAGGGTGGATTAAATAAACAAAACAACGCATTTATTCTAGTCCAAATCAAATACACAATATAATTGAAATGATAACGTGAGCTTTCTCAAACACTTTTTGAGCATCAATCTTATTGTTAATGTCCAATCAATAGATATATAGTCTTAATTATTCAGAATATCCAAATGATTAATTTTAAGTCTATTCACGTAGCACAATTCAGTAGCATAGGACAATCACGAATGTTTTAATAATATCCTCTTTTTGTCATAAGAAGACGGCCAAGGTTCTGATCACCTGTAGATCATGTAGCACAGGTGATGTCCAATTATCATTACCAGGCTTATCTCAAGCATAAACACAAGAATAATTATTAAAGGATATATTGACACAGGTAAGAAGGGAAGCTGAAGCACACTAGAAATTATGTCCCCGTCCGTAGCTCTTAATCAACATAAAGGTGAGCACTCCAGGGGCACAATGCTGCAAGTCATTTATGCTAAACACTACGTCCCAGGATCAGTGCCTATTTCGATAAGCAAAGACACATTAGTTAACTCACTAGACAGAATCCAAACTATGCAAACAATATGCCGACAAGCCCCACGGCCATAGCCTTTTAGCCACTGAGCCTGGTAATTACTTTATATGGAACCTCACTGAACATGCTGGCACTGTTAGACACCATACAATTGATAAGCACCACACAATTCATTAGATAGTTTGAACAAGCTTAACAGGAGGAGGATGGCATACGTTTGTTGATGGAAAAGTTGTTCACAATGTGTATCACTGACCTTTATGTTTCTATGTTCCATACCGACTGACCCGCCTTTGCTCATTTTCTCCATGGGATTCCGTTTTCCATACTGCTATTTTCTGCAGCTGGTGCACCTAGCCCTAATTCCATACGCCCAGCCAGACTTGTTGCCGTCATTTAGCCATTCTGATTTTCCCTATCAAAGTGCCCATTCCCTTAGTACTTCTCTATCGCCTGCCATTTCAAATGCCCAAGCTTTAATACATTTTCCTTTGCAATGGGGCTTTTTTTTGCTCGCCTCCATACTTGTCCTTTTGATCCCCTTTTCTCGTGCTCTCTCTCTCAATCTCTTTGTACTTCTTGTTCTCGCTCTTGCGCTCCCGTTTTGCCCCCTCACTTCCGTGTTTGGTGTCTCATCACCATTCCTTCCTTTTACAACAGCAAACGCGCAACAGCATGTGTACTGGATGATAATTATTAACTGGAGATACGTCTCCAAGCATAGGTAATGATTTTTCAATTGAAAAATGGAAGGAAAAATTCTGCGACCCAGATTCGAACCAGGAACCTCCACTATCATGGCCGATGCCTCTACCAATTGGGCTATCGCAGACACCATGGACAGCCAAGCTGTCTCAAAGTGTCTTAAAGACAGCCAAGTTGCCACAGTTGAAAGCCAAATGGAAGACGGGAACCTGGCTTGCAGATCAAGAATTTTTCCACTCCAAACCATCAGAAAATTGATGAACTCACAAGTGAATAATAATAAATTGCGATAGCCCAATTGGGAGGCATCGGCCATGATAGTCGAGGTTCCTGGTTCGAATCCGGGTCGCAGAATTTTTCCTTCCATTTTTCAATTGAAAAATCATATGTACTTGATGTTTATTTAAGCATCACTAATGTCTCTTCTATGAAAATCAGTATACAATTAAATTATCCTTTGAAAGTAAATAGCCTTAGTAATAATTTATTATATTCCAAGGACGTGGTAATTCCATTGCGTTTAGATCAGTTGAAAATTTTTGCTGTATATTAGAAATAAAATAAAATAGAATGTTGATACAAATTGGATAATAAGCATGAAAGCATCATATTCCAATGAAAAAGAAAACTAGGAGGAACACTGGGGAAATTCATTTTAGCACTCTTGGAAAATTTCTTTAAAGGAGATAATGAGGTATGAAGAATATTTTATCAAGAAATGAACAGAGAAATGTACATAACATGTTAGAACAAACAAAATAAGAAGAGAAACCAGAATGTCACCTTCATCAATGTGTTTTTAAAATGTAAATCCGTGGCTCCAGAATAAAAATCTCATTTGTAGAATTGTGGTTTCACTTCTTATTTTGTTTGTATACTGCCTTTTGTCCAGCTTTTGGCATTATACCATTAGTACTAATAACAACTTGACCTTTATCTGATTTTAGCTCTTTTTTTGGAATTCCATAATAACGTAGAAGCGAGAAGTTTATTTCTGAGTCCTAAGTTTGCCACATTATTCATCCACCCTTCCGGAACAGCTCCAGTTATGGATAATTCCAATATCATCCGATTAGAACCAGGAATAGAAGTGCAAATTGGACTGACACTTGTAAGTTGAAGACTTATAAATAACAAATAATTACAGGCTTTAAGATTTTATTATCCAATCACAGGATCCATTCCCTGCTTATTACCATGAATTTCTCTCTCCGGCACTGATAAATAGCTTCTAGGTGAAGCCAACAATAAGATAGACAGTGTTGCCAAGTTAGTGAATTTTTCACTAGACCTAGTGAAAAAGTTTGCATCTAGAAAAATTCTAATGCACTGAAATTTCTAGTGAATTTCCTAGTGATTTTCTATTTTTATGACTAACATGTAATTTTTTTAAGTATTTATTTTAATACTACTTAAAAAGGCCCGGTCATTTTCGTGCGCCTCAACTTGCGCTTTTTATGTAGTCTATTATTTCCAATGCTGTCTCTGTTCAACAGGGACGTCCTACTTTAATCTTTTCTTGTCTTTTTTCCCTTGATTCTTGACTCGCTGTTCCCTATTTTTACATTTTCTCGTTTTTTTTCCAGTTTCATTGAACGACATGTAGACATACACTTACTGATCAAGTATTGATCACTTCACGGTAGATAATATTCTTCATCGTCTTCATCTTCGTGCTGTGAGTTTGCTTCGAGACAGTCCCAAGCAGGGTTGCCCATGGGCGAACACAGATCTGAGCAGATACAAGCCTAAGTAATGCAGCGATAGACACTGAGACTTGTTGATGGCCATCGCGAAGTAAACTTGTACGGGGAATTGCTTGCATCGAATCTGGAATGGGAGAGTCTTAGTCATTACTGTCGCAGCAGATGCACAGCAACGTTATGTCGTCACATCTCCGCAACCCTGTGAGTATCTTAGCATGAATGCAATGGATCTTGAGCTCCACTGTCTGAAGCCACGTCCCGTTGTACAGCCCTCTTTCTGAGTTCAAGTTCTGCACTCGGTGATTTTGACATACCTCAAGTATGATGCCTTGAAACATCCGTGCATCTAGCCGCTCAAACAGTTCGGCCTGACCGAACCGCTGCACCCTGCTAGGGGGCCATATTTGTGATTTCTGCTGCCACTCCTGCTACCAGAACGCCGTCTGTTCTCGTTGTCCTGGAAGCTTCATCTGAAACGTTATACTGGGATCCATTATTAAAGAGCACAACACGAACATTCCTTCTGCATAAACACTAACAAATACACAACTTTCACCAACTGTTTGAACGTTTGTTAGACAACTGAAAGGAGACATGTATATCTCCTTTGAGCCCTCGATAGAGATATCCTATCTATGCCATCTGATCTTCTGCTCATTGTTAATAATTCCTGGAAATGTACGGTTCTATTGCCAAGGCAACAAAACATGAAAATCCCGGAAAAGCATGACCATACAGACAACAGACAGACAGGAGAGGAAACTATTTATGTTGTATTGTGTCCAACTGTGCGTGGGGGGGGGGGGTGCCGTAAGGAACCCCTAACGAAAATTCACTCCCAAGCACAGCAGGAGCCGGTTTTTGAACTTGCACGGGGTGAATGTTATATTTGCAAGGAGTAGAGGCTGATAAACGATATAACAAACATTTTAATTAATTAAAGGTACCAATTACATATACATGTCATTAATGTTAAAATTGGGGCCCCACATCAAAATACGACATAAATTCATAGAAGGTAAATATTAATGATTCTCAACATCTAAAAGAACTCTATATAAATCAAGGTAAATTGTTTCCAACTTCTGCTTAACTATAAGCACGCACTAGCACATGGGCTGCCTTCAAACGATCATACTACGTACCATCAGAGGTATGCCTCCTACATGGGGCCTTACCACAGCAAGATGCAAGCTTTTAAACGAGAAATGAATAGACATAGGGGGTCACCAAGGAATGCGTCGCACTCTCCTTTGATATGTCGTCAATCCCATGTTTTTTATACACCAACGCGATTGGACTGCAAAGGGGGGGAGAGCAGTAACCCCCTAATTACCGCCGCTCAAACTACACAATAACTGAAAAGGACGCTACGATTTTCCCCTCTATTCACTCCCGAATATTAGCTTGAAATGCAACGATACCCTCCCTTTAACCATATGCTACTAATCAGCATGAAATAGTACGATTTAGTATGCTTTTCTCTAAGTTGTTTTCGGCCAACCACATGTGTCAAGCTTTGCTTCACAACGTATGCAAAAACAGTACGTAAATCGCACTGAAATGTTTAATAAAAGTTAACTAACATTGATAATTAAATAATTAATAACCATAAGAATGGACTTGAACATTGATTATTAAGCAGTTCTTAAGCATAAAAGCAAAGAAGGCACTAAAACTTAAGCCAATATTTGCTGACTAACGCTAGTTTAACTTTCTGTCCATATAACACAAACTAACAACTACCTTGCTCATTGTGTCATAGAGAGATGCCACAAAGGCCACAATTGAACTTTATGGGCACTACTTTAATCCAACGCGTTCCTTCTCAAAAGTTAATAGTTGCTATTTAAATCAATCTGTCATCTATCGGGGAATAATATAAAAGAAAATTGGAACAATCTCACCAACTTCCAAGTAGCAATATTCTTATCTTGGTCGATAATTATCGCTTCGGACCTCTCTAAACATGCGATGTTCCATTTCGCAATACTGATGACTGCCGCTAGAAGGATCTTTTTTTTTTCCTTCCTCAGCGACGCTTGCCTGCAAAGCTTCAACAACGATCGCTCTCTCTCTCTCTCTCTCAACAATCCCTCATTCCCTCTGGGTTTGTTGTGGCTCATATACTGAGAAAAGCTGCCCCAACAATGTTTGTCTAAGATTACCTAAACAATTGCGGCAGCTTCCCTCAGATAACTTAAAAAAAACAATGCTACTCCGAACAATCGGAAAAATATAACATACGTAGGCCTACTAAATAAAAAGTGATTTCCAATACCACAAACTGACTTGTTTTTATTTAACAAAAAACAAAATTCCACACCTCGATCCATATTCGTACCCAAACACACCACAAAACACTCACCCAACTACCACAAAACGATTGCTACAACACTTCATTTATTCAAACAAATACACTTAAAACACAAATTTGCATAAACGACACCAACCAACTATAAAACGAAACCAAAATACAACACGAACTCACAACACACACTGACACCAGTCACATACGCCCCCTCTTAGGAATGAAAGAAGCACGTTCTACCACTCCCAAGAGCACACACATACCAAAACAAAAACAATACACGACTAACACATACTTCCATTTTTATGCGTCAATCACTACCATTCACATCTATATTCATTTCCATCCCTTTAAACTGGTTACTGAACCATGACGGTGGTTTCATGTAACCGTCGCTTACACGATTTGTCTCTAAACTATTATGTTGGGTCCCCTTCGTCGGTCCACTCATTCGCCAACCCTGACTTGGTACCTCACACGCGATCCGCCTCCCACCATCGATGCCGTTACACCTTTCGCGATCACGAGACCTCTCATGTCTCGGATTCGTCCACTTTTTACTACCTGACTCACGTTCGTCGACAAACAGTACGGTGCGTTGCACACCACTACCTGATATACTTTCCATATCAACTCCTCTCGACGCACAAACCTGAACTGCATTACCGACAAATCTAGCAGGGCTACTTACAGCACGATCCTCCCAATTATCAGGCACACTCTCTTCAGCATCTGACATTTCCATAACTGAACTCAAACCGCCTAATGCCCCACTGTTGCTGTCGGACTCCCCACTTACCTGGGCGGGCTGAGGCAACCACGTCACCATGCCAACTAGCTGACCCTCCACTATGGGGTCCACGTTCCATTTCGCAATACTGATGACTGCCGCTAGAACGATATTTTTTCCTTCCTCAGCGACGCTTGCCTGCAAAGCGTCAACAACGATCGCTCTCTCTCTCAACAATCCCTCATTCCCTCCGGGTTTGTTGTGGCTCATATACTGAGAAAAGCTGCCCCAACAATGTTTGTCTAAGATTACACAAACAATTGTGGCAGCTTCCCTCAGATAACTTAAAAAAACAATGCTACTCCGAACAATCGGAAAAATATAACATACGTACTTAAAAAAAAAGTAATTTCCAATACCACAAACTGACTTGTTTTTATTTAACAAAAAACAAAATTCCACACACTCGATCCATATTCGTACCCAAACACACCACAAAACACTCACCCAACTACCACAAAACGATCGCTACAACACTCATTTATTCAAACAAATACACTTAAAACACAAATTTGCATAAACGACACCAACCAACTATAAAACGAAAACAAAATACAACACGAACTCACAACACACACTGACACCAGTCACAGTATCATCATTGTTGAAATTAAATAAGAATTTCGAGAATCCTGGTTATGAAAATTTATGAGGTGAAAATGTGTCTATTTAATGATTTCGTTCAGATGTAAAACTCTTGTTAGTCAAAAAAAATCAATGTAAATCTTAGTCTTGTTAAATGATATTTTGCATATTATTTAAAAATGCTTTAATAGATTTAGTGAAATTTTTAGTGAAATAGCATTTTTCCTAGTGAAATCTAGTGAAATTTCGTCACTAATCTAGTGATGGCGCTGGCCTAAGACTTGGCAACACTGAAGATAGGCCCGCTAATTTTATAATTTCAGCCCCTCCTCCCGCAAGTCATTCGAACATGTCTATTATACAGTATTCAAATTCCTCAGACAGCATTTTTCATCACTTCACTTGTTACAGTTCCAACTGTTGCTATGATGCCAGTTTTGAACTCATCCAAATTTCTGGGTAATATTAGCCTAAACACTTTGAGTAATAGTTGAAAACTGAAAATACGTTTCAAAATTAGTTAAATCGGTATGAAAAAGAAAAGGAAATTTCTGCGACCTGGATTCGAACCAGGGTCCTCGAGATCTAGTCTTTGCCAACTGGGCCATTGTGGAAACGGCGAGATAGGTACCTGCCTTATCATTAGATTTCCATTTTGACTGTTTAGTAATCTTTAAGACACTTGTAGACAGGCTCGCTTTACCAGTGTTCATGGTGCCATAGTTGGTAGAGGTGAGAGCTATATAATTGCTGTTTCTGGTTTAAATTTAGGTCGCGAAATTTTTCCTTTAGTTTTAGATAATAATTTAATTTACATTGTGTTTTATAAAGGGTGCGCAAAAAGAACGCATGGATTTGACTAGCATAGTGTCATTGGTGGGAGTGGTATGACGGGTTGGGGTCCTGTTGTTTTGTGGGTTAGAGTGTCCAGTTTCAGTTTCAGTTGCAATGGCGCAATCACAGTTCAATGGTTTTTCCATACGCACTTCAATGTTCCGCGAAATGGTTCGATACCTGATCGCAATAATATTGCGTTGGGTTGCCTCTTTTCGCAAAAAAAAGCAGAAGTCGCCTGGTCGTTCTCCCACAGGGCGAACGCCGAAAAAATGCCGACAGAGTAAGAGCGTCTGTTCTTCAAAAACGTGAAAAACGTGTAAAACGTGACAATTCATAAATTGGATACATTACCAATTGTAGTGATGTGAGTACATTTTGTATGTAATCAAAATAAAGCCAATTATACTAGTTTTGAAATCCATGCTTCTTTTTGCGCCACCCTCTATATCCCCACAGGAGAAAGTTACATGACATTATTTCTGGGAACCGAGGGGGCAATGATGAAGAGCTATGTCTTAGTTCCACAACTACCTATTCCATATTGGGTAATTAATAGAAAACCCATATTCATGAATACAGTAGTAGTGACATTGCGCTCTATTATCTCAAGTTATAGCGAAATAAAACAGGGACACTACTTTGTTGTGGAAACTTTGAATGCTAATAAGAATTTCTTCATTAGAATTCCTTCTTACATTACATTTTTTCTGTTAATCACTTTAGATTAACTTGGATTAGAACCAAGCTTATGGACTTGCAATTACCCTTGCCACAAGATCAATTCCTAAAGATTGCCACTGCTTATCCTTTCCGTTTTCATAGCTTTTTCATATTCTTATCTTATTAACCGACTTCAAAAAAAAGAGGTTATCAATTCGATGCGTATGTATGTAATATTGTTGGAATTGCACAATATTCATATATGTTAGTCTTTGTGGGCTTCTAAACAAATATGCCAAATTTCATATGTGTGTGTGTATGTGTGAGTCACAAAATTTGGAAGGAATTAATTTAAATTCCGTACAAATCCCAGTTCGTGAAGGAGGGGGTAAGCAAAAGAGCGATAGAGAAAGTAAGCAGACGACAAGAGAGAAGGGAAGTCCGGAGGGGAGAGCGCCGGGCATTTTGAAAGAAAAGCATAAAGAACCCAGAAAGAGAAAGAAGGAGATTGGTGCAAAAGAAGGTGTTAAAGGAGAGACGGAGAGGGAGCGAAAGGTCCAGGAGAGGTTTTTGGAAGAAAGAGATAGAGAAAAGGGGAGAGCAATTTAGGATTTTGATGAGGAAGGAAGAAAAATCGGAGCGTACGTGTCCAGGTTACCTTCTCGGGGACTCGGAGTCAAGAGGTTAGGCTTTTTAATACTTACCGTGATAGTGAAGCCGTGAGTAAACTTCGCTGCCGCATGTTTCGCGGGAAACGAGAAGCATTTACCTCCCGAGAACCACAAGGGGAAGGGCAGCGGCCGACACGAAAAACGGCCCACAAAAAAGGTCGTTTGTCGGACAGAAATGCGGAGTCACGCATAGACGAGCGTCTTCCTAAGCTCTCAGCTTATTTGACATTGAATGCGAACGCGACGCTGGCAACGAAGGAAGGCATCGGAAATTGGGCAACAGCCCTTGCTGTTGGACGAAGGAAGCTTTCTCGAGAACATGAAGGAAGGGGACACAACAAGTGGAAGTATCGTTTTTCTGCACGTGTCGAACTTTGAACTGGCCAAAGATCCCGCGGAAAGAGATAGCAGCATAAACGCGCATATCACCGGTGAGAAATGCGTAGCACGTTGCGAAGCTCTTGCTTTGAATTTTTCTAGTAAGCATATTTTGCTTTTATAGTTATATTGCGTAGGAGCAGGTGTTAGTTATTAGTATTGTTTAAAGCATAATCATAGAAGGGAAGTAGTGAAACTCCGTAGTTCCTTATGTTCCACCGCATGATGGCGCCACTGCTGTTTTGGCTCCAAGCTAATTTTCCTATTAACTTTTATTTACAAAATGATAAAATCTAAACTGAATGACAACATATCAAAAATATAATTTCAATTGTGCATTTATTAAACTTTATTGCCTTTTATTAGTAATAAATTTAAAACAGAAATATATTCTTAAAAAATAAATAACAGTTCAAGTATAATCAGAGAAAGAGTTCCAATATTAAAAGAGCAATTTTGCAAATTTTTTATGTGTTTTATAAAAAAAAATGTGCAAATTTACTTTTCACTGCATTACAAACATCTCTTGTCAATTCTTTCGCCAGAAAATAAAAACTAGTCTGGATATAATACAAAATACAGGGTGAACAAAATATATTCGCTAAACACTTAAATTCTCATAGCCACTCCTTACAGGACGTTAATCTTTATATTCTTCATAACAACTTCCATAACAAAAAAGAAAAAGCAATTCGAGTCCTTTTCTCATGAAATTCAATTCCCTATAATGACATTAACCTTCGCAAAGGCACCATTCTTTCATTACCTTTCCCCCATTCCCCTCTCCCTCCAACTATTCTCTAATTTGTCAAGGGGCTTTCTAGAGCTTCTTTCAGTGTCTTTGGCTTTCCCTCCCCCTCTAAAGGCCCCTGTATATAAGACGTCTTCTAAGCCCCTATTGTCACTTTCACTCTATCCAAAATGTCAGACTCTAACCACACTGTGTTCACTTCTTTTTAATAAATTAATTATAAATTTAAAGAAACATTTTGTGTACCATATTCATGATGTGAGAGCACTATGATTATGCATCTATTTGATTTTTTTATTCAATTTATTTTTTAAATATACTTACTTTCATTAACAATTTATTTAACCACATAACAAAGAAAAAATAAATAATATTTGTTCTACAATATCTTTTAAATGAAATTAAATAAACGACCCAAACAGCAAAACAATTCCTGCGATTGGAGCCAAATCTGCAGCAGCGCCATAGTTTTACAAACGCAAAATCCCGCGGAGACAATTTGGAGTGACTGCATACTTTAATGTTCGGTTGCAATTTTTTCTACAAATATCTCTTCAAAAATTGTAAATAAATTTTTTAGTTTACTTTTAACTCTGATAAAGACATGTATACAACAATTGGTTTCAGATAAGCATTAAGTCTTCAGTAATAAAAAATTATTTTCTTCTATGTCAATGTAAAAGCATAAGGAAGTTTCACTACTTCCCTTCTATGATTATGTTAAAGTTATGGTACATAATTAACGCTTGTTTAATTTTGTTATATTCCATCGGGTACTCCCACAGCGTTGCTTCTCTTGGACGACGATTGTCCCAACTGGGTTCCCGTAATCCTCCCTCCAAAAGGATTACGCGATGGGTTTGCCGTTGCATCTTAGCTGTGGATGTCGACAATTGTTTGCATATTAATCTACATTTAATTAACCGTTAGTAACTGAATAGTGACAACGCGGTGAAATCATTTAATGTTCTGTTAGATTGTTCAATTACAAGTTTTGCATTGTATGTATTATAATTGATATTGTCTATGCTAAAGCTTCCCAAGGAGGGGTTTAAGAGAAGTTAAAGTGTAATTTCTTTAGTTTATTTAAATCGTAATTAAAACTTAAACTTTCATTAGCCATACTTCGCTGCTTTATTTAATTCCCGCCTCCACTTAATAAAAGTTACAGTATGTATGTTTGTCCACGTATTTCTCAGAAACTAGAAATCGAATTGCAATAATTCTTTTTTTATTGGATTAAGTATCTTTCAGTTTAGGGATAAATCCAAGTTTCATCAAAAATCGGTTCAGTAGTTTTCAAGACATGGACTGATACAGCTAGGCGATAGTGAAAGGAGATTATCAATACGATGCGTATGTATGTAATATTGTTGGAATTGTACAATATTCCATGTGTTAGTCTGTGTGGGCTTCTAAACAAGTATAGCAGATTTCATAAGTGTGTGTATGTCCGTATGTATGTATTATAACGTGCCTTTTTGCGGCACGAAAAATGAAAACTGTTTTTCTCTTTTTTTTTTTTTTTTTTAGTTTTAGCCATCCCTACGAATCTATAAAGCCTACTAAACCGTTTGAATTATCCGCCTACTAGTAAATCTCAATTCTTATAAGCATAGGTTACTTTCAGCAATAGCCAAAACTCCTATTCGAGGTGTGGCCTTTTAATCGGTTAATTATCCGAAGGTCTGCGCGCTCCCGCACTTGTCCTTCTCTTCTCTGACCAAAGGAAAATCCAATTTTGCTTCGTTTATTTTTAAGAGGTTAATGTGGCCCCCTCCAGTGTATCACGAATCAAAGGGTTCACCTAACGCTTTCTGGTGCGTTTTATAAAAAAGTGGGTACTGTCTCTACCTTTTTTTTAAGCGAGTCTAAATACTCATATATTAAGTCTGGCCAGACAAAACTTCGACAGGAATATTTGTTTAAGAGCGGTTACCTGCGTGGGTCAATAAATTCACGTTCAATTCAATATAGTCGTTTTTTTTTTGGAAGCAGTATATACATTGGATTCTTGTTTCCGTTCGGTGGGGAATTAGGGCGAGTTAAGAATTGATTCTTAGATCTTTTAATTGTAGTTGCAATAAGAAGCCGTAAAAATTAACTTTCAACTCTTAGTTTAAAACAGCTGTTACAGGCTTGAGTACAATACAATTCCGATTTAATATTTTCCTATTTTGTCCAAGCAAAATGTTTTGTTAAATAATAGATAAATAAATTTTTCGTGAGGAAAAAGGTATTGTTCTTTAACAACTAATGTTTTTGACTTTAACAATTACTCGGAATTCGATAGTTTTGGTAAACTCATTCTTGGTCGACAATAATTTTCGCCAGTTTTTCTTCTCTCGTGACCATAAGCTAGTTAAAAACTTATCTTCTGTTGTTTATATTTTTCATCTCGTGACGTTCGGTCTGACTTGTGGTCTCACGCCACTCAAGCGCGTGCATTAGTTTTATTTTTTGGTTAGAAATTTAATTTAATATTTTTTGGGGGTAGTATGATGGGACACAGCTTCAGACAAGCTCGGCCAAGATAGTCGGTCGCCTCTCGACTGTGAAGTCGGCAGAAATCCTCTGAAATATGCGATGGCCTATTTTCTATTCCAGTCCGTAGATTTCATCAGCTATGATGTTATTATTTCTTCTAGTTTTTCTCTGGGGTCTATTGCGCCCTCGAGGATTCGTTTATTTTCACAAGATGTTTTTAATGCCGTCGTACTAAACCGGTACGGAGTGAAGAGCCGTGTCTTATCGGCATTTCCCTAACGATTTCGAATCCCAACCAGCCAAGATGGCGGTCGCTGATATTCAGTAAACCGCTCAAGGACTCTGCAAGACATTTTTCTTCCAAATGTCGTCTTCAGTCCGAGTAGATTTGCCGTCGTACGATGAGGAATTCAATAATGAGTAAGATTGTTTCTTTATTTATCTATAGAACTCAAAGTTCCTGCTTGGATAAATGTACTTTGTGGCAACTACATGCGTAGAGATTCAAGGGATATTTAAAGTCCGATTCTTGTCTTTAGTCCACTCCTACAGTTCATCGTTACTTTTTCTTCTGACTCTTCCGTGACTTCGTGAGAGCTAAGCTTTCTTCACTTCATTATGCATTTTTGAGTTGAACCGAATGCCTTTTAACCGTAAACATTTTTCTTGTAGTAAAAATCAACCATAGTTAGTTTTGCAGAATATCTTACTTTTTGAATGATACCTCGACTTTGTTATTTTAAGCTTGTTGTATTTTTTGTTTATTTTTATTTTTATTTATTTTTTTTTTTGAATTGTAGAATCATCTGTTTTAACTCTTATTCTTTAAAA
This sequence comes from Rhysida immarginata, assembly GCA_023313115.1. Lineage (NCBI taxonomy): Eukaryota > Metazoa > Arthropoda > Chilopoda > Scolopendromorpha > Scolopendridae > Rhysida > Rhysida immarginata. The sequence goes on from JAHWFO010059906.1 coordinate 170,172, forward strand.
GTTTTCATTTATTTATGCTTTAACTTCTACCCTTTACTCTTAGGATGTTAAGGTTTTCTCTGCCTCGTTACGGCTGAATGATCCCTTTGTACTCTGTGTTGTTTTCCTCTGTTCTTTGTGTTAGTAAAACGTTGCTGTGTTCCCGTTAATCGTAAGCTTCGTGTTCCTAGTATGACGAGATAAGCTTCCTTTTCATTCACAAAAAAAGAAACACTGTAATTTTTGTTCTCCTTGTTTTCTGTTTTAATTATTATTCTTTTGGTTCTTATTTTTTTGTTTCTTCATTTTGCCTAAATTTTTTATTTATTTATTTTATTTAATTTTTTTTTTACTTTCTTCCGGACCTTTTCCTGTCAAATCAACTCTCACATTTGGAGCCTAGCATCTGTCTGTGAACTCTTCAGCTCTCACTTCGGACTCAAAATCGCACAATCCACCTAGGACTAGTTTGTGCAGTATCCCATTCGTCAGTCTCCTCGCATTCTTGGCTCTAGTGATCTCCTTTAAAAATAATTATTTAACATCTAAGTTTGTTTTTAAAATGTTTGTCCATTACTATTTGTTTTTAGTTCCAAGCGTTTGTTAGATTTGTTTTTCTTTGAATCGTTTCGCCTCTACAGCGCAGTGATCGCCTTTGTTCGGACATTACTCCATCTACGCAAGATTTGCTCCAGTCGTTCTACCTCCCTCACTGTGTTGGTTTGGTTGACGGCGAAATCACCGTTATTTCTGTCCTTGTAAAAAAGGGAAGAAAAGGAAAAAGAAAATCTAATAGAATCCTTCTTAAACAATTTTGTAATTTCCTTGATTTGCATCGTTTATTTCTGGTAATAAAAAGGCAACAAATTGCCTGGAATTGACAGTTATTTTTTTTATTCAACTCACTCACGGGAATCACTTTAGATAAATAAAAGAAAAGGGGAAGTAATAATTAATTAAATTAAGTTTTACTTTTTAGGGTTTAACCTTTACCTTAATCTTTTTGATGTAATAATTAATTTATACAACTAAGGGACGAGGGGGCAATAAGTGTGCCAATCAATTTTGGGGTTCAAGGGACAAGGAACTGTTTTTCTGTCCCTGTAGCTGTGCATGTCACAAAAGTGGCACGCAACAGTATGTATGTATGTTTTCCCACGTATTTCTCATAAAACTAGAAATCGAATTGCAATAATTCTTTTTTTGTTGGATTTTTCAACTTAGGAATAAATCCAAGTTTCATCAAAATCGGTTAGTAGTTTTCAAAATATGGACTGATATAGCTAGGCGATAGTGAAAGTTTCATTAGAGTCGTTTTTTATATACTCTGTTTAATCTTGTGAATCAGAATATACACCTTCTGTCTCCATAGAACTACTATCAACGCATAAGGAACCACAGAACATGCATTTCAAACGAAGTCCAAGAAGCTAGAGGACAGAAACTGGCATTCTATTCATTCCGGACTCCTTATAATTACTCAGAGGAAGTAAGTTGCATTCCAGTAAGATATCTAACGCAATTTGTATGTGCATGATTCAACAATTATTCTCACTCTGGCTGTAATATTGTGTTGAAATCAATTTTAACGACAAACAAATGCTGCATTGTTATATACTCCCCATTTTCACATCACATTGGTCCAACTGTCAAGAAGATTTCATAGCTCCTCAGGATTTAAGATGATCTGTGGGCCAATACGCACTCCTGTCTTAACCACTTCGTCCGATGCAAATATTCATTCTCTTCTAACCTCTTTTTTAAACCATTTATTTTCATGGGTGAGCTGAATATGCTATGTCAGTCTTTTATCCATTGAAACAAACTTAAGCTTAGTTATTGATAAATCAATACCTTATTTGAAAAACACTTTTCAACTATTAAACTAGCAATTTTTATAATTATTATTCGTATAAAATAATAAAATAGTTGACTCGTAATTTGTTTAATTTTTCAGTTATGTCGTGAAAGTTGTCGGGCTCAAAAATTATGGGAAGCAAACAGAGCCTTTCTCGGGACAGTTTTGCCAATGCCTAACATGAATTTAGAAGAAATGCTTGAATTCTGCATGCCCGATACATGTAATTATAATGTCTATTCATACTGCTTAATTTAATAGAAGAAAACGTTTTTGCTATTTTTTTCTTTTCTTCTGACCTCATATACTGTACCATAAAAATACGAGTGAAAATCAAAAACGTTTTAGCCAGAAACGCTGCACGCAACCCACCAAGTATGTTTTACTTTCTCCAACTACTACACTTAATTATATGGTTGCATGCATTGTTTTCGCGTGGCACAATTCTAAAGCTCGTGGGGCATTGTTTTTGAAATAAAAAAATGTTGAAATCCTACCTCCAGGAAACATTTGTTTGGATAGATACTGTTCGGCTCTCAAGAGAAGACCTCTGTATTGCACAATTCCACCAGTACACCACAGAAACCTTTGGGTGAGTTCATTTCTGAAAAGGATGGACCAGATTCGCGAAAAACCAGGAACTTTTGAATGTGTATGTCAGTCCATGTGGCGACGTTTTGAAGCATGCATTCATGCCAGAGGGAGTCAATTAGAACACTTTTTGTAAAACGTTTGCACGTTTCATAAAAACAAGTAAATGTACTAAATGCAATGTGTTTTTGTTCTTTTTATTACATGATTGACCTTGATTTTGACGTGTTCCAGAAGCACGGGTTGAATGGCATATTACGTCTAGGTGATGTCCAACATTTTTGATATCAAAAACAATGCCTCAGAGAAAAAAATGAAAGAGGGAAATGTTGCTTAGATTTGATCCCTCTATGACCCCCTAAAGTTTCAACCTTTATTCGAGAACGCCCTGTAGATGTAAAACATAATGGAGCTGAATCAGCAAGCATTGCATGCCATGATTTTCTATGATTATTCCAAAGGCTTAGAAATATCGAAGAGTTTTGAAACCTTAAAGCAGGCATTTCCTGACAGAGCTCAAGTAAAGTTACAGTGTCTTCTGGTATCGCGAATTTAAGAGATGAAGACGGTTACTTGAAGATGACCTCGCAGTGGACGGCAGCCGATGCAGTTACGCCGAAAAGCAACCGTGCTGGTGTCGAATATGAGGCAAGCCTGGATATCAGATCATGTTAAAACATCGGATCGGTTAAAACAATCTTGCATGACCAACTGCAACTTAGGAAAATTTCATCACGATGGATCCCTACTGACGTTCGTTGACTCAAGAGCAGAAAGCAGCGCGAGCGTGGTGGTGCCAAGAAATGATCACAAGGTTTAACAGCGAGGTATCAAACCATGTTAACGACATCTACACAGGTGACGGAACATAGCTCTATCATTAAGACCCTGAAACTAAGGAACAGCGCAAACAATGGCTTCCCAAAGAGCAAGGACCACCACAGAAATGAAATGTTCTTGGAGTGCTGGGTAGGTGATGGTGCCAACTTTCTACTTTTCCGCTGGCTATGTGTGTTGTGCATGAAAACAAAGACAGTGACAGCAGAATGGTATGTGATATCTTGCATGCCAAAAGTTCCTAAAAGAAATGGGAGGAGAAGCGTCCAAAAACCGGAACAAGAGTTTATTGTGGCATCATAACAACGCTCTAGCATTTGCCGCTGTTAAGTTTTTCTGTGAAAATCAGGTCAATATTTGATGCATCGGATGCTCACTAGATGTGGCATCTTGGGACTTCTTTTTGCTTCCTACAAAAGCTCAAGTGAAAGCTAAAGAGGTTCTTTCCTACAATCAAGAGGGAGTTCAGAAGGTTCAATTTCGACAGTGATGATGATCCTCTGCCAGTGTACAAAGACTACATTTTGGAGCTCAGGACTGAAAAAAATGCATGTCCAACAAGTTCAGGAGGGTGAAACTTTGATGGGTCTATACATATACAATTTTCCCACAAAATCTTCATCAATTTGTAAGGTCTGCTACTAGTACTAAACAAATCCACCTTGAAAAGTGCTAAAAATGATCTTGGTAAGATAGTGCAGCGTTCCTGGCTAGAAACTTTAAGAGCCGGCGCGATTTGAGCTAGATCAGTCGCCCAGAGTGCGTGCACAAGCAGAGGTAGCGTTGCTCTCGAGAGCAGTCACGTGATCACATGTGAGCGAGCACGCCTTGTTCTCGCTCATTTCGTCGCAAATTCAAAATTGGAATCATCACACAGAACAAGGTTGCGGCAATGTATTTATTGTTTCATTACATTAATAACTAATTAATTTATTTATTTCGATGAGCACATTCATTTCAAGTGCATTTAATTGCAAAGAACTTGTGTGACGTAACCAGACTGTATAGTTAAATGCATAAATAATCCAAACTTCATGTATAGTTAATGATTTCTTCTTTCGCCATTATCGAGTGAGCACGTGAACGAAGTTTTTCTTTATTCCCTGCGACGATGCTGATTGGATGCGTGAGTCACGTGGTGTCAAATGTGCTGGCTCAGCAGGTGAAGGGGTTAAAATTTTTCAACCCCTGGATTTCGTGCTCGTACACTGTGCGCGCAGCACTAGCTCTGTTCCTAGCGCAGATGCGAGCTCTGCTAGTTTAGATAGAACAGCGTGCGAGCTCAGAAAAACCAGTGATCTCGCTCAAATTGCGCCGGCTCTAAGAAGAACCCTCGTATTCATGTGGAAGAGTTAATTAATCTCAGTGGCGGATTTAAGGCGGTGACTATAGGGGCTATACCCCCCCCCCCCATCCATTGGTCCTAAGCTTATATCAATTAGATAAACTGTAAATATTTTTTATACTGCAATAAGTTTACAAATTTACATTTACAAACTTCAGTATAGGAAATATATCAGGACCATCACTTCCCTGGGGAAGGGGGGGGGGCGGTTATTTGAAATAACTTATAACATATTAGCCAAACCACCTGATTATCCCCCCCCCCTTCGCCCCCTCCTTGACCAAGTTCTAGATCCGCCACTGAATCTTATAAGCATTCAAAACTATTAAACAGCATTAATGTTTTAGGTCTTTTGGAAGAACCACTTGAGCAATGTGGTTGCCTGCCGCCATGCATGTAAGGAATTAAATAGATTTTTATTAATATTTATTTATTTATTTATTTATTTATTTATTTATTTATTTATTTGTGTTCATCACTTTCAGTGGAGTAAATTCAAATAGTCGTACACTGGTTTTAAAAAATATACGCCTAAAGCACATGTTAGTTCTAAGGGTCAACATCCCAATCTATAAAAATATCAATAAAAATTATTTACAAACGTGTAGTCATTGTAAATTTAAATAGTATTGCCTGAGATTACGTCTACTGTGAACACAAGTCGTTGTGCATAATGTCGAGCCACAATATAAGGCCATTTGTCGTATATTATATGGCAAGTGGTTCCACAACATGATGGCGCTATAAGGGAAACGCTTAGATACAAATCTAGAAGCACAAACGGTAATTTCAAACAAAAATCGACGTGTTTTTCTAACACTATTTTTAGACCTAAACCAATCTTTAACATAGTTTGCGGGATGATTTTCATCTCGTATGGCATTGGCCAACTCCATAGTTAGCGCTACCTTATATATTGTCGCCACGGTCGGAAGGTGATTTCGGAAACACGTAGCTGTAATTGAGGTGATTTTATTCAGTTTAAAGGCCGTTCGAATCAATCGACTGTAAGCAACCATTAGCTGTTTAAGATTGGCGGCTGAGGTTGACGACCAAAAGAGAGCACCGTATGCTAATCCTGGAACGATTACCGTCCCTATATATTGACGAAGTTGAGTGGTTAAGGAAAAGGATCTCAATCTTTTTTACCAAGTAATTCTTGCGATGTAAAGAGATAATTACTTTGCAATAAGATCGTTAAAATCTTAACCCGGAATCAAAGTCGATTCCCAATATCAAGTGACTCTTCTTTTTTAGTGCATACAAGTATATTTGTTTTGGCTTTATTAAGGCTAAGGCCTCTAGCACTCTACCAATCTGACAAACGAGCAAGATCTAAATTTAATAAGTCAATAATATTATCATATTCACCTGGTGGAAACGTAGTAAATAGGAAATTATCGTCAACATAGCTTAGCATTTCAAAATTAAATTGATTGCTAAACAATGAGGCTGTGAAGGTTGCAAAAAGAAGGGGGCTTTCATATAAATATTTATCAGTACCCAAATAACTTTGTGGCCCGGCCTACTTCCTGTCTGCTGTTGTGGAATTTTCGACCATAAATACGCAATAAATCTACTAAAAACCACCTCGACAATTTTTGTTAGTGGAGACATAACTGAGATCTCGTCGGTAATTAGTTAGATCAAGCGGATCACCTTTTTTATAAATGGGATTTATCTTTGCCATTTTTAGCGCCAAAGAAAATTTTCGGTTTTTCACTATTAATACAATATACTTAAATAGTATTTACAAATCCAAGCTAGACCTTTTGGTATTGCATTCGCAATAAGGTATCCAGGTAAAACAGTTTGAATTCTTTCAAAGAGAATTCCACAGGTTATGAGATGCGAGTAGATAACATCTTGGGTTATTCCAAAGAATATGATTTAATATATTTATAAGTTTTAACTAATTAAAAAATAATGAATTACTGTCCTCACTTAATATTGTGAATTATGTCTGCCATCTTGAGAGGTGATCACTATTTTGGAGGATGGCTACTATTTTAAAAGGAAGGAAGGATTTCTGTATTGTATCTGTATGTGGCACCGCCATCACTCTCCCACCACTCTTTTAATACAGGGTGGATTAGGGTAATGCAGAAAGACGATGGCACTTGTATCAGGCCTCGAGCATTTTATAAGGGCAGATTCTTTTCATCATTTTCCTTAGGGTAAAAAAAGAAAAGAATTGAGACTACGGAATTGTGGATACTACTTCCTCATTCAGGGTCAGTGTTCCACAGGAATTATAGGTGCCAGAAAATTCAAGTAGACATCTGTATGCTATCGGTCCACTCACTCCAAAATAGCAGGAGAGTTGGAAATAGCAGGATGGCCACCACTGAACCTAACTGCCATTGACGGAAGAAACCTGTAGAAACATGCAATGGACCAAGCTCATTGAAGATGAATACAGAGCCTCTTACAAATGCGTTATTGTCTAGCAGATCCGACAAGCCGTTTTTGAAATGGAATCTAGAGGCCTCTCCTTCCCTGGAAAAAAGGAAGCTACGCATATTGTATTTGCTAGTAGAAAACAAATCCACTGATTGTCCCAAGTCATCACATTTCGAGCCCACTTTAATCTTGCTGTTTTGTGAGCTTCAGTAAGTTTCGGTCGTTTGGCTAGTTTCATAGCCCGTGCATTAGGATGGTTCTTCAAACTTCTCCGCACTGTTTGATGAGACACCTTCTTTCCTAAGCTTACTTGAATCTGTCTTACTGACAGTTCTTCATTGGTGGCAAGATGAAAGATGCGCCGAGAATCACGTTCACTCAACACTGGTTTTCGAGATTTTCTTTTAATTTTGTTATAATCATTTCCTTTTTTTACCATATTATGTATGGCTTTTTGTGATCGTCCAATTAACTTAGCAATGACCCTCTGAGACTTTCTTTGCCCGTGATAAAAATAAACTTTCCGTATTTCTTCTTCTGACAATGTTTTACCACCTGGCATTTTAAAACAGTAAAAACCTAGTAAAATACAGAACACATATACTTCTGACGCATTCAGTAAGCAGTGAGCATCAAATCCGAAAGTTTTCATTTCATTGATTAAGTTAATTTATGCAAAATTTTCACGTACAAAGATCTCAAGGGTATATCGACTTGCGGTGTTTACTGCACAAAATACGTTGAGTCAGTGGTACTCCAGTGAAAGGAAACCGCTCGTTGATTGAAAAGGTCACCAGAGACTAGGTAGACTTCTGCAAGACAACAGACAAGCCATTTTTGTCCAAATGACTTCCACTGCTCAGACAACCATCTTTCAGCATGTCCTTTCGGCGAATAAATCAACAACAGCACTGGAGAAGATTCGTGACAGACAGAAAAATTGGTGCGAACAACATAAATCCATATACCCTTCGTGTCTGTCGATAATGATCCAAGCCAATGAGGACAGTGTCGTGGTATGAAAAATATTTACCTGGCCCACTTTTAGTCCACTGATATCCGTGGATTCACGTCTGGATGCCAGAGCATATGCAGGATGAACCAAGTGCATCCATTCATGTTGACAGTTTATCCGCAAGTACATGAGTACTTCGAACAGGATAATGCGCCAGTTCACAAATCCCGCATCACCATGAATTAGTTCCAGTAACATGATGAGTTTTCTTTGCTGCGGTGACCCATCCAATCTAATTGGATATTTGTGGCTTGAACTAAAAAGGAAGATTTGCTTCACGCTACACCCTCGCCATATCTTTGAGAACTTCGTGACACATTCATGTCTGCATGATACACACTACCTCAGGATCACCTTCAGGCGTTTTTGATTCGTCCATTCCACAACGAATTCAGGTTGTTTTGAAGGGGAAAGGAGGTAAATTGTGCTACCAGGTGGGTGTATGTAATAAAGTGGCTAGTTAACGTATAAGGCATGTTCAAATGAAACCTGTTAGAGTCAAGCATCCCAGTGTTTGGGGAGAAACGAAACTTGCGTCCGCGAAAAATAGATGCTATCAAGAAATAGTGATCCGGTATGCTGTCTTCAGGAGCGATCTTTCTCACGACAATGCATGCCCGCATGTCACAGAAGTTGTCGTTGATGCACTAGCCTCAAAAAAATGGCAGGTTCTCAGGGCCGTAGCCAGGATGTTATCTTGGGGGGGGGGGGGGGGTTATCATGTTGCCTATATGATATGGATGACTTTTTTTCAGACTTTTATTGTTTGCTTGTATTTCCTGTTTCCTACCGTCTTCTTACAGCATCTATTGACTCGAACGGGCCTCAAGTATCATAGCTTTGTTCAAGAATATTAAATAATATTAACATCAAGCATATTAAACTACACGCCATTGCAGTTTTCATAATTTTCAATCTAATAATTGTTTTAAAAATTTTTATAGCAGTCACACTTACAAGATTAACACGAAATTTTTTCCTGCACTACCATGGGTGAGTTATTAAGAGACTCTAAAATCTAAAAGACTATGTTTTAAGATATCTTTAACTTATTTTATGATGATAATAAAAAAATAACAATAATATTAATAATTATGACTATTTTTAATTGTACATCTTAGCACCAGATTCTAATAGTAGTTTTCAGTCAAAAAATTACATGCTAAAGCTAAGTTGGTGTGATCTTAATCATCTTTGCACTTCCAGGTACTAATATTAACTATTAAAAAAAGCTCATTATCGAACAGAGGGTGTTTGAGGAATATTTTAATATTTCTTGAACACAGTAAGTTCGAGAATTGGCCACAGTACAAAGCAGTTTTTTCTCATTGGCAACAGCAGCAGACATATACTGTAAATATCCATCACAATTAGACCAATGAGTAGCAGATGCAAGAGAGACAGTTCAACTCAGAATCAGAAGAGTATCTTTTTAATATGATGGTGAAGTGATAGCAGTAAAGTATGTCATATCAAAGTTGGAGATGCGAATAATCATTAAGTTTTTCCAAAAATTGGGCAAACTGGCTATGAAAAACTGAAAAATTGGGCAAACTGGGCAAAATGGAATTATTTTTGTGCGTATGAATTAACTTCATGGATGATGGTTCCGATAATCCACGAAGGCTATCATCAGATAGCAGCAGCCCTTACGAGTGATTCTGGCAAATACTTTACAGAAATATATCAAGCCGTTAGCAACACCCCGTGAAAGAAGTCCTCGGCGCTTGTTTTATGACGTCACAGCTAGTAGGGATAAGGGGAAGAATGAATGAAAGAGGGTCGTATGGGATTGAATTAATTTTGTTAGATATTATTCTTTTACAGAATCAAATATTATTTAAGTATCTATAAAATGAAAGGATTGAAAAAATATACGGTATCATTTGAAAGGTTTAAATATCGCTATTTATAAGGGCTCTGACTTATTTTTCTAATGCATTTATAATTAATTTTTTTCTTTAATAAACCAGAAATTACTTAAACACAAAATTATAAGAGAAATTTTAAACAAAACAACACACTACAATAAAAATCATTTATTTCACGTTGCAAAAATTTTAATATAAATATTTTTTTACAATTTCTAATAAACAATTTCTAATTTTTCGTAAAAGTTGACAATTTTCTCTTATTTTATGAAGTGTACACATAAAGTAAGTTCGCCTACTCAGAGCCCTCTACAGCCCAATCTAATGAACCGATTGTGATGCAAATTGAAATGTAGAGTACTCAGACCGTGGCAGAGAGAATTCGGGAAAGAAAAAATAGAGCAATTCCTCACCACCAGGTGATAATGTGGCACTGTGGAATGAAACATGGCGATTTTAAAAACTAGTTATTGTTTTAAACAAGCAGGCAGGGTTTTTGTTTGATTACAGCAGCATATGTTCGTTCTCAATATCGGTCTTATTAGCAAAAAGTTTATTCAAATTAGAAAGTCAACATACCCAAAATGGAATGGATTGATCCATTCATTACATTATGTGTCTACATATTCATGAAAGATCATAGTTTTAAGGAAAGAAAGAACGTGCTCTGTTGGTAAAGCTGCATTGCGAGATATCGTCGTCTAAAACGACTGTGAAAAGGGTCCATGTCAGATACTGGGTTGCAGAAAATGATAAAGAAACTTGAATCGACTGATGATTTGGTTGTCCCACCAGGAAGAGGATGGAGCAAAATATCAGACGAAGTTGTTGAGGACGTGCTGTTACAGTGGTGGACACAGCTTCCTATCCTCAACATTCTCCAACAAGTACTCGAACAACAGCACGCTAATTGTCCATCCATGGTGCGAATGGTCTTGCAGTCCATTCTGCATTGGTACCCATTAAGATTGATCTGGCACAACAGCTAAAACCTCAAGATCCCTGTCAACGCACTGACTTTCTTATCGCTTTCTAGCAAGGATGATTGTTGATGACCTGTGGCCGTGAAGCCTTCTATGGTCAGACGAAGCACATTTCACCCCAGAAGAAGCGGTGAACACGCAGAACTGCCGCATATGGGGTGCCTCGCTCCCTCGTGTCGTACATGAAAAGCCATTGCATTCTGAATGCGTGAATGTATGGTATTGATTCACCGCTGATTTTATTCTAGGCCTCTTTTTCTTGGAGAAAGTGACATAACGAGATCCTGTAAGATGTTCTGTGACAAGTGCGAGGTATTGTGAACTTCTTGCACAGCATGTGAATACTGCGTTGCGAGAAAGACGATGCTTAGAAATTACTCTCTTCATGCAAGATGGATCACCTCCGCATATTGCTTCGTGCCAACTTTGGAGATGATCACGTGATCTCTAGAAGTTTTCAAGATGCGTGGCCTCCACGTTCTTGGATTTGAACCCGCGCGATTTTTGATTCTGGCTATATTTGAAAGATAAGGTCTATCAACAAAGTGTACAGATTATGCCCGAGCTGAAAGCCAGCATTAGACGACATGTCTCTGACATTCCTCAGGAAATGCATCATGCAACAAGTGATTGCTATGCTTCCAAGACGTCATTGATGCAAGGGGTAGTGAACATATGCTGTAATCTAACAAAACCATGCCTGCTTGATTAAAACAATAAAACTAGTTTTAAAATCGCCATTTGTCATTCTGCAGCCACATTTTCACCTGGTAGTGAAATAATGCACTAAATTTTTTCTGTCTGGAATTCACTCCTCCATGGCCTGAGTAGCCTATATTTCAATTTGCATCACAACTGGTTCATTAGATTGGGCTCTAGAGGGATCTAAGTAAGTGAACTTATGTTATGAACACCCTGTACAATGTACAGAGGTTGAGTCAGAAGTAGTGGCCGACTCGAGAGGGGGGGGGGGGAAGGTTAGAGTTTGATGAATTCTGGGCGAAGACCATTTACCACAAGAGTATATCGCAGTTTATTAAGAGAAAAGAGTGGGAAGTAACGTCAATACGAATTTGAATGCCATAGACATAGTGCCAACTGCGTCAGCCAGTGTAAAAATATGGCAAAAAAATTGGTGATACGTGGGCTTCTTAGTCACTATTGGAAAAAGGGGACCGGTGCGCGAGCAGCAGCCACCGAAATTTGCAGGGTGGAAGATCAGGGTATGACTAATGAACGGACAGCACGACGGTGGTTCTCCCGCTTTTCGTCTGGAGACATGGGCCTGGAAGATGCGCCAAGGAGCGGAAGACCCAAAGAAGTGGATGACGCAGTCCTATGGCAACAAGTGGAAGCCAACCCAGGCAGCACCACCCGTGGACTAGCGGCGGACATCGGGACATCACAATCGAGTGTGGTTCGACATCTGCAAAGGTCAACAGAAGCTGCCGAGTTGTGCCGCACGAGCTGACGCCCGCGCAAGCACAACAACGGGTTAAGGTGTGTCGTCAACTGCTGAAAAACTCCCAGAATGACCACATTCAGCATACAGCCCCGATCTGGCACCTTCCGACTACCATCTCTTCCGGTCCAAGGCACGCTTCCTGCGTGGGCGGCGCTTCGCCAATGTCCGTGAGATTGAAGACGCAGTGCGTGACTTTTTCGCCCAGAAACCGGAGGAGTGGTTTCGCGAGGGCATTCGCCAACTGGCTGATCGTTGGATGAAGACCATCGAGCATGATGGACTCTACTTTGAAGATTAGCAATGAGTGGTTCCTGTCTGGTGCCCATTTAAAAGTTTGCGCGGTAATCGGCCACTATTTTTGACTCAACCTTTGTATAATATGCCCAAATTTCCCAGGGAGAAAGGATATGCGTGAAAACTTTTTTCCAACAAGCTTTGTCAAAAATATCTCTGCAGCCAGCTATGGCACAACGAAGAGGCATGGTATCTGCTTCATGATTTTTATTTAATAAAGATAATGATACTAGATCGGAAATAATGATAATAGATGGATTTAAGTTGATTTACATGTCAAAATGTATAAACCTTTATAAATGAATAAATTTTATTCTAAACTACATTGCATGTGCACATGTAGCTTTAACAAAATTATAAGCAACTACTGTGGAATGGAACTAATAATAAAGTGAGAACTTCAAATCTACAAGCAGTTACAAAAAAGAGAAAATAATCTGAGATCAATGAGTTACACGAATGCACCCAGAGTGGTCCATCTGATATATGTTTTCACTTGCTTTCGCAATGTGTTCTGCGACAACACATGTTATGAGGATATTGGAATACTGCGATTATGACCTTGATATGACCTTTCTACTCTATTTCCATTCAGGAACTATTCGATTGTGGCACCAAAACGCAAAGTGAGAATAAATCGAAATTGTATCTCTGTGCGTATATTTGTTAAGGTCCTCCCTTAATGAGGGAGTTCCATCCACCCCCTTCCCACTCACTCCTGCTTACTTCCATCCTCTTTCCTTCTTTGGCATATTTTTGCTTCTGCTCTCAGAATTGCTTTTGTATTTTACTTCGCACTTGTAATTTACACAGTCGGATTTCCCTTCAATCTCCCTTTCCTGTACATCACCATAATCCAGTTAGTTTTAGCTTCTCCATTACATTGTCTCTTTACCCTCACCTTAGTTTCACGTTCGTGCCATCCAGCTTATCTGCCTTTTATTAATTATATGTACTCTTTCATCTATCTGCTGTCTTATTATATATGATTTAAATTTTATTTTACTTCTCATTAAATTTCCTTTTTTCCCTTCTTTAAATTTTTCTTCCCCAATTCTCTTAGGGAACTACTCTCCTCTCACTCCTTCACTACTCTTCTTTCCTCTCTCCACCCCCCTCCCCCCACCCATGTTTAGCTTCTTTGACCTCTCAACCCTTAGGTTTTATTATTATTATGGCCATCATTTTTCATCTTGATTACATGCAAGTTCTCTCAAGATCTTATTCAACTCTAAGCTATATTAATTAATATTCTGACATTCTTTCTCTGACTACAATACATCATCCTTCCAATATTCATGTCTTCGAGGGTCATAACCATATAATAACGCATATAACAACTGGCTTCACTGGTCTTTTCATTTCCCATATTGCATATTGCAAGCAAGGCGAAATGTTTACTTGATCCCACCTATTACTTGAAAATTTTCTTAAGAACTTCAGACATACAATATACGCCACTATCACTAATAACTTCTTCAGATATTCCATATCTACAAGTAAAGTTTTTAATGAAGGCATCAGCTACAATTTCTGCATTAAGGTTTGCAAGGGATTGCCTCAATGTACCTCCCTTGCACATTAATGCAAACCAAAATATAACTGTTTAGACGACGGAGAGATGAGTCCGACTATATCCATAGCAATATATGAAATGGATATTTTGCTTTAATGTCTTGCTGAAAAGGTGCCAGATGATTTGTCCTGTTCTCTCTATGGCATGGAATACATTCATTCATACTTCTTTGAATGTCCTCCTTCATCTTGGGCCAGTAATATAATTTTTTTATTTGCAAACAGTAGCACTAACACCCTTATGTCCAGTCAAGGGCACATCATGACATAGTTTCATAATTTCTTTCCTCATATATTGCTCCACACATAGACGTGGTCTCTGATGATTGTCTTAATTTTCTCTCATTCATTTCAGGCACACTAAAATATCATTTTTTTAAATAACACATGCGGCCATTCTTATTCAAAACAAGAGGATACTATAATTTTATCTACAAACTTTTTTCTGAAGATATAACATAGCTTTGCTTATTTTTTACCTGTTTTTTCTGCTACCACTTCAGACAATTTGTATAAAATAAAATTTATTTTTCACTCTGTTCTTAAAATCTCACTTACTTTTCAAACCCGCTTATCCGTTAGGGCCGCGGGGGCAGCAGCTCTATGGAGGATCTCCAGCGATCGCGATCTTCCGCCATCAGGCGCATGTCCTCCCTGGTAATATCCAAGCGACTCGAACCCAGATTCTCCATGTAGTCTAGCCACCTGGTTCTAGGTCGACCCCTTGGTCTCTTACCCACCGGCTTGGAAAATAACAACTGCCTAGAAAGACTAGGTTGTGGCATCCGTATCACGTGGCCATACCAGCGCAACTGAGATCTCTCAATGAGGAGAAGAAGCGGCTCAACACCTAAAGATTCCTTTATTGTGCTGCTGTACACTCTATCTAGTAGGGTAATAGCTGCCACACCTCTCAGAAATCTCATTTCGATCGCTTGTATCCGCGATCGCACTGTTTCGGTCATTACCCAAGCCTCATGACCATAGGTGAGAATGGAGTTAAAGATAGATTTGAAGAAGGAGAGCTTTGCTTTGTTACCCAGCTCGTGTTTCGTTACCACAGACCGCCACAGTTCACGTCTGACACAGCTTGCTGCACCGATCCGAGCATCCAATTCTTTCTCCTGCCGTCCATCACTCATGAATGCAATCCCCAGATACTTGAATTTCTCCACCTGTCTCAATGAGGCTCCCCTAACATGGAGAGCGCACTGAGCAGGCTGTCTTAAAAGAACCAGAATCTCGGTTTTAGCCACACTGAACTTCATCCCAGCTTACTTCACATTTGGCTCCAAACCGGTCTAGTGAATGCTGAAGGTTCGTGCGATAAAACCCAATGAGGACAAGGTCGTCAGCAAACAGCAACCTCTCCACCAGGCAGTCGCCCACACAAACACGCTTATCGCCTCGGCTGCCCCTATCTACCCAGTCCATAAAGATAATGAACATGAGGGGCGACAGTACGCACCCTTTGTGGAGTCCAACACCCATGGTGAAAGGTCTTGACTTAATGCCATTTATCCGGACACACATCTCAGAGCTTTCGTACAGAGACATGATAGCAACCAGTAATTGCCCATCCACTCTATACTCTTGCAACACTTGCCAAAGCTTCCTTCGAGGAACTGTCATATGCTAGGCTTCCTTCTTCGCCCTGACAGGTTCTTGGACTTCACCGTTCCACCACGCAGTCCTTTTCTCACCGCTCTGCGCCACACTCAGCTGCTTACGACCACAGCTTAATGCAGCCGAAGTAATCACAGCAGTTTTAAACAACTGCCACTCCTCTTCAACAGTACCACTATCACTGGGTAGTTCTTTGAAACTTGAAGATATGTTATCTGCTAAGGTCTTCCTCACAGCTCTATCCTCCAATGACTCCCATTTGATGCGCCAAGTTTGTCTGAACCTAGTATTTCGCTTGGTTGGCATGGATTCAGAGAACCGCAAAGTGCAGACAACAAGGTGGTGATCAGTTGACAGTTCTGCCCCACTTCTCACACGAGTATCCAACACTGATCGGAATAAGTCAGCTGAAACAATTACAAAATGAATCAGTGACTTCTGGTCCATTGCATCCCTATACCAGGTATACTTATGGACATTATTGTGCTGGAAGAAGGTGTTTGTGATGGAAAGTCCATTGTTGCAATAGAGATCCAACAAGCACCTCCCATTCGCATTTAAATCGGGGTCATCATTTCTCCCAATCACGCCTTTCCACGTTTGGTCATCAGCCCCTACGTGTGCATTGGAGTCGCCCATCAGGATGACAGAATCTGCACTCCCTCTCCTGCTAAGACAGCATCAACTTCATCTAGAAAAAGTGGGTACTCTGTGACTGCATTCGGTACATATGCAACGAATAGAGAGAGAGAGACAGTTTCCCTATCTGAAGCCTCAGGAGACACAGTCTTCCATCTAAGGGGGTCCAATCTGCAACATAATCTGCCAGCCGGGGACTTGGGAGTATCCCCACTCCCGCCTGGGCAGTCATGTTAGGGTTGACACCAGAGTAGAAAAGCTGCACCCTCTTTCTAAGTCCACAGTTCCAGAACCCGGACGTTTCGTAGAGGTAATACCTATGATATCCAGTCGATACAGTTTGGCTTCCTCCACTAACTCTGATTCTTTTCCTGTCATGGAGAATACGTTCCAAGTGCCAATTGACAGCATCCGAACCCGTTGTCGCTTTACCCGTTTCTCCTCCTGGGTAAACGCATGCGCTGCCCCCGACCGTTTCCCCAAGTGTATAGCGAGTGCAGTGGTGAGGCTTTTCGGAGGCATTGCTCCGAGATAACAGCCGGGAGACTGTCGACTATTTTTCGAACGAGAGCCTCTGCCTAACTCCCGAACGCGGGTGAGTTTAACCTGCGCCACACCCGATGCAGTATGAATTCTATCATTCGTCGACATCATGAGATATATGTTTGTTTGGATACTCTTCGTCTCACTTCTCAACCATGACTTTTCTGGTAAGGGTGACCCTAAAGTAGCTGTGCTACAACCAGCATAGCTCACAGAATCCCTGAAGCACCCAAACCCCTGACCCACGGTAAGGGGGCATGCACTCAGGGGGTTCTTAAAATCTTTCAAAATAATGTTTTAGCTTCAAATAGATTCTACAAATAAATGCATGAAATTACTTTTATTAAAAAATCAATTCAATCTTTACAACTGTTGCTATTACACAATTTTTGAGTATGAATTGGTTGTAAAAGTCTTCTAATTCCATTCTACTTCTAATATAGCCTAGACGAGCGTCATTGTGAAAAAAGTGCAAGCATGGAATGGATCTGTTCCTTTTGTTCTAAATTATTTTTTTTTTCTAAATTGGTGCTCCAATTACAGGGTCGAATCACATTGTTATGACCACTTCCTACGTTTGTCTTCGGAGTTACCCAGCCAAGGAACTATGTCACAAGTTGGGAATTGGTTAGGTCTTAAGTGACTATATAAGGTAGGTTTCCACTATGTTAAAAACATATCACTCATTGCTGCAATGGGTATGAAACGTGATTTATCAGATCTGGAAAAATGGATGATAATGGATGGCTTTCGGGCCAAGGAAGGCAGTATTTCGGAAAGCGCGCAGTTTGTAAAATATTCTTGTGGTGCTGTACTTAAAGTGTACAATGACTTAAAAAATGGGACTGTTCAGAATAAACGGTATGAGAGCTGTGGAGCGCCACATGCCATTGATGAGAGAGGTGAACATCGGCTGCGATGGTGTGTGAAGGCCAGCCGAAGAGCTACAGTGGACTAACTTACCACTCAAACCAATGAGGGTGCTACCAGACATGCCTCTAAAACCAGACCCTGCAACGTACGAGCCTCCACAGCAGACGGATGGTCACTGCACCCATGCTGACGAAAATTCATCACCAAAAACGGCTTCAATTTGCCCAACAGTACTGATACTGGACCACTTCTGACTGGAAAAAGTTTGCGGATGAGTCACGTTTTCTGCTCCACAGAAGTGACGCCCGTTGGCGGGTGAGGCGAGAAACCTTCGAGAGCAAGCATCCTGCAACCATTGTTGGACGAAATCAGGCTGGTGGCGGCAATGTCATGGTGTGGGGAGTATTCTCATGGCATTGTCTGGGCCCACAGATACCTGTGGAAGGCACTCTCAACCGATTCGGTTATTTTCCATAATTTTCCATAAGGCAGATCAAGTAAACCCAAACATGGCGATTATCTTCTCAGAGGGGGTTGGCACGTTCCGGCAAGACAATGCGATGTGTCATACGGCTGCAGTTGTTCAGGGGTGGTTTGAGGAACACGACCAAGAGTTCCAAGTTCTACTCTGACCCCCTAATTCCGCAGAATTCTACCCAATCGAGAATCTTTGGGATCACCTCCATCGTCATGTGCATGCTATGGAACAACCACCGCATACCCTTCAGCAACTATCGGATGCCTTACAGTCTGCATGCCAACAGCTACCAGTAGAATCCTACCAGAATATTATTGACTCACTTCCACGCCGTCTTGCTGCTGTCCGTTCCGGTTATTCGGGATATTAGCTGGTGGTCTTAATAATGTGACTCTACTCTGTAGTATAACTAGGCTACGTGGTCAAGCACCAATACTTCGAGGCATGAAATCTTCATACGACTTTACCTTGATCATAATGATTCTGGTAACTGTATTTTTGGACAAAAATGTATTTTTGAATAGTCAGTTAATATTATGAAGTTGGTATTAGTTTCACCAACTATAGTCCCCACCATGGAGAAAGCAATAGCATCATCTTTAGAAAAAGACATTATAAAACTATGAAAAGCTTAAACGTCTTTCATACCTTTAAAATTTTATAATGTAGCTAATAATAAAGTAAAATTTACGAAATTTATATTACAGGCAAAACTAACTAAAATGGATTTCGAAGCAAAACTTTCGAAAAATTACAGGAAACCAAAATGGAATAGTAAAAAGTAAGTTTGAAATATAAATGTTAAATTACGTTTTCTTTAAAAGCAGATGAGTTTGCCGTAAACGAATGCTCTATATTATAATGGAGCCTCTTAATGCTATATATTTTATAGTTCTTATAAACTTCTTTCCCATCTAATTAAACAAATAATCGAGTCACTCACTGTCAGCGTTCCCATGATGACCAAAAATAGTGGAAATGTATTCAAAAAAATCACTAACACGGATTTATGATGCATCTCAACTAATCTTAGAATATCAACTCCACTGCTTCTGTAACTGGAACCGTTCATCTTTTCACTAATTGGCCTATAATCTCGCTTTTACCAATCTCAATTTCATTACTGGTCTTCCTTTTTGAACATTTTTAAAAATCACCATTATCTTTGACATCATATTGAAGATTTTATAATATACAGAAGGTATATGGAAACTATATTAAAATCACTTTAACGTATATGCAAATTTATCTGTGTGAACGGGAATTATGGGTAAGAAACATCTAGTACATAAGCACGTGCTGGTGGGATTATTATTTTGTTTTCATGTAATTATGCCACAAAAAGTAGACCGTTGGTTAGAAGGGTATGTCACTGCCCTTTCCGAGGAGAATTACTCGTACAGTCAAATAGTACAACGTTGTGAACAAAAAGGTCTTACTATTTATAAGAAAGGGGTCTTCCAAATACTCAATTTCCGTGGTAAAACTCGATCTGCAGAAAGAATTGGTCAACTGCTGGGTCTGAAAGCGCATCCAAAGAAAGTGAGTACAAAAATTACAAAGAGTAAGTCTCCATCGAAAATCCCCCAATACAAACGAGTATTGCTTCGAAACTAGGAATATCGCCTGCAACAGTAAACAAAATTATCAACAGAGATTTGAATCTTCGTATAGTTCATTAACTCTTGCCTCGTCACATTGCAGAAAGAAAGGTGAACTGCTGAAAGCTTTACAAGAAATCCCTAGCCGGCCACAAGTGGAAAAAGATTGCTACGTTGGATGAAGCTTGGTGGCGGAAAGCGGGTGAGAGGCGATTACGGCGCGGGTTTTCGAGTTCCAACCCTGTTGAAAAGTCGCCCCGATTGTGCAGTCAATCAGCTGCGAGTGAGCATCTCTCCGGTCCCAGAATCTTTAGCAACTGTTTCTAAGCTAGCGCCTATCTATCAGAGAGCAAACCCCCTAATCACCTTGAGGTCACTCCAGGTATCAAATGGCTAATTGCAGAAGAAACACGACCCGTAGGCTTTGGCAGCGATATCGAGAAACATGGCTCAAAACAAAATACAACAGGCTTATGCGAACAGTCCAAGAAGAAGTCAAACATCTTTGCTCTACCTAAGCCACGCCAGTGGATTTCTGCGCTTTCAGGATGTTCAAGAGAGCCACCGGGAAGCGACGATGCAGAACTTTGAATGGCTTTTGGAAAGCTACGCAAGAAAAATGGGAGAAATTGGATCTCGTAGCCTTCCGAAATTGCCTTGCATCCTGGAAATTCTGGTGTCGCACTATTGTTAAGAACCAGGGGAATCAGACTAAAATTCAAGAAATAAAATCGTTCTTATAAGTGTGAATGACCTTCTGTAGATTCTTTACGTAATCACAATTTTGTTGAATTGGATAATCGACATTACTTTTGCACCAAGGTTTTGAATCATCCTGTATAATCAATTGAAGAAAAACATTAAGAACAAATCTATAATGGAGACTAGCATTGCTGTATGAATAAATAAATAAATAAATAATTAAATAAAGAATATCTGGATTAAACAATACGATTATATTGTTTACATATGCCTACGCATTTCAGAAAACCTCCATTATATCTTATCCGTGATGTAGGATTTCGGAAACGTGTAGGCATCTTAAGCAACATAAACCTATGAGGAGATTTCAGATAATCACACCATTTATTTTTTCAAAAAGAAGTTACAAAACATACAGATAAAGAACTAAGCACATATGAAACTATACATGTTCATCAACGTTTCCACAAAGACATCTTGACGATTTAGGCTTTTATCCCAACGCTGAACCAGTATCAGAATACCTCGCTCATAGAACTCCGTCAGCTGTGAATACAGCCAATGGCGCACGGCCAGTTTGAGTTCCTCATCAATCTCAAACCTCTGATCACCCAGAAATCTCTTCATGGGATCAAAGAAGTGGTAGTTCAAAGGCACCAAGTTTGGACTGTAGGCAGTCCAGAACCTCCCAACCGAAACAGGTCAGTTTTGCTTTGACGACGTTAACCACATGCGCCATGCGTTGTCATGAGGAAATCGAGCATCGTTTCCTCTTTCTGATTGCTTATCCCAAATAGCACACCGTTGTTTAGTCAACATTTCACAATAGATAGCGACATTGACGGTTGAGCCACGAAGCAGGAACTCTGCGAGCAGGATACCTTGCATATCAGAAAAAACTGTAAGCATAATCATCCGAGCTGAAGGAGAAACTTTGAATTTTTTTCGAACCAGAGAATGTGATGTTTCCACACTTTGAGGTTCAGGTGTGAAGTGCAAGATTCAGAGCTCATCTTATGTGACAATGCCATTCAGAAACGCTTACTCCTTCTGATTGTACCGTTGCAGATGTTGCAGACCGCATGCCATTCTGTTGCCGATTTGTTCTGGTGTCAGACTTTTTGGAATCCAACGCATACAGTCTTTGCAGTATCCAGCCTTCTCATGCACCATATCTCATGCAGATCCATAGGATATGTGAAACATTTCACTCATTTCTTTCAAGGAGATGCGACAGTTTTCTCTGATTGTGTTGTTAACGTCCTCGATAATGGCCGGTGTTAAGCCGATGCAGGCCGCCCAGAACGCTGTTTATTGCCAAGGTAAACTCTCCCGTCCCGAACCATTTTACAGCATTTGCACAGAATGGAATAGTCCACACAGTGGTTGATGTCGATCACAATCGATTTCTTCATACCAAGTTGTGAGGTTGGACAAGGAACACTCAGTTCGGGTTCTTGACAAAAGTGTTCCGAACTCTGGTGGCATATTTCTCCGATGGTTTTATGGGAGGCCGACCAGAGAGTCACCGTAAACTTCTACCATTTCGCGATGAATTTCAATGGGTTTATTAGCTTTTGCGAAAAGAAACCTATAGCAGCTCGCTGTTCTTCCGTTGTAGACGATGTGATTGTGTCACGTGGGTTTCGGCAGAAGGAGGGCTCTTCGAAACCGAAACGAGATGATGACGCGACCAGAAGACGCGGGTTTTGGAGAGCCACTCCGAAAGCGTCTCGTAAAGACGAGAGTGGAATGAGACAGAAGGTGTCATGGCAGCGTGAAGGAAGGTCGGATAAGACGATCAAGAAGGAGCAATTAAGGCTGGATCCGATTAATGAAGGCTGTAATAAAGGACAACGGCTGCGAGCCGCGAGAACGAAGGAGTTTTTCCCGCACGCGGATGAGGTAAATGAAACCTTCATCTACGAAACCTTTAATTGTAATTGTTCTAATGGAATCTTCTTAAAATGTTTTTCATACCGACGCTCACTAATAAAAGTAACAGCAGAACCTGTATCCATTTTAAAAGTCATAGGTTTTTACATTCACAGTCACTTGAACATGAAGGGGTTTTACTTGCATAGGTGAATTTTCAACTTGGAGCACTCAAAAGGTGTTACAGTTTAATTGTTGATCTTCATTAACAATAGAACTATTTTGCTTAATTTCTGATGACTCACCTACTGATGGCGTTTTTCTGCACATGATCTTCAAATGCCTCTTTTTCCACACACAAGACAGTTGTAATCCTTAAATTTACACTGTGGTTTCAAATGTGAACAACTGCCACAACAAAAACATTTTTTTTGAACAGGAGGAAATTGACTATCTCTTTTAGGTGCATTTTTTTGTTATGCGAAACCTGCCTCTCACGCAAATTATAGTGTTCAGTCGTCGTCGATTTTCAGTCTTAACGTACTGCATCTTGGGAATCGCACATGGAACTTGATTTACAGTATTCAATTCGACTGCTTGCTCACCTCGTATGTCCTGAACATCTTTTTCTGTTGCTTCCCAAAGCAATGCCAACTCAACGATTTTCTCATAGGAACGATCTTTCACAAACAAAAGTTTTCTTTGAAGGGTCTCAGAAGCAATGACGTTTATGAGCTGGTCACGCAGTCTATCCATTAAACCATCTTGAAATTCACAATCGTCCGCGACGGTTTTCAAACGCAATAAAAAGTCATGTATCGATTCGCTCGTGTTTTGAGTCAATCGGTGAAATCGAAAGCGAGCCGTAGAAACTGAGGGTTTCGGACAAACGTATTTCTCCATGATCTTTATCAGTTGAGCAAGTCTTTGATTTCGGCAAATCAGGAAGACACAACTGTCTCATCAATCTATAAGTTTTCTCATCCACTGCAGAAATCAAGAATAGCACTCTCTTCTCGTCAGTTACACCATTTACCTCCAACCACTGTTCAAAGCGTTCCACGAACAGCTTCCAGTCATCCCCGAAAACGAAAGTTACTGACGCGCCGGAAAAATTCATCATCACAGTTATTTCTCAGCTTAAATTTGTGTCTCACCTTGCTCAAAAAAGTTCATCAACTTCAATCGCATCCCTCGTCGCCAAATTAATGTATTTTTCATAAAAATAAATCAGCGTGGTTAACAACAGATAACGTTTATTTCAGCACATGTTGCTTTACAAGATGCCTACATACAAGTAGAGCAAAAACGCGGGGAAAACGAGTGTCATCCAGCAGCAAAACGTACAAATCATAAATTAGATTACAAAAATAATATAAACAATAATATTAATAAAAATAAATACATATCAGTGTTAAAAAGAGATGGTGTCCCTGGCCTCTCTTACAAGTTTATTCTATAGTTTTATGCTATTCATCGTTATTTATTGGTGTGTATATTGATTGTATTGATCAGCTAAACGACTTTTCAACATACTGAACTATATACAATTACTATTACCTACCTGATCGGGACTGCTTCGTTTAGGCCATATACCTCCTAAGCCGTGGGACATTAACAATAGTTTTGGAGCGTGCATTGCCACTGAGTTAACCTCGCCTTGGTGCGTGTGGCTCCCCATCATCCTTAACCTTCAGCATCCAGAATACTCCATTTACCCTACAGCAATAGGATAGGACGTTTACTTACCATAACTTTCTACCAGCGTTATCCACGCGGCAACTTTACTGATCGCGTCCATAGACAATATCCTGTTTAAGATTAAAAGTGAACTGTATGCATCTTCCAAGTTGGGTCGGCGACCGATTTTTACGTTATGCAGAATCACTCGAACTGTTAAGATATTAGAAATTTTTCCACTGCCAATTAAAGTTTATTATTTAGACTTTATGAATTTCAGTCTGGCGTATCGACGTATTAACCCACTTTTTTATCCTGTATACAGTATTTAATTTTTGTTATTTTCGTTCTCGCTTTCTTTGTCTCATTTACTCTGCTTCATCCACGTGGCAATTATCAGCGACCATTTGTAAAACGAATGGGAGTACTTATGTAATGAACGCATGCAAGATAATTCTCATTATGCAATGTCTGTACATGTACTCAGCCTTTTGGCTGTGTTAACTTTTACCCAGCGCTATTAGAATACCATAAAGAGCGCTAATAGGATGCGATTGGATATTTTTTATTGCATCAAAAAAATTAGGGTCACAGCATATTTGCGTCGCAGACTTCAGATAACAGGAACTATAGTGCCTGGCAGGAAAGAAAAAGGAAACTGGCATATGTTTAAATGAAAAAACCTCATTCAACCAATCAGAAACGAACAAGAATCGGGGTATTACCCATTTCTGGCATAGGTAATGCTCCGTTTCCTTTCCGTTTTTGAGTAGTTGACGAGTTTTTTTTTCATTTACGCAAGCGCCAGTTTACTTTTTCTTTTGTACCGGGCACTATAATAAGTGGTAGCACCCCATTTTGCTCTAATGACAACCTCCACTCTTCGAAGAAAATTTTCCACCAGTTTTTGATAGTAAGAAGCTCAAATTTCCTCCATTCCTGCCTCAGAGCACTGGTTAGTTCAGCCACCGATGAAGGACGGCGTGATGTGGCTGGTAGTTGACGTTCCGATTCATCCCACAGTTGTTCAGTGGGATTGAGATCAGGTGTATAGACCTTGCTTTATAACAAGGAGCACTGTCATTTTGATACAGAAAAGTCCCATCCCCGAAATGTTCCCACAATGTTGGCAGTAAACAGTTGTCTAAGATGTCTCGATAAGCAACAGCATTCATCGTTCCTTAACAGATACAAGCTGGTCCAGTCTGAAAAAGAGGCCCATACAATGATCCCACCTCGTCCAAACTTCACAATGGGCACCACACACTCGGATAGGAAATTTTCTCCAGGCATTCGCCAAACTCAACTTCGTGAATCTGTTTGCTAAATGTGTAACCTGATTCATTACTCTATAGGAGACGTTTCCGTTGTTCCATGCTCCATTTTCTGTGAGTTTTGCACAAGGGGTCCGTCATACGGAAAAATCTTGTACACCGTCCCACAAATCTCACAAATCTGCAAAAAATTCTCAAAGATTATCGCAGAGTTTAGAAGTCTGAAATCTGTCATTCGATCTTTGCGCCATCCAACGATCCGCAAAAAATAAGCAAAATACTCGGCAAAAATATTTTCCTCATCTTCAGATCTAACAAAACCCCGCAGAAATCGGAAAATCTGTGTTTCGTCATTGTGTATCGCTCTCGTTTGCTAAAGTGAGCTCTCCACTTCTCATTTCGTTCCAGGTTTTCACTATTGCATATTTTGTTCCAGGTTTTCTCGGCTAGCCCGCATAACGTTTACGCTTAATGTTAAAAAGGTTTTTCTAAATATTCAGTATCAACCTATTTAAATTAGGAATCATGTTTTTAATATGATAAATATCCTGTAATGTTAAAAACAATAGTAAAAACAGTATATTATGCAAGTATAACAAAATTAAAATATATAGGGTGAGTCTGAAACCCTGTCACAAACTTATAGATCTTTTTCAGACGTGCATTTCGCAACTAGATGGCAGAGCAGCGCTATTTACGTCCGCCATTATGAGATGTTGACTTTCAGAGTTTCAGGCTAGAGATTGTACAGGACAAGAACGATTTCGGCACTCGCAGGCAACCCCTTTTCTATTTCTAGGGTTTTTAGTGCTCGGATGGAAAAGCTAAACAAGCAGGGTTCATGTTGTGCCGTGGTAGGTTGCTCAAATAGCTATTTTCGATTGCGACAACAGAAGAAACAAGTTTGTGTTGCTCCCGCGCCTTTACAATATGAAGACTGCCCTTGCTTGGTGTCTTTTTCTTTATTTTTGTTTCCCAAAAATGATGCAGAAAAGCTGAAATGGATGAATGCAATTAACAGAAAATTTTTTATATGTCTCAAGGAAGCCGTGTATGTATTATGTTTCCACAAATCAATTCTTACTCAACCGCAGTGCAGGATGTATGTAACCAGAGCTGAACAAGACTTGGGCTTAAGATGTCAGCTTTCAGTGTACTAGTCCGGATAACCAACTTTTTAGCGACGGATAACTAAGAATTTACATACGAATTTATGACTGATCATGCGACCAAGGTAAGTGACTTTATTTTTTAATTACAACTGGAGGGGGGGGGGGGCTGATCCCTTCTAACGAACTGATGTATACCCCCTTTTCTATCTAGTCACAGTAAATGGCAAAGAAGTGATAGTTAAATTGATAAAAATTTCATTTACCTTGATCGCATAATCAGTCATCGCGCGATGTGCGGAGAGTGAAGACAACAAATCTGTATATTTCATCTGTAGATTTCACATTTTCCATCCACTCTCGAATTCTAATAAGAATAGTTGCCGTGACTTATGTCACAATCCTCGTATTAAAAGAAACATATAACCTATAGTCTACATATATTTTGTGTAAAACATGCGCAATAAAGTTATACGAAAACTGTAAGTTTACTGAAATACATATATTTTTGCATCTTGAAATTCATATAAGTATTAATCTAATTGTTTAAATGAGCAAACATTTAACGTTTTTTGTATTTTAAACGAGTTTTTATCTTATCTGCGATTAAATTAGTCATTTTCGATCCAGAACAAAAGCTTAATCCAAACGCTTCGTTAAAGCTGAGGCAAGCTTAGTGCTCAAATCGCTCAAATCAACATCTCGTAATGGCAGCCAAGTCACGTGGCCGCGCGAGCACAACTTCCGCTGAAAAAGGTCTATAGAGGAGGTAGTATGGATGATTGTAAGCCAAAACGTTCATATGAAGATGGGTTCGAATTTCAACGATAACCGAGATCTGAACAGAAATAAAAATGCTGCCACTAAGATCAACAATTTAATAACTCAAGTTCTATAAAACCCAGGATAATGAAGTTTGGGGGAATGATAGGGTACTGTGTTTACCGTTAAAATTTGATCGAATTCCAACAAGTAGTGTCCGAGTTACGTAGTCTAATCTTGCAGATTTATGAAATCTCTCCCAAATCTTTAGAAATCCCACAAACTTCAAAATCTTAGAATCACTTGAAAAATCTGGGGATTTTAAAATCTCGTATATTATTTCTTTGAATGTCGGACCTCTCGGTTTTACACCATTCCAAACCACGGAAAACCAGTGAATGCTAGCAACACCAGGAGACAGAATTTCTGAACTCCGTAGCAATCATTTCAGCAAAAGACTTTCGATTGCTCCAGGTCACAAAGGCAAGCACTCGACGATCTCTTATCTGCCAATTTCCTGAGTGTGCCAGTTCGTGGTGGCATTATTGTTCTGTTGTTGTTCCATGGGTCTTCCACTTTGCAATTACATTTCTCATAGTTGTACGGGGTATTTGTAGAATGGTGGAAATGTCACGGACTGACTTGTTGCACAAGTGACATTCTATGATGGTTCCAGGTTGGAAGTCGCTGAGATTTTTTGAACAATTCATATCTTATAATAGGAAGCAGATATATGTCTGAAGAAGTGTGATGCTGCTTAAATAATTTACAAGTCATTGTCATGCGACATTTGGCATCTTCCATGATTTACGAGTGATGTTCACACATATTTTTGATCACATAGTGTAAGGTGCCGGAACGGAAAAACCAAATACTGCGAACTTTATTCTATTTACAGAATTTTATTTTTATGCCTGCGGAAACTTTCCCGTTTGCATTCTGCATTCTTCCCTCTTTGTTTAGAAGAGGAAAGCTTGTAAATACAAACAGACAGGTTTGGGCACGCACAATTTTAGCAAGTAGAGAGAAATTAATAATAATTATTTATAATGATTATCTTAACAAACGATATGGCCTAATTTCCGCTGCCGGATATTCTGGCTGAAATGTATTCCGAAAGTAGGTACTATAATATAAAGAAAATATTTTAAAGTCAATTGAATATGTTTTTAGTTAATTAAACCTATCAAAAACTATTGAATAATAAAAATTTATTGATTTTTATATTTTTAAAATTAGGTTAAAGGATTTGCTTTATTTAAGTAAACTTCGAATATTTTTTGATACGACCATCTATGAAACGGTGACAGAAGATGCAAAATACTCGGTATGTAAAACTTATTTAATTTGCAAGAAATCTATATTATTAAAATTTATCAATCAGTAAAGAAATATGAGGCTGTTTAAAAAGTAATAAGACTCTTTTAGAAATACTCTTTATTTTATTTTTATTTACAAATCGACTTTCAAAATAGTTCCCTTGAAAGGCCACACAACGACAGAGACCTTCAGAGCTATGCTGGAAGTCGTGAGATGTAAGCACTTTCAGTTGGTCCGTCACATTCTTCTGAATCACTTCCACAGAGGCAAAGCATCGGCCTTTGAGCTTTTGAGAACGAGGACAATGTAACTTAGCGCAAGATCAGGGGAGTAGCGAGGTTGAGGTACAGTGACATGCCTTTTTGGTCCAAACATTGCATGACAGAGAGTGCTATGTGACAGGATGCATAGTCATGATGGAGCATCCAAGTTTCAGAAATGTTCGATCTCACTCAAAAAATTATTTTCCACACACAAACTTGGTCACATAGGATTGCACCAATTTCGAGGCATCCATTTGAGTGAACGTTTCATATCAAAGTATGGACAGTAGAAAGTTAAAATTACAGAGAAGATAGAGCAGATATTTATCTAAACTACCACTAGCGGGAGACGTCTTTTGAGCATACTGTGCATGCATTATCATTACTTTTTAAACAGAACTCGTACATAAAATTTTACCGATAAAATTAGATTATAATAATCTAATGTCTGATAAATTTTATACCCTGTATTTTATTCAGGTTGCCGATTTTTGGGGAATTGTCGGAGGAAATATAAGCCTGTGGGTAGGGATATGCCTTGTTTCTCTTACTGAAGTTTTGGAGCTCATGTTCAATCTGGTTCTTTTATTTGTGAAGAATTGTTTTAAGAGGAAATAACATCGAATAAGAGTCAAGCCAATTTCAAGAATAAACAAAAAGTTTGTAATTCAACGGCGAAGATTAATAATTGGTTGAAAGTCTACTAGTGGTTCAGGATGTAAAGAGTGGTGCACGAAACATCATAAAATGAGCATGGATTATAAATTTTTTAATATATCAGATAATCAGAATTGTATTAATATTCCGATGTTCATTCTTATTCAGTATGCTGAACGTGTTCAATATATCCATCTTGTAGAATCTTCGTGTTTATGACCAATTTACAACAGAATTCCTAATGTCCTAAATACAAATGTTATAATGACCGCTAGCAATTATATTAAATTTTCTGGTTTATTGCCATAGACTTTCTCCTTCAGATGTCTCCGTCAATAGAAATCGCATTTATTATATAGGAGCCAGGGCCGTACCCAGAAATTTTTTTCGGGGGGGGGGGGTGCGGGGGGGGGGCCCAATCCAGCTTGTGGAGGGAGGGTCCCCCATGTAACAGATTTAGTTGACATGGTGGCCAATTTCGGAGGGGGCTGCAGCCCCTCAAACCCCCCCCCCCTGGGTACGGCCCTGATAGGAGCGGTCATACTGAACCGCCCAGAAAGCATTGTGGATATCGATGGCTCATCACACAGAATCCAAAACGTTCATGCAGGAATTCCTGAACAACGTTTGCTGTATCAGAACGCGCTTCGTCTTGCATGAACCGATTATAATAGCCCCAATTAATTCCTGCAAATTGTTCTTGGACATCTGAAGAAGAATGTCTACCACAATGAAGTAGAAAATAAACGCAACTGCGGAAAAGTATCGTGTATTTTCCTACAGGAATTTTGTTATCACGTAGTCACAAATATGAAGAATCATCTCTAAGAGGTTTTACGCCAACAAACTGAACCTCGTTTGCATACTTTACATTCCAGTATATCCTGAAATTGCATCAGTTTGAAATTTCACAAATTTCCCCTATTGCTGGAAATTGTCGTTTTCCTTGTCTTCATACATAACCAGAATTTATGTAAGGGGGGAAGGGGCATGGCACCCATTTATTCTTTTAGTGAGAGGGTGGGGGTGTCAAATTTATATGTTAGAGAATTATGTGCTAAAGTTCATCAACGCTTTCCCGTGTACATCTTATTTTAAACTATTAATCAAGAATTTGTTGATAAGCTTAACAAATAAGCTTATTTCTTGCCAAAGGAACTCCTTACTTGTTGCCAAAGTCGACTGACCTTGCACAACCAATCTAAATATCTAGACTATCAGGGGATGATGCAATTTCATTGAGCACTAATGTACTTGATTAGTGATTAAAAGTATTGTTGTCACGAGGAAACTTAAGAAAGTGTTGTCAATTTAGGGATTTTATCCTTTAGGGAGTGATTTAGGTAGTCAAGTAATTAGGAATTTTTCTAGGGATATTTCATGAAATATCGGTCTTATTAGTTTGTTTTCCTTAAATTTTCGACAAAAAGTTGACGCAAATGGTGCCCAGCAGCAGTGGTTTTGCTGTCTGCTGACTAAAACTGGATATGATGGTGCTAAAGCCAGATTGAAGGTACCGAGGTTTTATTAAGTTATGAGGAATTTTAAAGGTAATAAAACCTGAAAGTAAAAATGAAAGTTTTTAGGCTTTAGAAAATTTAGAAATTCAGAATTTAGAAACAATGGAAAAATATCCAAAAATGATTTTTTAAAAAGTATAGTGTTTTTAGATTACAATTTTAAATCCAGTCCAGTATTAATAAAATCAATAATAAGAAATACAATTTGTAGTGTTTAAAAAAAAGCTGAGGTTGTTATCAAAAATCTTTTAAAATCTTTAAGTACTTATTTAATTTATCATCCACTAACAGGAACTCATTGCTCTATAATCAGGGTCTTACCCAGAATTTTATTTCGGGGGGGGGGGGGGGGGCGTTGAGGGAGGCTGGCCCTATTCTTTTAGCGGGAGGGGTCCCCCAAGCAACAGAATTAGTTGGCAGCAACCTTCCGTTATTTTACGCTGCAGCCCATGTATTAAATACAGTTGCGATTCGATTATCCGAAAAAAGTGAGCACTGGAGCATTCTCATACTCAATTTTTCAGATAACTGATAATTAACTTTTATTATAGCCATGGCCGAATGGGGGGGGGGGGGGACCGTGCCATTTGAAACTAATCCCATGAGGTCTGAAATGCGACGCAGTCTGCCAAAGAATTTATTATGGGTTGATATTTGGTTAAGTGAGGTTTACATCCTAATATCTCACATATAAATTTAATTCCCCCGCCCTCCCTCTTACAATAAATTCTGGCTACGTCCATGCATGAAGATAAGGAAAGGACAAATTACTTCCAGCAATTTACTTCATTGAACACCTATGTGACGTGCTATAATACATTTATGGAATATTTGTTATGTAATAATAATAATCTTTTTATAAACCTTTTTCAATTTATGACATGTGGTGTACCATCCTCTTGTACCATCCTTAAGTTTTTTTCATATTGGTTTTAAATATTGCTGTGAAATAAGCCAACATTAATTATATAATTAAAATTTTTTCCATGGCCATGATCATTGATTTAATTAAGTTGTCTCGCCTTGCTTAATGCACTGGCGGAGTTAAGCAACTTTGGGCGCGGCTAGTCACAGGTTGGGTGACAACCTGGAAATTTACATCTCCCCCCGTGCTTCGGAGGGCACGTAAAGCCGTCGGTCCCGGCTGCTGCGACCATCTTACAGCAGTCGTTAAGATCATCATCACCCCCAGAAATGGGGGTTGTGCGTAGGGCCGACCCCCCTGCCACATAAAATAAATTAAGGTCTAGAAACAGGCAGTCACTTGCTTGGGGCTAAAGGGCTGTAAAGCCTATAAAGGCCAATGATGATGATGATATGATAATAATTCGATCGAATGAACTTTATATTGAGGTACTCCTGGGCTGCTGAATGATAGAAGCAATTGCTTTCGAAAAGTACTGTCAGAATCAGCTTGTATATTTTCAATCTCTCATTGTTGTGGTTAAAGAGTTTAATTTTAGTATTAAGTTTTGCGGAACTGTTTCTATTTCCTGAACTGAGATGGCCTAAAGTTTTCTATCAATCTAGAAGCCAGAATATAAGTTACTCCACTATCAATTTGTATCGCAGCCAGCTGCCGTGGAAGGTAGCGTATCTGGCGTTTGTACTTTGACATTTGACATGGAATATGCCATGCTCCATCTGCTCGATGAGACAAAAATTGTGCCCCATCGGAAAAGCTTACCCTTTGCCATTCGGCCTAAGTCCAGTTCTGCTATTTCATGCAAACTCGAGACGTTCGTTTTTTTATCATTAGCAGACGACAATATGTATGCTTGCCAGCATCAACCGTCTGCATCCGAATCCAGTCTGCATGCTCATTTCAATTACCACTTTTTCAACTGTAGCGCGCAGATTGGTTCTGACCAACTGTATATCAGCCGATGTTCACCTCTGGAATCAATGATATGCGGGGCTCCACAACTGGTACGTCAGGTCTTCACGTCTATTTCATTTAGAGTTTCGATGCACGTTTAGTATGATGCTTCGAGAACAATTCATTAAGTTAGTCACGTTTAAGATCGTTTCTGAATTGCCGTCAACCTTTGATGAATTAATCTCCCGATCGAGCCTCAGACAACAATTTATTCAGGTCCTAATTTAGTGTGTATTTAGAATTAAATATAAATAAAAATCTTAAATAAACTCATCGCCGTGCCTTCTTGGAAGAACACTAGGCCCCTCTTTCACTCACCAAAGACAGTTGTCTTTTTTTATTTTTAATATAATCCGCCACCGGCTCGCCTGACGACCGATAATCATCCTTTTTTCCAAGTCTCTTAAATCTCGTGCAATATTTATGACACTCACTGTTCACAAATGCAAAAGTATAATTTCATTGTAATTTCTTTGCACATGCGCTCTATAATATGTTATCTTTAAGATTCATTATTTTACACACATTGTATTGTATAGTGTATACAGTTATAATTTTATAACGTCCATTTTACAATACAATTGGTTTATTAGTGTTTAGATATATAATCGATTTTCACCTTTCGGACATCATCAGTATTTCCAGTTGAAATGTTTAAATGTCTTACAATGGTATTCTTTTTAAACAGTATGTTTACAAGATAAATACTAATAATACTATAACCAAATAATGACAACAATATAACCAAAAAACAAAGAATAGAAGAAACATTGTTCAAAATTTAAAAAGAATACCATTGTAAGACATTTAAACATTTCAACTGGAAATATTGATGATGTCCGAAAGGATGAAAATCGATTATATATCTAAACACTAATAACCAATGGTATTGTAAAATGGACGTTATAAAATTATAACTGAATATGTTATCTTATGTTTAATTAAACGAATTTAATATTATCACTAAAGTTTTGTGCTTTAAGTAGTTGTAATAAAGGAACATCAATGACATTTATCTTTGTCAATATTTTCAATGTTTCTGTATAAACCTTGTCAATCTCTCTTTTGTTTATGTTTGTATATCAGTCTATGTCAATATGCCTGAAACTTTTTTTGCATTTATGAAAATATTATTGTAAGTATTATGTAGAATTCTTGAAGAGTTTAAATAAGAAATAATGGTTTCATTTTCTAATATGTACTTTTATTTTAAAAAAAACAAACAAACTACTTTGTCATTTCTGTTATTTATCTATATTTTCCTGAAAATACTTTATCTGTCAAGATTTTAAGATGTTTAATTAATTTTAAATTAATATAAGTACCTGTCAGAGAGTTTTATAGACATTAATGTCATTTCTATTTCTTTAGCCTATAAGTATTAAATAAACTTAGCCTGTATGTAATTATGTCTATAAAGAGAGTTGCCGATTTCACTTTTTCTTATTCCATGTTTTTGTGATATAATTCGCGTATAATAAGAATTAATGTGTCATTGCGCTCGAATAGAATGGCGTTTTCAATTTGCCTGGTTATCGTGATTCTCGCAAGGAACGCAATAATCCTAGCCAAGCGTTTGGTAAAGCAGGACGGCAATGCGCATCATGAGACTGTCATTCCAAATTATGCAGGAATGGTAGCAGTTTCCCTGGGTATAAACGACGCTGACGCAAGTAAAATTAATGTTCACCTCCTTAAACGCAGTACGATCAGTAAGTTCGGAGACTGTCCTTCCTGACAGATATGATGTATTGTTTTCGTGTGTTAGAAGTTCGAAGTACTCCACCTCTGCAACTATGCATTTCTGCCAACGCGAGTACAGTTGCTGAAAAATTCCTGAAAGTCTTTGGAGAAGATGGTCTTCAGGGCGGTCGTCGCTGCTTCCCGAACTTCAGCTACGCTCTTAAACTACGTCGTTTGAGTTCGTTTGTCAGACAGAAGAACAAGTAAAACTCGCATGGGGCAAGATCGGATCAGTAAGTGAAAGAGTTGACGTTCCCATTTTTCGCCAGTGCAGCCTTCCTTGAATCGAGAGTGCCAAGAAAACACTTTCGCATGACACTTGGCACTCTGATCGGCGACTACCTGATAAAACAATTTACCACGCTTAGCCTATCATACACTTGGCGAGTTAAGAATGGTGTATCGCATACGCCGCATTCCGTCCCTTGAGGAAGTCATTAGTATTCACGAAATCTCCGAAGTCATCAATTCATCTTTGTCTATTAATTCAAAAAGCAGTAGATATTGATTCCGTCACCAACACTGCTCTCAAGAACTTGCCTCCTTTATGTCTCGACTATTACTACAGTCATGAATGACTGCTGGAAACTTGATTACTTCCCCGACAATTGGAAGGAGTCCGTCATCGTAACCCCATAAATTAGCCTAATCTGATCCTTGCTCTCGCTGTCAGCTGCCCATAAGGGATTTGATGTCAAAAGTCTTTGAGCGCGTTATTCTTAAGAGGTTTAAAGGACAACTCTACGGTCATACACAACTTTATTAAGTACCGAAAGGTGCTTTATGCTATCAGCGTGGGGAAACGTGTCTGTCTGTCTGTAACTCAAACTTCTCCGAGGCTATGAAAGATTTTCAAAATCTGCTTTCGTCAGTCGATGAATATGGTTCACGGCACGAACCAATTACTAATATTATCTAAATCGGTTCATTGGCACGTGCACAAATGGTACCTCTATTTTCCTACCTAGCAATTTTCAATGGGCAGATATAATAACTAATACATCGAAAAATCGTAACGACGAGCTGTAAGTGGTTATTAATTACTGTTTTCGTCAAATGATAAATATTGTTCCGGGAATGAACTGTTATGAAGATTGGCATAATGGATACAATGGCACATGCTCTAATGGTACCCTTATGACACCCTCAAAATTACTATATTATATTAAACCACTTCGAATGATGTATCATGAATGAATATAATGTAAAATTAATGATAGTCAAAATCGGTTTATAGGCACCTGGTTTAGTGGAACTATTATAGTCCATTGGAACTTTCAATGCTAAGATATGGCATGTAATATATCAAACAACTTAGAATCATGTGTCATGAAGGAATATAACGTAAAATTAATGACAATCTAAACTGTTCAAAGTTACGTGGTTTAATAGTATCATTATAGTCCATGCGAAACTTTCTATGT
This sequence comes from Rhysida immarginata, assembly GCA_023313115.1. Lineage (NCBI taxonomy): Eukaryota > Metazoa > Arthropoda > Chilopoda > Scolopendromorpha > Scolopendridae > Rhysida > Rhysida immarginata. The sequence continues at coordinate 206,356 of JAHWFO010059906.1, forward strand.
TAACATAGGGCAGTTGAAAAATATATTTTCGCAGATGGTTCAGTTTAGCCTTTCGGTACTTAGTTATATCATTTCTTAATGGTTATTAAGTACCGAAAGATGATTATTGCTTTCCATGTGGGGAAACGTACTTGTCCGCCTGTCTGTCCGTCCATAACTCAAACTCCTCCGAGGCTATGAAAGAGTTTCAAAATATGTTTTCGTCAGTTGATGAATATGGTTCATTACACGAACCAATCACAAATATTATCTAAATCGGTTCATTGGCACGTGAACAAATGGTACCGCTATTTTCCCACCTAGAAATTTTCATTGGAAAGATATAACTAATGCATCATAGAAATCGTAACGACAGAGTTATAAGTGGTTATTAATTTCTGTTTTCGTCAAATGATAAATATGGTTCCGGGAATGAACTGTTATGAAAAATTGGCTAAAAACTGGCTAAAAAATTGACTATTCATGATTGGCATAATGGATACAATGGCACTTGCACTAATGGTAACCCCTATGACACCCTAAAAAATTTTCAATGATAAGATATGGCATCAAACCACTTGGAGTGATGTATGATGAATGAATATAACGTAAATTTAATAGTCGAAATTGGTTCCAAGGAACCTGGTTTAGTGGAACCATTATTATTCGTTGGAACTTTCAATGCCCAAATATGGCATGCAATATATCAAACAACTTGGAATGGGAATGATGTGTAATGAATGAATATAATGTAAAATCAATGATAGTCGAAATTAGTTTGTGCCCCCGAACGCGTGGGAGGGGGGGGGGGCAACAAGTCCCCCGACTCGTGAAAGTTAACCACGCGCGATAAGGACGGGTTGTAGAGAATGACTCGCGGAGGGGAGGTGACGCTTAGCTGAAAGGTAGATGTGGTGGGTAATGAAAATAAATCATTCTAAATAGTAATGTTTAATAATCATAAAATTGTTACAATTCATAAAATAAATTGGGGCCCCGATCAAGTTTTCTTCTAGCAAATAAAAAAAACAAATATGCAAAATATTTACTCTAAAACTCTCCCTTTAAGCATATTAACACAAGACAAAAATGGAATTAATGCCTAATCCAACAATTAACAATCATATTACAAAATCAACAAATGCTTAACACATGAGATTGGGAACTGTAACATCAAACAAAACTCCGTCATTCGCAGTGTTGTAAGTAATGAGATATCCAGCTCGGTATCAAGCAAACCTGGTGAGGGAAAACAACACATGAACGTGTCACGCCCTACTTTTCAATCACTCCCACCCTTAAGATTCGGGAGAGGAGAGGGGAGAAGAGCTGTAACCCCGTGAAATACTACCAATACAAAAACGCTTTACCCTCACTCAAGATCGTTATTAAGACCTTTCCACACTGTTGCCACGCATATTTTAATCATCTCTAAAAAAAAAGATGCAAAAACATTTCCCTTCTGTTTCTCATGTGCCAGACTCCGCGTGCGAAAACCACCACCTTAACCTTCGAGTGTTAAATTCTCGCGCAACTATTACTAGGACTTATTCTTAACTATTACAGTTATCATTAATAGTCCAAAACCATTAAACGTTTTGACGAATAAAACAAGCACTGAAATGAGCGTCTCGTAATTAAGAACACGAAGCGTTGTTAGCGTTACGTAATGGTGCAGTGATACACCCAGGTTCCTCTCTATGATGAACTCTAAGTTCCGCCGTGGCGGGGTAGGTTCAATTAAAAATAAATTTCACTAAGCGGCACCACACCTTCTTGAACTCTCAGCCTATCTTCATCGGGGACAAAACAAATAAAGAACAATCTCACCGGTCACAAGATGATCTTGACTAAGTTTCTTATCTTGGATGGCGGCCGACATTCCTTTCTGAAACATGACGTTCACGAAGCGATCCTTATTCCTTGAGTGGTAGACGCTTGTCGCAACCAAACGGTTCTTCCCGAAATTTCCGCTACGGCCGGTCCCATACGCTCTATGGGACTTTAACGACGGGTAGCCACAAGTTCCGCAAAACAAAGCTTTCTTGTTATATTTTTAATTAAACTTTGCTGAGCGTCTTTCATACGACAAAAATAAACATTCGTTCTTCCCCGGGCTTCTCTACATTACCACACCCAACAAAAAAAAAAAAGCGCTCCACAACAAACGAAGCAAACAATTGTTATTCCAATGTTGCTACCAAAAATTTCTGGAAAAGCTGCGACAACAACAAGAGCTTGCGCTCTGCTTCTTAAATCATTGTCATAGCTTCTCCAAGGGTACAAAAACAAACTTCTGAATTATTTAAATTAATCTCTTACAAACTAAAATAACCTATTCTTAATAAAACCTGACAATCTTTAACCAAACACACCTTTTTCACACCAAACACCTGCACACCTAATTAACCTACACGCAACGCAACAATAACAACAACCCACCATACAATATCTTATAACAAGAGCTCCAAACGAAATAAACAAAAACACAGCCACGCTTACAACAACCAAACCACAGAACAACACACACTGACCCAGTCAGAAGTTCAAATGCAGCTGGTTTAGTGGAACTATTATAGTTCATTGGAACTTTCATGCTAACACATTCTAAAAACGTTTGTTTATGCTATCAATTTGGGGAAGCATGTCTGTCTGTTGGTATGTCCATTCGTCCTTAACTCTAACTCCTCCAAAGCTATGAAAGTTTTTCAAAATCTGTTTTCGTCAGTCGATGAATATGGTTCATGACACAACCAGTCACAAACATTATCTAAATCGGTTCAATAGTACGTACACAAATAGTACCTTCACGACCCCACCTAGCAATTTTCAATGGTAAGATATAGTAAGTAATATATCAAACAAATCGTAATGACGAGATAGAAGCAGTTATTAATTACTATATTCGCCAATTGGTAAATATGGTTCCGCGAATGAACCATTTTGAAATTGGTTGTAATCGACTCAATGGCACGTGCTCCAATGCTACCCTTATGACACTCTCAAAAATTTTCAGTGATAAGATATAGGAAGTAGAATATCAAACAACTCGAAATTATAAAATAGGAGCGAATAAAATCGAGCTCATATTCGGAGATCTTACTGGCCACTCGATGTTTTGCATATCTCACTTTGCAGAGAGTTCTGCACCATTAGAATTCTGTGGGGACGTGCATTATTATTTACCGTTTTCTCCAGTTGATAACATGGTTCAGCACAAGAACCAATTTGAAGATAGTCGTAATTGATACAATTGCACGTGCTCTATTGGTACCATTATGACACCCTCAAAAATTTTCAATGCTAAGATATGGCATGTGATTTATCAAATAACTTGAAATGATGTGTCGTGAATGAATAAAACGTAAAAGTAATAATAATCAAAATTGGTTCAAAGTACGTGGTTTAATGGTTTCATTATGGCCCATTAGAAACTTTCAATTTTAACATAGGGCAGTTGAAAAATATGGTTCCGCGAATGGTTTAGTTTAGCTTATCGGTACGTGAATATGGCATTCCTTAATGGTATATTAAAATCGAAAGTCTAATCAATTTATAACATCCTGGCATATTTAAATTTTTTTAATTCTATAGTATTAAAAATTATAAAGAGGTGAATAAGAATTATAAAAAATTGATCAAGGAAAAGAAAGGGAGTGTTTTAAGAGAATAATGGGAAATTTTTGTGGAATTACATTAATCCGAAAAAGAAAGTTCAAAGTAAAGAAGTTGATTCTAAGGAGTTTAAAGATTCTTTTTTGGTACATGCTTTTCCTCCCAATACGTTACAGAAATTTAAGCCGGTTTTTTAAGTGTTTCATGTTGTGCTCAACCTGACAGAATTTCTTTATTTGATTTTATTATGGTTATAAAGAATTGTAAATTGGGATCTGTTGTGCTTCGAATGAAATGAGATCAAGAACCATCAAGAACGTTTTTGAAATCGTAAAGAAAAGAAATTTTTAATCCTCCTGCTTACAACGTTCCATCCATCTCAAAAAAAAATTTGAAATAATAATAAATTCAACAATCCACTGCAACAACAATGCTACTCACGATCTAACCCAATGAAGTATATTAAAGATAGACTCCGAATCCTATTGTTAATAGCGGCAAAAAGTGAAGCAAATTGAGCCTTGATAGTTCTGGGCAGGAGTGAGCCGTGGAGTAATTAGCTGTCTGGCTGCTTTGTTTTTGAAGATTTTGGGCCTGAGGAATAATTAATTCAAAACCATTCCTCAAAGTTAAACTGCGTACAACTGTACAAACAGACAAGAAAAAGGATCAGGAATCATGTCCACAAAAATAAATCAAAAATACGTAACTAAAAAGAAATTACATATCTGAAAGACAATCAAAACGAAATTGAAATTGAAACCATGATCGAAAAATTGTTTATAAAATATAATAAAATACTTCAAATACAAAGTAAACGAAAAGATAAACTTATCACTTTGTTATCGGCGTGTGAAAGAGTTATTAATCAGCTACTCTTGTGTTTAGCTATGTGTTTTGCATCATCTTCACTCACATTCGGCCATGACAGTTCTGGGCATGGAGCTTCCCAATTTGCTTCAAATTACAACAATAGGATTCGGAGTCTATCTTTATATACGTCATTGATCTAACCACAAATATATATATAATAAATAGATTGCCAGAGCTTGAGCTTTAGCATTGTCGCTAGTGAAGCCACTTGCCGCCATCTTACCTCACTACACTTTTCAAGCCATATCCGAAACAAACTTACTTGAACATAAAGATTCAATACGAAGTAAAGGCATTAAATAATGGAAAAATTGTTCATACATCAGTTTATAATAGATTGACCATCTTTAAAATTTATAGTTATTTTACACCACTTCCACTTAAATGTGTGAATATTTATTATGCCACTTACACTCATATGCCAAAAGTCATGGGTCTTTTTGTATGGGTCAAAAGTAACTGGTGTTTTTGTTAGCCTGTTGCTTGCATTATTAAAAAAAAGGTCTCTTTTTAAAGTCTTTTTAAATATATTTTTTAAATATTATTTGAAACGATTCAGGTTAAATATTCATAGTCTAAAAATATAGACTGCTTTTCTGTGAGAAAGAAAACAAGATTATCAATAATCCTGTAGATGAAAAAAAAACAAAAACAAAAAGGTATAACTGATAGGTATAAAAAATACATAATTAATTTAATTGAAAATTAAATAACTTGATATTAAACAAAAATTACAAATTGATCTCTAAGTCCAATTGCAGAATAGCCCTATCTAAACATAATTTCTAGCAGCTATAATTTAAAATAGTTGGAAATTTTTTTTCATAAAATCATAAGAATGCGTACAGCCTAATCTTTGTAGTGAAGCAATATGGCGCGTTTGGCTTCATCAAAGACGCGGGTTCTAGCGATCTATTTACTATATATCTGTGGATCTAACAGTCATAAAACATTTCCTTCACAACAATCATTTATCTTATTTATGAATAAATATATGAATACTATAAATTATTACACTAACAATTCCCCCTTTTATCGGTTCATATCTATATTCCATAAAAACATTAATCTTCCTTAAACAAGATTCCATTCGTATAGCCGTCAATATTTTGGTTAATATATCTGCCTCCATTTCTTCTGTTCCTATATGTTGCATCTTAATTTCACCTCTTCGTGCTTCATCCTTAACGAAATGATACTTCCTACCAATATGCTTCGTTCTTGTCTTCCTTCATGTTATAGCTGCTGCACTATCTGCGTGAACTTGTACTCGTAATTTAATCATCGAACTCGAACTCATTCCCATTTCTTGTAATAATTCCTTCATCCATTTCATATGACAAACGGCATCGCGGATGCTCATTAGTTCTGCTTCACAAGTTGAAAGGGCCACTTAATGCTGCTTTTTAGCTTTACAACAAACTATCGAATTTCCTAACTTCATACAATATCCAGAAACACTTTTAGCATTTTCCGTATGGCACCAGCTTGCATCGGCGCTCAATGCTAAAACTCCTTGGTATCTGTCAAAAAATAATTTATAATGTTTAGTCATTTTGAGGTATCTGTAAACTCTCTTAACTGCTGCCAAATGATCTTCTCTTGGTGATTTCAAAAATTGGGAAAGTAAACTAACTATAAAAGCTAAATCTGGTCTGGTACTTGTAACTAAGTACATGATGCATCCCAACATTTCTTGATATATTTTCTCATCAATCCTTTTTGACTCACTACCTTGCTTTAAATTCTATAAACCTCCCAGTGTCATCGTTGAGGTTTCCTAAATTGAATCTTCTTAAAATTTTATCTATAGAATGTTCTTGGGTGATATATACCCCTTCAGATCTTTCAATAATTTCTATGCCCAGATATTTTTATTCTCCTTCCGTCTAGGTTAAAGTCAATTTCTTTCTTAACTTTATTATTACTTCATCTAATATCTGGTCATCTGACCCTATTATCAATATATCATCTACGTATAACCCAATGAATACTTTCTTCCCATATTTTTGTAAATGATGAACACATGGATCAGATTCCACTCTTTTCAAACCTGTCTCCTCCAAAATTTCTTTCTTCTTCTCGTACCAACATCTGCTGGACTGTGGTAAACCGTAGATGCTTGTCTGCAATTTACACACCTGTGATGTATCGTTTCCATTCTTCAATAAACCTTCAGGAATGTTCATATATACTTCTTCTCTTAATGTTCCATGTAAATATGCAGTTTTCACATCATATACTCGTATCTTCATATTTCCTTGAGATGCTAGTGCTAATAAAACTCTCATGGAATCCATTGTAATCACCAGTGAAAACGGTTCCACGTAATCTATTCCAGCACGTTGTCCTGAACCGACCACGACCAGCCTGGCCTTATATCTTATAATTTCTCCTTTCCTATTCTTTTTCTTCACAAAAACCCATTTGTGCTTTAATACCTTTTTATCTTCTGGCTTATCTACTATCTTCCAAACATCATGTATTTTCATAGAATTTAATTCTTCCTCAACAGCTTGTATCCGTTCTTCAGAATTTTCTGATTGTATAGCTTGCGTATATGTCGTTGGGTCAGCTATATTGTCAACCGTTAAACTAACTTCATACTCTTTCACTTTCTCTTTCTTCATTTTCAACCTCTCGGATCTTCTTACTCCTTCTTCCAATAGCTTCTGTTCCCGTATTTCTATCTGTTGCTCATGTCTTACTTGTATCTCTTTATTGCTCAATCCAGCTTTTCTACCTTTTGACTTGGAACTTTGTTCTACCTCTCTTGAAATTCCTGGATTAAATTCTTCCTCCTCCTTTGTTTCTTCTCTTTCTTCTAAATCCTGCTCTCTTTCTTGATCAAGATTATCATTGATCTTCTCCATACCTTTTTACTGCATTACAGCATCATCTTCATTTATAACATCTTCAATACTTGATGCATTTTTAAGTAACTGTTTCCCCAACATACTTTCATTGAACTTCACTGCCCTTGTTTCAATTACTTCTTCTGTCTCCACATCAAACACTCGATATGCCTTTCTACTCCTTGAGTATCCTATAAATATTCCTCTTCTTGCCTTTGGTTGCAATTTTCTTCTTTTATTTTTACTAACAAATAATGTGCCACACATCCAAATACCTTGAGGTATGAGACTGTAGGTATTATTCCAGTCCATTGTTCCATGGGTGTTTTATCTTTTAACCAGCTGCATGGTGTTATGTTTTTCAAATATGCTGCGGTCGCAATTGTTTCAGCCCAGAAAGTCATCGGTAAACCCGTATCAATCAACATTGCTCTGGCTTTATCTTGATTCGTTCTCTCTGCTATTCCCTTACTTTGTGGACTATAAAAAGCAGGTTTTTGACGTCGAATTCCACATTCCTTAAAAAATTCTTTAAATTGATTATTTACAAATTCTCCTCCATTATCTGTCCTCACAGATTTTATCTTCATTCCGGTTCTATTCTCGTATTCCTTCAATACCTTGAACCTCCCAACGATTCCACTTCTATGGGACCACATAAATCCATATATTAGTTACATTAAATGTTTCGTTTTTTCAACCATTACCGACTCAAAAGGTTTTTGAGTCATTTTTCCTAACATACAACCGTCACACATTGGGATCTTTCCAGAAGTTATATTTAATCCTCGAACCATTTTTTTTTTCGTTAGTTTATTTATGTATCTTTCATTTAAATGCCCCAATATCCTGTGCCATAATAATTTCTCTGTAACTGCTTTATTTGTTCCTACGTCGAAACAATATTCCTCCATTATGCTTTTTTCTGACTTTCCTGTCTTCATCACAAATAAATTATCCTGAACTTTTGCTTGAATGATTAATTCATTATCTCTATTTTAATGTTTGCTCCATCTTCTTGAAAAACAATGGTGTTACCTTGTTTCATCATTGCTATCACTGATAACAAATTCGTTCACAAATTTGGGAGCCATCGAAATATACCAAATGATGGTGCCCTTTGGAAATTGCAGACTCCCCTCTCCCCACTCTACAACGGGGTCTATGATGACCTCGCTAGAGAGCTCAGGGAGGGTTTGAGTTTCCATTACTTCAGAAGGCATTTGTAAGATTTTACTGGTCTACGTATAATACATCCTTTATCTCAATATTTACTTGCTTCCCATCTTCTTGTATTGCTTTCAACTTTATGGACCAATTTGTTTTGGCATTAACCCTTTTAGGACGGGAAAATCTTGATCAAAAACGGGAAAATTGCGCTAATTTATTCAAAAATTTTTTCTAGCCAAAGTATATCTATTTATGGCGAATTTTTTTTGCATAGTTTTTATTGATGTTTAGGCCACTATATGAAACAGTGTATTTTATATTATGTGCATAATTTATTTTTAAAAATAACTCTGAAAAATACAAATATGAGTAAAGAAAAATTAATCTTGTTTTAATGAATTTTTAGAAAAAAAAAGAAAATTATTTCCAATTAGCAAGTTAGGCTGAAAATGTGAAGTATTTCATTGTCTGTATGAGAATTAAAAAATAATTAAGAAATTTTATTTATTATCAATGTTATGAATTTTTTTTCATAACTATGTGGAGATTTCAAGGGTTTGAAGTTGGTGCCATGACGTAATTTAATGCTAGTTGACGTAATCGCGTAGATCTAACTACAACCAATCAAAATCCAGGCCCCGCCTCGATCCACCAGAGAGCTCTTGAGAATGTGATTTTATGTGCATTTTATACAAAAAATAGCGCTTGTAAATTGCATATATGCTAAAATAAAATTAAATACTCATTGTTTATAAAGTAAACAATAAACGAATTAAAACAAAATTACATTCCAACCTTTCTAAGCATTAGTGCTGCGTGATGTCGATGTTAAACATTGACACATAGATGATTTTATAGTATCGATGTTGGCATCGATGTTTTTCCTGCTACTGCATTAGCAATGTTGTTAGTTGTTATACGTCTCGTACGCTTCTCAGATGGCAGCACCGTTTTTTCTAGTTTCAGCACTCATAGCAGTGAATTTGTAGTTCTTTTAAGCGGCAAAGTTTTTTTTAACATATCTTATATTGATTCCAAAATCGATTTAACATCGAATGGTTTTGGAAACATCGATGTGTTTGAACATCGATGTTTTCAACTAAGCATTGAAGCGGCCCTGGGGTGGGGGGGGGGGATTTCCGAATGCATTCTGAAATGACGTCATCATGGCGGCAGTCACACCTTATTGTTGTGAATCCGCCAACATTTTACTTTATTTCTATTTTCTAAATACGTAAAATAAAGAGTAGACTCTGAGAATTAAAATAAAAAAAAGTTCCCTATACCCATGTGCAATAGCAATCTCGCAATTTGGCGCGAAAGTTGAAACTTAGCGAAATCAAAGACAAAGAGGTCATTAAAATTACAAGGATGAAGCAAAGGTAAGATAAAAAAAATTTTATATATATTTATGCAGAAAAACGTGTATGGAACAATTAAGGAGGCTACGAAATTTTATAAAAAGCAGGTCTTCGCTAAGTAGAGAGTAAATAGATTTTAAAATGAAGAAGTATATAATGGGTATATGAGATCGACGTTTAGTTTGTAACATCCACGCCAGTTCATTTTAAATTAATTATAATAAATACAATAATTCATTCTCCAAGCTAATTATACTGTATTATTATAGAGAAAGGTTTACTGTATAGAATACAGTAATTTTCGTTTTCTTAGACTGAATGAATAAAAAGATAAAACTTTTTATTTCTGACTATATTATAAAAACGAGTAAAAGTGCCAAAAAGCACTCTGCCGTCCCAAAAGCACTCTGCCGTCCTATGTTCTTCCTTCCTCTGCGATTGAAATTCTTGATTCATCCACTTCTATGTCTTCTACTATTAGTCATGTGCGTTGTGCATGCTGAATCTATGTTCCAGATTTCAGATTGACTTCGTTCACCTTCCTCTTTATTGAAATTTATATAAAGAGTGTGATGTTTATTCTCGCTTACCATGCTAGCATGTTGTTGCTGCTTGTCTCTGATAACATTATTCTTCATGGCTATCCCTGAATGTGAATCTTTTCCAATCTGTTTTTTTCTTCGTTCGTGTTAGCTGCACTATGCCAGCAGTTTCTCGCAATATGTCCAAACTTTCCACATACAAAACAATCTTTTTTGTTTTCCTGTTTACTTCTTTTTTTCTGCTGCCATTTTTAACACAATAGGCACTTTCATTTATGTCATTGCTGTTTCTTTTCAAATTTCTCCTGTTTTCTTCTTCTGGCAAACATTGTGTCACTTCTTCAAGTGATGCATTCCGTTGCGATCTCAGGACAGGATCATAGCCATTGACTCATAATCACTATGAATTCCTCGAACTACATGAAACACCGTTTCTCTTTCTGACATCGAGCTACCCAATGCTGCACATCTACTAGTTATATTCTTCGCTCTAATAATGTAACTATCTACACTTTCATTTTGTTTCATCCTTATGTCTTTAATCTCTAACATCATATCAATAATAAGATCTTCTGCTTTACCCTCATACATTTTCTTCAATTCGCCCCATATATATTTTGCATCGGTGCATCCAACAAACATACTAGCGTGTTAATCACTCAAATTCTTTACGATCAATCCAAATGCTTCATCATTTTTTCTTCCCAAATCTTCCTTACCTTCTTTTCTTCTTCACTCGTTTCATCTTTAACTTTAGGCTCTACCCCTTCAATAATTTTCTTGAACAATTTTCTGGTCTTCAACACAGCACTCATTTTCATTTGCCATGCCAAATAGTTTTTACCATTTAGTAGATCAATTCTGCCATCACGTTGTAGCAATCACTTGACAATGAACTTAACTTCCCCGTCTTCTTCCACCGACTTTAGGCCTAATTCAAACCAAGTTCTTCCTTGTTTTGTTCCAACGAGTTCCACACCTGGTCTTCACAGCAACCACGGATCTCTGCTACCACTAATTGTTGTGCTTCGAATGAAATGAGATCAAGAACCATGAAGAACGTTTTTGAAATCGTAAACAAACTTTTTAATCCTTCTGCTTACAACGTTCCACCCATCACAAAAAAAATTTTGTAATATTAATAAACTCAACAATCCACTGCAACAATAATATTACTCATGATCTAACAGTCATAAAGCATTTCCTTCACAACAATTATTTATCTTATTTATGAATAAATATATGAATACTATAAATTATTACACTAACAGGATCATCTCATCCTTTTGATTTTATTGATAAGAACATTATGAGAAATTTATTTTTGTTTTTTTATTTCCTGTTTTGTAAATGAACTAATATTAACGGGCATTTATCCATGTCGTTGTAATGCCTTTATGTTAAAATAAAAAAATAAGAAGGTGGTGTATAATTATAGACCTATGATGGTTTCAACTACAGCATGTAAAATATTGAATAAGCTAATTTTTAAAGATATAATTGATTTTATTGAGGGCAAATTACATAAGAATCAATTTGGAGCAAAAAAATGTCTGCCTGTTTTTTTAGGCCATTTTAGAGATGTATAATTATGTTTTGAAGGCGTTTGCTGTTGGGAGAGTTCTTACTATTCTTTCTATGGATTTGACTAAAGCTTTTGATTGTGTGGATGTAAAACTGTTATTAGAAATGTTATTGGTTGAACAATGCCTGGCACAATATGTGAGGTTATTATCTTACTTCTTCATTAAAGAACTATTTTTATGGAGGGTCAAGTAAGTTTTTACTATGTTCATAGAGGAATTCCGCAAGGGACTTTTATGTCGAGTCATATATTTACTTTTTATATAAACAATGTTTTTAACTTGCAATTGAATGGAAAGATTTTAGTGTATATGGATGCTATTTTTTTAATTTCTGAATCTGACTACTATGATTCGCATGTTGTTGAATTTTGGATGGCCTAACGAAAAGCAGTCGATGTTAAACGATTTAAAAACGAGAAAGATTTCTCTTGGTATTAAGAAAGCCTTTAGAAAAGGGAATATGAAAGTGTTGGGAGTTTACTTGGATAGCACCCTATCTTCTTGTAGGATGGTAAATAGAATTACAAAGTTCTGTTTTTTGTTTAAAAAGTTTAAAGGGTTAGTGAGTTTTAAATGGAAAAAGGCTCTGAATAATGTGGTTTTCCCAGCTATAGATTATGGTTCAGTCTTTTTAATACATGCAATAAAGTTTCGTTTAGCAATTTAAAAGTATAAATATAATATGTTATTTAGGATTTTTTTTTTAATTTAGGGAAATATTCATCTATATCTATCTTTTGTAAGAAAAGCAGTATTTTAAATTTTAATGCTTGGCTAAGATTGCAGGCTTTTAAATGTTTGGCTAACATGGTACGTGATAGTGAACATCCTTGCATATTTCTAATTATTCTGTTAGAGGTACTCAGATTTTTAAATTTGTTGTACATGATGATGTCTCTTTTAAGATGTTTAAGTTTTTTCCTATATGTATGTTTGAAAAATGGAATAAACTTTAGTTGTGAGAGAAAAAACTTTTGTTTGCCATAATATGCCATGTAAGAGAAATTGTAAACATTTTAATGGAATTCTTAAGGAATATTGTATTAGTTATATGTAACTGTTAATCAGTATCCTCTTGGATGTTCAATTAAATAAATAAATAAATAAATAAATTCGAACTCTCAATGTGTGAAAAAACGAAAATAATGAGCGCAATTTCATTTAATTTTTAATCTCTTTTGTTTAGTGTTGAAAAAAAATGGTGAATATGTAAGGAAAGTCATCCTACCTTGCAAACAAAACGAATTTGTCTTCCATTCCCAAGACAAGAAAAAAAATTTATAACTCGATGGCAAAACTGAAATGATAAGTGACGAATTAATTGGACAAAATTATAAAAACTTTTAAATTGAATTCACTATCTATAATTTTTAATGCTTTAAATTAATTTCTGTTTAGCAAAAGAAATATTAAAAAAATTCGATTATCAACTTCTTATCACAGTACTTGCTTAAAAGCTCAACATACATAAGTAACTTATAAGTGCATTTAAAATTTCCCTGAGGTTAAAATATTTACGTATATTATTAGACCTACTTCATCGATATAATTTCTAAATTACACGGAATTTCTATAAATGAATTAAAATGATAGATTTTAATTCATGTAATTGAATTGTTATACATTATTGTTAAGTAAATGTTTTACAGTGGAACATAAAAAATCTCAGAAGTCTCTTTATTCCTCTCATATGTATGTAAAAATCATTTTACAAAAGTATTATTATCTTTTGCCATCTTTGATTAAAACTTTTTTATGCCAAGTCACCACCAACCAATACTGAAACAATAAATCTGCCTACCCAGATAAAGCGAAGGGGTGACATGGATAAACAAAGCGCATAGCAAATGCCCTCTTTTTATTAAAATCCTCTTGTGCCTTGCCTTTTTTTTAATATTTATTTTCATTCTAAACAAAATGAATTTGGGCTCATTTACAAAACAGTATTTGCGGATGAAACCAGGGCCATACCCAGAATTTTATTTCGGGGGGGGGGGGGCGGTGGCGGGGGCTGGCCATATTCTTCTAGCGGAGGGGGTCTCCCAGAGCAACAAAAAGTGGAAAATTTCGGGGAATGGGCTGCAGCCCACCCCCCCTCCCCTGGGTACGGCCCTGGATGAAACATATGATATCAAAATTAATTAAAAGTCTTTCAGTATTAAGGCACGGCATACTACCTTGGCATCTACTATTGCATTGCCCACCGTCCTTTTTACATACAATCTTTTTATTGAGCAATATTTTTTAGACGATTTGCAAGAACACTTTGCCCACCGTAACTTTGTTTAACAGCTTCTCGCAATGTCAATTTCCTTTTCGTTTAAAAAAGTTAAACCAGCCTTCTTGATATTCTCGATTTCGAACCAACCTTTTACAATTCCATGTTTGCATCCTATTTGATATAAACCATTTTTTTCAGTGGTCTCAACTCCTACGAGATTTTGTGGATCGACTGGCAACCTTTGGAATTGCTAAAAGTATACAATCTCCTACCGCCAACGTGGGCAATTTCTAAATCTCGATTGCTGTTGTACGCTCATGTGGTGGCGTAAATGGGGAAAATAAATACTAAATAAAGAAAATGTCTGTCCATCCCCTTCATATTTTCTGCATTTTTTAGGTAGACGGCTGAAATTTGGAATTAGCTTACTATGAGTATGAGTATCTTCACTATTTAAGCTTAGTTTGGTTTTGATTGGCCTGCTGGGGTCGGAAATATGGGGGTGGGATTTAGAGGGGACCAAGTGATATATGTGGTATTTAGGCATGTAAAGGAGTGAAATTCGATATGCATACTCCCCTAGGCAAAATCTACATTCCTATGAAGTTTGGGCCAAATTGTCTTAGCGGGGCTGGAGTTGTGGGGGTGGCAATCACTTGGTCTTAATTGTGTGATATATCATTCGATCGAAAATGGTTAGAAAGGAAAAACGATACGTAAGGTTCTTTTATATTTTCTAAATACTGGTTCTAAAAAATAAATTTTTTGATAAAAAACTGGGGGTTAAAAATGCGGATGAAAGGGTAAACATTCTGCTCCTATATATATTAAAAATATTTCCATTATAGGAAATTGGCGGAGAGTTATAAAAAAATGGGTCTCTTCAAATAATGATTTTGATTCTTTTTTTCCTTTTCCATCATAATTTTATATTATTAATTTTTAATCCACCTTTTAGATTTAGTTTTTAGTATTAGTGTAAACCCTACGAGCTTAGGCTCAGTGGCTACATTTTATTGTATTAACTGATTTTATTGTATTGTATTGTAATTATTATAAACTGATTGTATTATACAATAAAATAATTTAAATTAAACAAAAAAATACTCTGTTTACATGTGAAACCGTAAATACTTGCTTTTCTGACTGAGTTTCAGTTTCAAATGATATAGGGGACCACATTTTTCACTATACAATTCCTTGTATAAATGGCCTGTGCACTGCCAAATGCTGTTCTGGCTTTGGCATTCCATAGCTAAAGCAGAGAAAAGGCTTGTGAATTAAGTGAAAACACGTGATGGTCTTTCTTGATGGTCAATATAAGTCAGAACTGGTTCAAGGGTATGTGGTTTAGTGTTACCATTATGGTCCACTGGAAACTTTCAATGCTAAGATATGGCATGTATTACAGTTTATACAAAAAAGTCTACACACCCCTGGAAGTTTTTCATAAAACATGTTATAAAACATGTGTACATTCTACTAGCACTATTAAATTTTATCAAATATTATCACTGAAAACCCCTCTTTCAAAAAATATAAAGTACCTGACAGAAAAACTCTGGCTTTATTTTAATATGCAAATTTTTTCAATGTGATTGGCAAAAATAGTTATCACACCCTTTGTGTTAGATCATTTTTACTGTATGTGCACCCTGCAAAGCAAATTTTGAAGCCAATTATAAAAGGTGAGTATATTAGAAAACTGAATCTGCCATATAATAATACATTATAATGATAGGATGACAGGAAAACGTCTCAGCAAGGATTTGAGAGCAAGAGTTATTCAACTAAAGAAAAAAGGCCTTGGATATAAAAAAATATCAAAACAATTGGACATTGCAGTATCCACTGTAGTATCAATTGTGAAAAAATTCAACAAATGGGGAACAGTGGCAAATCTGCCAGTTCAAGGCAGGAAAAAGTGCACCAACCCCAGAATGGATCGACACATCATCCAAAAAAATACCGAACATCCCCATCTGTCAGCACCAAAACTGAATGACGAAATGAAGACTGAACATGACCTGCATGTTTCCACTCAGACCATTCGCAATAGGTTGCACGAGAAAGATATTCACGGTAGAACACCATGTAGGAAACCACTCCTCACAAAACGCCATAAGCTACTGCATCTGAACTGGGCCAAAAAATACCAATGCTGGACAGTAAATGATTGGAAGCGAGTAATATTCAGTGATCAGACGAAAGTGAATCTATTTGGGTCAGATAGAATTGCAGAAGTGTAGAGAACGAAAGGTGAGGCTGAGATGGCAAAGAATATTAAACCCACTGTGAAGCATGGAGGAGGCTGCAAAATGATCTGGGCTTGCATGTCATACAATGGACCTAGCAACATGGAAATCATCAATGGAATAATGACTGCTGCATCCTACAAAGACATCTTAGAAAGGAATTTGCAGCAATCACAAGGAAACTTAAACTTCGGAGAAATTTTGTGTTTCAACAGGATTGTGACCCGAAACACACAGCAACGCTGACAAAGATGTGGTTCCAGGAGAAGCAAATTAACGTATTGGATTGGCCACCACAGTCACCGGACATGAATGTAATTGAACATTTATGGGCAATTATCAAGCCAAAAATTGCAGGATGGCGACCAAAAAGTTTACAAGAACTTGAGAATGCCATAGCAGAAGAATGGCAGGTTATTGACCCCACAGTTACTAAATCTTTAGTAGAATCCATGCCAAAGCGTGTCATGGCTCTTAGACATGCCAAAGGTGGCTATACAAAGTATTAAAATGTTAACAACAATAAGTATTTGATAAAATTAACTTCTTTTCCAGATGGGTGTGATAACTTTTTTTACCACTCATATTGAAAAAATTTGCATATTAAAAAAAGGCCAGAGATTTTCTGTCAGGTACTTTATATTTTTTGAAAGAGGGGTGTTCAGTGATGGTATGTGATAAAATTTAATAGTGCTAGTAGAATGTACACATGTTTTATAACATGTTTTATGAAAACCTTCCAGGGGTGTGAAGACTTTTTGTAAATACTGTATATCAAACAGCTTGAAATAACAAGTCATGGTTGAATATTACCGTAAAATTAATTATTTTCGAAATTAGCTCAAACGCACCTGGTTTAATGGGACCATTGGGGTTGAATTTAAACTTGCTATGCTAAGATACTGCATGCAATATATCAAAGAACTTGGAATGAGGTGACATGAATGAATATAACGTCGAAATCGGTTCCAAGGCACGTGGTTTAGTGGGCCCATTATAATTCATTGGAACTTTCAATTAAACTAAAACTCCCAACAGATTAACTCGGCCAATACTTTTAAAATGTGGGACGCCCATATTAATGCTTTAGCTTCTACGCTCAATCAACGCTTAGGCCTTCTCTCTCGATTTCATTTCTTACATTTCTTATCCCCCAAAACCTTCCTTCTATTATATAGGGTGGTGCAAGTAAAAGTAGCCTCGCATGAATTGTAGCCTCTGTATAACGCTTCTACAGCAAAAATGTTTTCTACGTAACTTATTAAAACTACGTAAATCTACCCATGTCTCTCACCTTTTTAATTCTGTGGGCATAACCCCCATACACCAACCCTACCATTATAACCTAGCAATTTTCATATATAAAGCAATTAACAACATTATAATTACATCCCTCCCCCAGCCTTTATTTACAACCGTTAGAACACCCTATTATGACAACTGACATAGGAATTCCTTCCAAATCGCCCATATTAGACGTAACTGCCAGCTTAAGAGTATCTCTATTGCCGGTAACCTTTGGTCCACCTTACCCCTCGATCTCCGTTCGTTACAAACCACCAATATTTTCAAATCACGTTTAATGAACTTCCTCTCTGTACTTCTCCGCCTAACTAACTTCTGCTCTCATCATTTCCCTCCATTTTTTAAAAATTGTTTTGTAAATTATCAAAAATCGTTTCTTTGTTCCCCATCCAGGGACCTACCTCGTCGGCCATCGCCATACTGGCCCTGGATGGACGATTTGTATCTCCCTTTGCATTAAATAAATAAATATATCAATAAATAAAAATTAATAAAATATTTTTAAATTATTAAATTTTAAAGAATAGCTCAGATAGGTCCGTGAGGTTATAATCGTACGCCTTACTTCAGATATTAAATGATTGGTTTTAACCATCAATAATAATTTTAAACTCTTACAATAAAATCTTAAAACGTTTTTCAAAGTTTTAGAATATTCGAGTCACTGTGAGCAATAATTGTATACTGAAAATCGTGCTCATTTTTTGCTCCTTGTTTATTATGTTAAAGAACATGTTATTTATAAGGTTTAGAACTCATGCCACCATTTTGAGCAAGCACAAGTTGAGAACATAATGAGTACTTGTGTCCCTACGTCTTTTCTATAAAGAAATTTTAAAAGTATAATAAACAATGTTACATATTGACATTATGGCGTTTACATTATAATTTTCATAGTTATATATGAGCATTTTACAAAACCAGAGAGCTGTTTATACAATGCTGCCAATTTAATAATTACGTCCATATAATTTACGACTAGCTCAAACAATAAATACAACTGGCAAAACTCCTTGTAGATTCAATAAATTTACAGAATCAGGACCAAAAAACCTCGCGGATTATTAGAAAGCGCTACGCGTATTTTATTTTCTGTCAACATGTTATTCTGTTTACCAAGCTTTATGGACGAAAATAAGCTGAAGATTATAGTTTTCAATACAGTTTGTTAAACCTCTTTGTTAAATGCATGGAACGTGCATCCAAAGCTTCAAAGCATAGAAAATGTTTCGAAATCATCGTATAAGGAATAAAAAATGGGCATTCCGAAAACCCTACGGTAATTTATTATAATTCTTATAAGGGAGCTTTCATGCAATAAGCACATTTCAGAATTCTTAAGCGTGCGGAATTCTTAAGAATTCTATTTCTTTTTTCTTTTTAATGTCAAAATGCGCGTTTTGCACGGAATCCCCTCGTATATAAATAAAGTCTAAAGAAAACTTCCGGAACATTCGGCTTTTAGCCCCAAAAAAACGGCTTCTTAGATTTCCTTATTACGTATTTTTCCTATTTTATAATAAATAGCTCCCCATTCCCGCCCTAAAGAATTTAGAGTTTCATTCATAGCTTTATTTTTATATTAACTTACCCCGTCTTCTATAATCCTAAGATAAATCCTGAATACAGGATGTCCCAAATTACTATTAGAATCATAGGGATTTTAATAAAACATGTTCTTCACAAGATATTGATCTAGTCAGTCCAGCACTCTTGAAATATTTTCATCAGTTTGCTCATTCTGCTATGGGTTGTTTGTCAGGATGCAAAAGGATCAGCTCCTCAGCCAGATCTTCGTTTATCTGGAGAAGAGAAAAATGGAATCCGCTATGATTCCCAACATTTGCGAGTCTTTATTCACATGTTCTGTGAAGTCCTTATCATTATGGAGTTTTGGGACAAAAAGAGAACAATTGCATAACGAATTTTCAATTATATGACAAGAACTTATTTAACAAAAATGAACAGACTTCATGGGTCATAAAACTTCCCAGAAAAATATTCAGTCGAATAGTGGAAACCCCATCCAAATCGGATCAGTAGTTTTTGAGAAAATCGCGAACATACATACATACGGATTTACAGGGTATTTCTAAATTATGTTACATATTCTAAATGTTTATTACTCAAAATTTATTACAGATTTTAACGTGATTTTTTTATTCACAAAAAAGCTCAAAAAATTTCTTAGCACGCCTTAATAAATTTCTATGTGCCCTCCATTTATGGCATTCAACGTTAAATTGTTTTAATGGAGGGTTAGCAGACTATTGAGAAGGAGTGGAAAGACAACAGAGGAAGCACTCCTTTAGCTCCGTGCTGTTTTGAGCAAATGGGAAGCAAGTAAATAGAAGAATCGGCGACCGCTAGACTGCACAAAGTGATGAATGGTTAAGTTTTGCTTCAACACATCGAGAGAAGAGTGGAAATTACAACAACATCAAGTGTACATCTGAGGTAAGATTACGTGAGTAAGAAATTATTTAAACAAGCAGTGGCATCCTTGGAGAGGTCCAGCCATTGTGAGCCTTTAAAAAAATTTTTTTCGAATTTTCATTAAGAATTTTTACTGTATTAATTCTAAGCATTTTCATGTGTTTATTTTTAAGATATTGCAAAATTTAATTTAATTTTTTGAGATTGTTCTGTTTACCTTCAAGTGTAATTATCCCAGGCAATGCCGGGTACCTTTGTTAGTTCTATATATATAAAGAAGGATGCTTGTTTGTTTGTTTGTGGGTTTGTTTGTTTGTTTTTTATACAAGTCTACAGTTTTATTCCGATGTTGATAAAATTTCGCATACATGACCTTCAAAGCATGAGGAAGGTCACTGTCAACCTCAGGTTTGGAAAAAATAATAATTTTCGATAAGAAATTGATATTCATGATTATGGCAGAGCATATTAATGAGAATTATCTCATGACCAACAATCCAAATAAAGTATGTGCAACAATAGGTATGAACAATGGTGTCCACACGCAATGTACCAACACTATGCAAGGACCAACAATATGTGTCTCATGACCAACAATGCAAGGCAAAGTTTATGCAATATAGAATTCAATGCATAGAATTCCTATTATTCTGGCTTTTCTTAGAAAAGAAAATTCTTCGTACTTAACAATTTCTTGAAAATCTTTAAAAATGATCAGTAACTGGAGTTAATGAGTTAGCAGACTATTGACAAAGAGAGAAAGACGATAGAGGAAGCACTCAGTTAGCTCCGTGCTGTATTGAGCAAATGGTAAGCAAGTAAACAGAAGAATCAGCAAAGGAAGAAGGAAAATCACTAGACTACACCAAGTGATGAATGGCCAATTTTTGCTTCAAGACATCGAAAGAAGTAAGGAATTTGCAATACCATCAAGTGTACATCTAAACTAAGCTTACTGAGTAAAAAATTATTTAGACTAGAAGGCATCTTTGGAGAGGACCATCCATTGTAAGCCTTTAAAATTTTTTTTCCGGTAAATCAAGTCCTGGTATTTCACCTAGAATGGATTTTTTCAGTGAAGAGGTAAATTCCTGTTTTTCGGATTTTTCTTACAATGGATAGTCTCTTCGCTCTATATAGTAGTGATTGAGTTATTATTTAACCAATCTGGAGGTTTAATTTAGCTTTTTGAGGTTGTTCTGTTTACGTACAAGCGTAATTATTCTGGGCAACGCCAGGTCCTCTGCTAGGATGTTTGTTTGTGGGTTGGTGTCATGAATAAAAGAGTATTGCGCAGTGGAAAATTAAGCACACTAACAAGAGACAACAGAGTATATCTTTTGGCATAAATCATTTATTGAAAATTAAATAAATAGAAGAAATTGACTCAATTACATGCATAAATAATGAAATGGGCACGATCTTGCTTAAACGAAAGAAACGCCTAGGGCCTTGGGCCTTGCCCAAACAGAATAGACAAATCCGTTTAACAACAATTTAATAAGGAAATAGATTGACAAATAATACGGACCCTTTGTCAAGCTCTAATATTAGGCGACGACAAGAGTGACCAATGGTAGACCTTGATCCATCAAGGAACGAACCTCGGATTTACTATCAACATGTATGAAAACTTTGATTCAAATATTCGATTGTAACGCTAAGGGGACCCACTAAATGGTCCCACTTAGTGTCTAATCAAAAACTTACGTCATTGCCCAGATGAAATGACCTGGGATGACGGAGACAACGGCGGACATAGCAACCGATTTGGTGATTACCGTCCTGGTTTTCTTGCGCCAAGTCCGGAATCTTCTGCTAAGAACTGGACGCTACCTCCGCTGCACCGTAGAGAAAACGGCGACGCCTCGCGTTAAAATTGGGCTTGAAGGCGCTGATAACTAAAATAGTAAAAAGAGAGGCGAATTAGAATGTTATTAAACGTTGCAGAATGTACAACAAAAAATGTTTAACCAAAAACGCATGCTGCTTAAATGGCTTACGTTAGATGATGCGTTCAGCGAGAGAAAGCAAAACTCTCCTGATAGCTCGCCCCCCCCCCCCTTCTCTTGCCCTGAGCTTTTAAGCAGCGTTCATGAGCGGGAAAAATATTGCGCATGAACGTAGGAGAGAGAAATTGTATATGCGATCGAACATAAGAGATTTAAAGGACAAAAAGTTCACCAACCTTATGTAAGGCACTATATCGCCAATCCATGAAACCAAAAGACTTCATGCGTCCACAGTGTAATCCAGGCACTCCTTCCCACCGGAATTGGGCTGAGGTCTAGGGAACGCAGCCATCGTAAGTCTGACACTTCTAAATCCGCTGCAATGACCAACGTCCTTGTAGCGAAGTCTGTGAAAGGATCTGCGATGAGTCGAGGGACGTTTCCCGTGATTCCTGGTGAACGAACGGGCGTTCCACTAGCTACGGGTTCCTCACTCGCCGTCACTCCTGGGTCACTCGCTTCTAAGCAAAAAATCACCGTCCGCTGGACTGGCAGGGCCGCCACTGCTAAATTCAGGGAACACAAACAACGTTTTACGCAAAGTTCATGAATGTGTGCATTCGCTTCTGGCTGCGTGGGCGTTTTCTTTAGAAACTCCTCTCTCTCAGGGATGTTTGGCAAATCGTCCAAACACTGCAGCCGTTCTTTCTCTTCGGCCGTGATTTTCTGAGGCGTACTAGAACGACCTCGGTTTAAAAAACTGGAGCGATTTCCTCGTGTCCTTCTCGCTCAATTTTCAGCTCTCTCCTCACGATCTGAATTTTCCCGCTCCTCTCCTTTACTCTCGTGCACTTTTTTGCGCACCTTCCATCTTTTGCGCTTACGATGCTTCTGCTTAGGACTTTGTCCAGACAAATTATTTACACTGCGGTTGTTAACAACTGATGGCATTACTGTACATCCAAGCTTGCTCCTCGATTGTGATGAGCGATCAGGAGCCTTAGGAAAAACATCAGTCACTAAACTTGGTGACATGCTCGCCCCCTCTTCTTTAAATTTCTTTTTATCTACGCCAACCCTCCTGCGAAAAATGCGTTTAGCATTAGTTCGCACTACCGACACGGCAAGCAAATCGTTGCCTGAATTGCTTTTAGGCACTGCTTCCTTCGGCTTTTTCCGTCTTTGACTAGCAAAAATGTTAGCTACAAGGCCTTTACACCGGTGAACGTTGGCTTCGGGCTCCCATGAGGGTTGCTGATACCCTACCCATTGCACAAGAAATTCCCTTTTGGGTGCCTTACCCCTGACGTCTTTGATGTCTTGCACTTGGTAGACATCTTTGTACAACGGGTCTTTTATGGGGCCCGGTTTTTTTGGGGTGTCCTTAATGTTTGATGTGGCAACCTCCTTGTTCTCCTTATGTTTCTTAAGTAAAGAACAATGGAGTATTTTGTTTCCTCCCCACTTATGAGGGATATTGATCTGCGCCAACACCTTATTGTAAACTTTGATTATGGGGAAGGACCCGACGTATTTACTATATAATTTTTTTCCGATTTTGTCTTTAAGCGGATTTAACTGCGGCCCACATGCATACTTTCGGACTTACTTTAAGTTGCCATTGGGTGTGACACTGATCATAATTTCGTTTATACTTTTTATTAGTTTTTCGAATGTTCTTTTGCGCTAGTTGCAACACCTTGATAAGGTTGGCCGTATAAGTCCCCTTTCTCTCGCTAGCGTGTACGAACTTATTATTCGAGGGGGGGGGGATTTTTATTACCTGCTCTAAGTCCGCATAATACGGAGACTTTTTGGTCAACGAGTCCCGCGATTGACTCGAACTAATTTGTGCTGGATTCTTTCTGTCTCTTTCTGTATCCATGAACACAGCGTCGACGAGCAGTGTTACCGGTATCGCCGACCTACCCAGGAACGAGGACAGCGAAATTCCCGAAACGAACCAGCTCCAGCCGGACGAACGAGGAGTTGCCCTTTCGCCTAGCATGCCGACGTTTCTCACCAGCATCCTAGCGGCCCCGAGAGAGGTGTACCCACTGCGTACGTTAGTCTCGCCACTGGTATCCATTCCTCTTCACTTCTAGACCTCCGAATATTTGACCCGACTTTGATCCCCTGTGGGGTTTGTGCTTGGATCACCCCCTGCACACACGAGGCTTTTTGGCAGCATGGATTGGAAGACCTGGTTCCCTACAATAAGGAGGGTTAAATTTGACTCTCTATTGTGATCTCACCTAAGCCTCTTAGTCTCGCTCGTTGACGTTAAATTAAAACTTCCTGCTCGAGCGCTTTGCTTAGTAAAACTTTATTCATGCTTTTATTAGCGCTAGCGCGGGCTAGACCGAGGCCTTCGAGATTAACATAGTAATCTCGAAGGCCTCGGCTAGACAAAGGAGCTTTAAGTTTAGGAGGCGGGGTATCATTATTAAGTACTTAGCATTAGAAGGGGTGGAGGCAAAGGGCTGCATTTGCTCGTAACTTATTCAGTCTCGTTTATATTTCTATTATAGTTCTCAACGGCTTCAAGCCAAAATATAAACGCATTGCGTAGCCGTTTACAGATAGTACGGTGGAAATTACGCAGAGAGCTGATGTACCAGAAGAAACACTGGTGCTTCACCTTAGCTTCCCTCCCTGGGTCGAATGCATATAACAGTGATGTCGCTAATGTATAGACATACGATTTGGACTTTTATAATGTTAATTTAAAGAAACCCTAGTTTATTAGAGATTTGTAGCAATTAAAGTATATTTAAAAGTATATTTGTGTAACCTTTCTAGTTAATACCGAGGCATTGCGATCGCTCCAATAAAGGTATGGCTACACAGAGCACTAAGCGACGGACGCGATGGACGGGACGGACGCGATGGGCAAAATGGGGTGGCAACACAGAGCAATACGCGACGGATGCTATTTTCGCTCCGATTTGTATACAAGTCTATTTATTTCATTGCTTATTTCAAGATTTACGTAAATAAACAGTGTTTATTACAATTATAATTATGCCAAATGTTTTTTTTTCTTTCATAGTATTTCGGAATGATATGGACTGAGGCTTTACAATGCCAAATATTAAGATAAAGGAATAACTTGCTTTGATTTTTGTCCCTGAATTATGTTTTAAAAAATAGAGGAATAAACGTTGAAACTAGATAGTTTGCTATGTAAAGCCACTATTTTTTTATTCTTTTGTATTTATTTGCTCAGAAACGCGATAATCGTAGCATATTCACATGATTGAAATCACCAAAAGCAAAAAATTAAGGTGCGTCCACACAAACCGCGATAAACGCAATGGAAGGGACGGCCGCTACACATCCAAAGAATTTGCGCCTCTTTTCATATTCTAGGTGGCCACACAGAGCTGCAACGCTACGGACGCGACGTTCTGGACTTTTGGGACGATTGGACGCGTCGAGGAGGGTTTTGTTTACGCAAATATTTTCTGGACGTCCAAAACGTCCGTCGTGGACGGGCATTCTATACTAGAAAGGCGATGATGATATGCTCATCGCCTGCAGCTTTGGTGATTTCAATCGTGTAAATATTCTACGATTATGACGTTTCTAGAGCAAATGAATACATGTTTTTTGGAAAAAAATAATTATATAGTTAAATAAATACAAATGCATAATTCATTAAAAGAAGTATAGACAAAAGAATAAGAAATAGTGGCTTCACATAGATAGCAAACCAACGAGATTGGAAAATATACTTTAAAAACGACAGGAACAAAAATCAAAATAATTAATATATGGTATTATAAACCCTCTGTCCATATCGTTCCAAAATAACTGTGAATAAAAAACATATTGCATAATTATACCGCAGTTATATCGTATAATATTAATAATTAATTACAATAATTACAGTATATATATAAATTATTCCCTGAGTGGATGCCCCCTTACCGTGGGTCAGGGGTTTGGGTGCTTCAGGGATTCTGTGGGCTATGCTGGTTGTAGCACGGCTACTTTAGGGTCACCCTTACCAGAAAGGTCATGGTTAAGAAGTGAGATGAAGAGTATCTAAACAAACGTATATCTAATGATGTCGACGAATGAGAGAATTCATACTGCATCGGGTGTGGCGCAGGTTAAAGTCACCCGCGTTCGGGAGTTAGGCAGAGGCTCTCGTTCGAAAAATAGTCGACAGTCTCCTGGCTGTTATTTCGGAGCAATGCCTCCGAGAAGCCCCACCAGTGCGCTCTCTATGCGCTTGGGGAAACGGTCGGGGGCAGAGCATGCCTTTACCCAGGAGGAGAAACGGGTAAAGCGACAACGGGATCGGGTGCTGTCAATTGGCACCTGGAACGTATTCTCTGAGGCACGAAAGGAATCAGAGTTAGTGGAGGAAGCCAAAAGGTATCGACTGGACATCATAGGTATTACCTCTACGAAACGTCCGGGTTCTGGAACTGTGGAAGCTTTTCTACTCTGGTGTCGACCCTAATATGACTGCCCAGGCGGAAGTGGGGATACTCACAAGTCCCCGGCTGGGAGATTATGTTGCAGACTGGACCCCCTTAGGTGGAAGACTGTGTCTCCTGAGGCTTCAGATAGGGAAACGGTCTCTCTCTCTATTCGTTGCATATGCTCCGAATGCAGTCACAGAGTACCCACTTTTTCTAGATGAAGTTTATGCTGCTCTTAGCAGGAAAGGGAGTGCATATTCTATCATCCTGATTGGCGACTTCAATGCACACGTAGGGGCTGATGACCAAACGTGGAAAGGCGTGATTAGCAGGAATGGTGACCCAGATTTAAATGCGAATGGGAGGTGCTTGTTGGATCTCTGTTGCAACAATGGACTTTCCATCACAAAAACCTTCTTTCAGCACAGGGATGTCCATAAGTATATCTGGTACAGGGATGCAATGGACCAGAAGTCACTGATTGATTTTGTAATTGTTTCAGTCGACTTATATCGATCACTGTTGGATACTCATGTGAGAAGAGGGACAGAACTATCAACTGATCACCACTTTGTTGTCTGCACTTTGCAGTTGTCTGAATCCCTGCCAACCAAGCGAAATACTAGGTTCAGACAAACTTGGCGCATCAAATGGGAGGCATTGGAGGATAGAGCTATGAGGAAGACCTTTGCAGATAACATATCTTCAAATTTCAAAAAACAACCCAGTGGTCGTGGTACTGTTAAAGAGGAGTGGCAGTTGTTTAAAACTGCTGTGATTACTTTGGCTGCATTGTGCTGTGGTCGTAAGCGGCTGAGTGTGGCGCAGGGCAGTGAGAAAAGGACTGCGTGGTGGAACGGTGAAGTCCAAGAAGTTGCCAAGGCAAAGAAGGAAGCCTATTGTCTATGGCTTGCAAATAAGTCAACTTCGAGTCGAGTGCGGTACACTGAGGCGCGAAAAGCAGCAGCAAAGACAGTATCAACAGGTAAAGCCAAAGCCTGGGAGAAGTTCGGGTAGAAATTGGAGGCAGACTATGGTTCGGCAAACAAGGTGTTCTGGCAGACCATGCACCACCTCCGTGGAAAGAAGTTTCTTTCATCACAAACTATTAAGATTTCAGATGGGAGGCTTCTGAAAACGGAGGAGAGCGTATTGCATAGGTGGAAGGAATACTTTGCATATCTTCTTAATCCGGTGACAACAACAACTGAGGCATACGAGGTGCACCTTGGAGCGAAGAATAGTCACAATAGTATCACTGAAACAGAAGTCAGATGGGAAATTAAGTTCATGAAGACTAGCAAAGCTGCAGGTGATGATGAATACCGGTCCGAGATGTCAAAGGCCTTAAATCAGGATAGTATCCTGTGGCTGACTCAAGTGTGTCAGGTTGCTTGGATATCTAGACAGGCCCCTAAGCAATGGCAGACAGGAATTGTGATCCCTATCTTCAAAAAGGGAGATCAGAGAGATTGCAACAACTATCGAGACATCTCTTTGCTCAGCATTCCTGGGAAAGTGTACGCTAAGTGTCTGGAGAAATCAGGAAATAGTCGACTCCAAACTGTCGGGGGAGCAGTGTGGTTTGCGACCTGGCCGAAGCACGACGGATCACATCTTTACTCTAAGGCAAATCTTTGAGAAATCCTGGGAGTATGCAAAAGAGGTCTACGGTTGCTTTGTGGACCTCGAAAAAGCATATGACAGAGTTCCTCGGGAGAAGCTCTGGCAAGTGTATGGAGTGGATGGGCAACTACTGGTTGCTATCATGTCTCTGTACGAAAGCTCTGAAATGTGTGTCCGGATTAAGTCAAGACCGCTCACCATGGGTGTTGGACTCCGCCAAGGGTGTGTACTGTCGCCCTTCTTGTTCATTATCTTTATGGACTGGATAGACAGGAGCAGCCGAGGCGATGAGTGTGTTTGTGTGGGCGACTGCCTGGTGGAGAGGTTGCTCTTTGCTGAAGACCTTGTCCTCCTTGGGTCTTCTCGCACGAACCTTCAGCATGCACTAGTCCGGTTTGCAGCCAAATGTGAAAAAGCTGGGATGAACATCAGTGTGGCTAAAACCGAGTTTCTGGTTCTTTCAAGACAGCCTGGGAGAAATTCAAGTATCTCGGGATTGCATTCACGAGTGATGGACGGCAGGAGAAAGAATTGGATGCTCGGATTGGTGCAGCAAGCTGTGTCAGACGTGAACTGTGGCGATCCGTGGTAACAAAACGCGAGCTGGGTAACAAAGCCAAGCTCTCCGTCTTCAAATCTATCTTTGTCCCCATTTTCACCTATGGTCATGAGGCTTGGGTAATGACCAAAAGAGTGCGATCGCGGGTACAGGCGGCCAAAATGAGATTTCTGAGAGGTGTGGCAGGTGTTACCCTACTAGATAGAGTGTACAGCAGCACAGTAAGGTGTTAGCCGCTACTTCTCAGCATTGAGAGATCTCAGTTGCGCTGGGATGGCCACATGATACGGATGCCGCAAACTAGTCTTCCTAGGCAGTTGTTATTTTCCAAGCCGGTGGGTAAGAGACCAAGGGGTCGGCCTAGAACCAGGTGGCTAGACTACATGGAGAATCTGGGTTCGAGTCGCCTGGGTATTACCAGGGAGGATATGCGTCTGATGGCAGAAGATCGCGATGGCTGGAGATCCTCCATAGGGCTGCTGCCTGCGACCCTAACGGATAAGCGTGTTTGAAAAGTAAGTAAGTATATAAATTATATTAATTCATTATAATTGTAATAAACATCATTTTTTGTAAACTTAAATTTTTCCTCTCTATACGTAAATCTTCAAATAAGCAATGAAACAAAAGGAGTTTAAACAAATGGCATCCGTCGCATCAGCTCGGTATGGCTGTAGTTTTAGCTGCAGGCGATAAATACATCACCATTGCTGGTCTACTGCGCATGCCCATCCACGTCGAACGTTTTGGAAGTCCGGAAAATATTTGCGGAAATAAAACGTCCAGAACGTCGCGTCCGTAGCTTCCGCAGCTCTGTGTGGCCACTTTCAAAGAGAATAAAGGCACATATTTTTTGGACGTGTAGCGTCCGTCGAGCTCTGTGTGGCCGTAGCTAAAGAATGCTAATTGTCAGCAGACATTCAAGTCTGAGCTTCGATTCGGTTGCTCAATTGTAATTGTGAATCTAAGAGTTTGTTCCTCAGATCAGGCAAGGCACTGTCCTCATGCGTTTCTTGCGTGTTAGCAAGATCGTAGCCCACTCATAATTAGTTGTATTCTATCAATTACTAATTTTACTTTACTAATTAAAAATACTTAACCCAAAAGTCATACTCTGTTGCCCGTATCTTTACAAATAATATTTCCACTGTGCATATGCTCCAAAATACGTAACATCAGGTTTTTCTTCAAGGTATTTAGGCTACCATTGCCTCCCTTGTTGTTAGTTCAAGATAATTTAGGTTATACAAATCATTTCTCATCGATTTAGTAAAATTATTACCTGTCCTACGTCAAATTGACCCACAAGATTGGGGTCATCTCTGACTTTCCAAAGAATATTATTTAATTATCAATGGCGACTGTTGCATCATGGATTTTACTCCCTCCGTTATCTCCATCGTTGGGGGGGGGGGGTGTGGTCGAATCTTCTGGATGTGTTGTATGTGGCGTAGAGGAGACCATTCGACATAGTTTTTTCGAGTGCCCTTTCACTTAAGCAATCTGGAATCGTTTAAAACTTCATTACGGGCTGACTAACTTCTCTTATCAGTCTGTTCTTTTCCTGATTGATGATTCTACTGGCAAGGCACGGAAATCGGACCTAGCTATTCCTATTGCTTTTATCGTTAAACATTTGCGGTTATCGAGATGACACAAGTCGCAGGGCATTTTCCCAACTCCCTCGACTGTATGGAAGAGAGCGGCAATCCAGTTGCGACCATTCCTTCAGATAGGATGGTAAGGCTAGCTTCGTTCACTTAAGAAAGGTTTTTCATCATCTAAACGTCTTGGCGTGGTCATCAGAGGAGACCAAACTTTCCATCTGATGTTTCCTCTAGACTTCTGATTTTTCGTCAGTGAGTGAACGGGCCTCGATTTTGAGGTGTTTAAATAAGTACAGCAGTCCGCAAGAGGACTTCGCGAACCTTATTTCATGTTCGCCTGGGCACCTGATTTTTATGTGTTAAGGCATCCACTGAGGTACCTCCATCAGCCTCAGTTCAAAAGCAACCAGGAGGATTTAAAATCATGTTGCGACTTATGTAGTGCTTTCACCAATGCAACTAAGAAATTTCCCGATTTGGAAAGGAAAGAAGGAACGGAACCTGAACTTAAGTCAGCAGTTGGGCTTCTCTCAAGCACCCCGCCGTCTTTGCACGCATCTAAAAGCTGTTTCACATTACCACTTTTGCGCACGAAAATCGGACCACAAAATATAGGCCGAATTTCGGACGGCAGAATTCTCGTTGGCACACGACAACAGTCTACGAATCAGGCGTCCGAAATTCGCAGATTGCTTTCACATTCACAGCGCTGTCGGCATGCGCAAAGAAATGCGCAAAGAAAACAAACATGTCTGCCATGTCTGTCGGGTATCGTGATTATCGATCATCATCATCATACATTTTAGGAAAGAAACGTTTATTGTTTGCAAGGCGGTGCATTCTGCTACGCAGGCAAAGAATATTAACTATTTTAAAAGCATACTGTTGTTCAGCGAAATAATATGGAGCTATTTTAGTTAATTTCATTAATTTAATTAATGTCAACATTTACAAATAGACAACAACAATAACTTTCAGTATCTCTTTTGTAACTGTAAACATTCCATCCGAGAAAAACACTGAACAATGATAGACAGACAACAATATTCTTCTTCCTCGAGCATACGTAAACAATAGCTTTAAACGTCATTTTTGATTGGCTCTCGCATATGGTGGAATCGGTCCGATGCGAAAAATATCTAATCGAACTGGACGCATGATTTTCGCATCGTATGCACTAGTCAGTCGTTTCGCATGTAATGTGAAAGCTACATCGGACTGCGAAAATGCCGTCCGATATTTTTTCGTCAGATTTTCGTTCGCAAAGATGGTAATGTGAAACGGCCTTTAGGCAGATAAGCAGAAATTCGCTCATCGTAGTCGTTTCCAGAAGCGCGGCCCAAGACAAGCAGAATCGAAACGTTTCGACCACTGCTAGGAAGTTATCAAACTCCATTGGGCCGAGTGACGAGCGCAGGAATGAATTTTTCCTCAGTTCAGGCAAAGACTACTGAATTTATTAACCAAGGAATCTGTGGATAGCTCGTCATCCCGCCAGGAAGGAGATAGAGTTCCAAAGATGTGTGCGAGAGGAAATATCACGCAAAGAAGTTTTGACCCCTCGAATGAATAGCTCAGGACTAGATATAACTTTGTAGGCAATAATTGTGAACTTTCATGGTATCTCTTCAGACAGCCAGGTCGGACTTTAAAACACCGAACGAGATGTATTACCGTTCGCCATTCTCGTAAAGTATTCCATCCCCTAGGAAGGCAAGCAGGGAAGTTCCAGCCATAGTAGGAGGATCTACTCCTACCATTGCTAACATCACTGTTATTCCGTCTGCAGCAGAGACAGACCCATTCTTCATATCAAATACCATTTCGTCTAGGAGGGAATCTACCTCGCCCCATCTGAAGAAAGGAGATTTTGCAAGTGCGCGCTTCGCAAGCGAGATCTCGTGTAACGAGCCGCGCTTGGCTTTCCAATCTTCAGCATGGGATACTGTGATTAGAAGTTTAAGACAGTTTAACATAGAAATTATCGTATATGATAGTTATGATTATATTTCATTCTTGACTGCTGTTTAATGGTGTTGTGTTTCTTTTATATCGTTTCACTACTCCGAGGTCCTCTAGTAACAGACCTTCTTAGGTCACCACGTTCTCTTAGAGCGGTTCTATCCGTGAATTTCAATATTTCCTGTATCGAAGACGTCCCAGTCAGTCATTTCCCGTAGGTGAAGTTCCGGTTGATTAAGGGCCTTCATTTACTCGTTATTAACAATTTGAAATCACGTTTGAAAATATTCATTGGTAAGATAAAAATTTATGTTTGATTTAAATCCTTTTCAATTAAAACACCGTCTCTTCCCAACTTTCTCTGATCACGACTTTTGATCCATTGGGTAAATGTTGGATTTATAATTTTATTATGGGCAACTATTAAAAGCACGTGACACCAAGTTTATTTTTCACTAGCAAAACATGGTCACCATATACATATCCCAACCAATTTGGTTTGGTTTGTTTGGTATTAACGTCCTTTTCAACTGCCATGGTCATTTCAGGACGGCGTTAAAGGGGCCGCAAATTTTGCCTTGCAAGGGTTCTTTAACGTGCAGCCGGCAAATGACTACACGGGACCAACGGCTTTACTTCTCTTCCGAAGGAAGTGCGTGATCTCAGGATTTTCCCCCTGAAAATATCCTCGTCGGCCGGGGTCGAACCCCCCAACCAATTTGGCTTCTCCCCTCCCCCCCAGCCGGTTACAAGAAGTTAATGATCAGTACTTATTTTTTTTTTTTTTTTTTGGTCACAGAAATCGCAACAATTCAATTGGCAGATTCAGTCAACTCGCGAATGTATGCATACTGAAATTAACCATCATTTTGAATTAGTGATGGCGATGGGTGACTAATACCCTTTTCACAATACCCAAAATTAGTAGCTATTAAGCATGCTCAGAACCTCTAGGAACCCCCCAAAATGCTAGAGGCATCTTTGGACATCCGCGGTCTGCCATGACGGCATCAAGAATGTCAATATGCACATTCCGATAGGATCCGATCCGAAAACATAAGTATCTTACCCAAAACAAATTCCAGATCTTTCCCATTACTTTCCTGTAAGAATAACTTTAATAAGTGTCAGCGTTTGCCTGCTATTCCATTTGAAACCCGTCATTCCATTTTTTAAGACACCCTATACAGGGTCGATTCACATTATTATGACTACACCCTAAGTTTGTCTTCGGATTGCCCAGCCGAGGAACTATGTCACGTATTGGGAATTAGTTCGGTGACTACATGTATATAAGATAGGTTTCCACTATGTTAAAAACATATCACTCATTAATTCAATGGGTAAGAAACGTGATTTATCAGATCTGGAAACGGGGATGATAATCGGTTTTCGGGCCAAGGGTGGTAGTATTTCGGAAACCGCGCAGTTTGTAAACTGTTCTCTTGCTGTTGAAGTTAAAGTGTACCATACTGGGAAAATGGGACCGTTCAAAATAAACGGTATGGGAACCCTGGGGCTCCACGTAATGATAGAGGTGAAAGTCGGCTGCGAAGGTGTGTGAAGGCCAACCGAAGAGCTACAGTGGACCAACTTACTGCTGAGACTAACGAGAGTGCTACCAGACATGTCTCTAAAACCACAGTACAGAGGACCCTGCTTGTATGGGCCTCCGCAGCAGACAGGACGGATGGTCA
The DNA here is from genome assembly GCA_023313115.1 of Rhysida immarginata. Taxonomy (NCBI): domain Eukaryota; kingdom Metazoa; phylum Arthropoda; class Chilopoda; order Scolopendromorpha; family Scolopendridae; genus Rhysida; species Rhysida immarginata. The sequence continues at coordinate 240,393 of JAHWFO010059906.1, forward strand.
CCACACCCATGCTGACGAAAGTTCATCGCCAAAAACGGCTTCAATATTCCCAACACTACAGAAACTGGACCACTTCTGACTGGAAAAAGATTGCTTTCTCCGATGAGTCACGATTTCTGCTCCACAGAAGTGACGGCCGTTGGCGGGTGAGGCGAGAAACCTCTGAGAACAAGCACCCTGCAACCATTGTTGAATCCGGGCTGGTGGCGACAGGTCATGGTGTGGGGAGTATTTACATGGCATTGTCTGGGCCCACTGATACCTGTGGAAGGCACTCTCAATTGATTCGGTCATTTATTTATAATTGTAAATAAAGTACACCCATATATGGCGACTGTCTTCCCAGAGGGGCATGCCACGCTCCAGCAAGACAATGCGACGTTCGAGGGTTGTTTGAGGAACACGACCAGCAGTTCCAAGTACTACCTGTGGCCCCCCTAATTCCCCAGACCTCAACCCAATCAAGAACCTTTGGGATCACCGCGATCGTCATGTGCGAGCTATGGAACAACCATCGCGTACCCTTCAGCAGCTATCGGATGCTTTACAGTCTGTATGGCAACAGCTACCATTAGAAACCTATCGGAATCTTACTGACTCACTCCCACACCATCTAGCTGTTGTCCGTGATGCTAAAGGCGGTTATTCGGGATATTAGCTGGTGGTCATAATAATGTGACTCGACTATGTATTTCTTACAAATTAAGTAGCAATTTCACGTTTTATTTCATTCACGGTTCATTTCAGGCATTAGTAAACGTTTTCCTCTCTCAAACAACTCTTATCGCTGTAATCTTTATGATAATTTAAATCTCTCGTGATTTCGTTTATCAAACGTATGTTTTAATACATTTAAGAGATATTAGATCTCTTAGTTGTCCTGTTCATTTCAAGATCGTAATAGATGCCCTTATTTGTTTATTAACATTAATAACACAGGCAAACGATTAAAAAAGTTTTGGAATGAATTTGTCTTATTCTTGAGGTTTTTAGTTTTCAAGTCATGTGCATAGAGACTGCAATGTTAAAGTAATGGGGGCGAAGACAAGTGACTGTAATGTTAAAAGTGACCATATTTTTGGGCCAGAACGAAGTTTATCAGGCCCCAAACTCTGAATAATTTAAAAGGTTTCATTGAAAAACTAAAGTCCGATATGGATTCAGCACATGAAAAAGCGTAAGAATCAGCTCTTAACTTTAAAAAATTTTTTAAAAGGTTATTTTATAACCTATTCATTTTATCAAAATTGTTTCGGTTTTTAATATCAACTGTTAATCTTCAAATTAAAACAATAATAAGAAAGTTTATATTAGAAAATTGTACGTATGATATATATCAGTTATTAACTTTTATTTTTAAGAACCCGCGAAAATTTTTCAAATAAGAGATATTTCCCTTAAATATCGATTCTTAACGACAGACACTGAATATATGGATGTCCCCATTCTACACGAAGTTGTTTACTGAAAATTGTTGGTCTCAAATATATTGATTTAATTTAATAAATTAGAGAGTTTAATTTATTACTTTCAAGAACAAAATCATAGTGTGTATTTAACCATCAATTTTAAACAAGAATTGACAGGATACCGAGTAAATTTGTGGCAGCATTCATTTACAAACGCCATTAAATTCTACATTAGTTCTACAAAGAAATTTTTAAGGTAAAATAACAGTGTTATATGAATGATGACATGATCGCTTATACGCTGTCATATCACTGAATTATGACCACCCGCTTAGTAATGGGAGTAGCCACCCTTCACCACTCTAACTGATGCTAGGCATCATGGCATGGACGCAAGAAGTGCGCGGTATGTTTCCGATGGTATGGCAGTCCATTCCGCTTGAAGCGTTGTCCGCAGAGCTTCGAGAGTCATAGGTGGAGGGTCCAGCATCAAGCTGCTCCCACAGATGTTTGATTGGATTGATGTCCGGCGAATTAGCGGGCCAAGGGAGCACTGAGTGCTCCCTTGGGTGTTTTTCGAACCTTGTGGCAGGGTGTATTGTCCTGCTGGAACACACCATCACATTGGAAGAACATCGTGAGCATGTACGTGTGCAGCTAGACCGCTACGATTGACAGATAGCCACAGGCATTCAAATTGCCCTCTAGACGAATCAGTGGACCTAAGTGCTCCCAACAGAAGATCCCCCACACATGCATACTACTCCCACCAGCCTCTTTCCGGCCCACAATAGCTTACTGCAGTCTCTTTTCATGGGTTTCACGACGCACTCTCCATCGCCCGTCAATCTTATGGAGTAAAAACTTGAGAAGGCGACCTTAGCCCACACGTCTGTGGTCCAATAGTGGTGCTCACGTGCAAAGTCTAGGCGTCGTTGATGACGACCCCTGGTCAACATGGGTGCAGCAACCATGCGTCGACTGTTCAGGCCCATCTGTAGCAGGATGAGTTCAACGGTAATGTCGGATACACGTCTGTTGGCACCATTGTTGAATCTGGTGGTCAGTTAATGGGCTCTGGCTCTCCTGTCACCTTTACGAGTCGTCGAAGGCGCCGCTCACTCCGTTGGTCGATGGCTCGTGACCCTTAACAGTGATGGCGTTTGGACGCGATTTTTGTCTCTGCTATCCACTCTTTGTACACCTTCACTACATCTACTCTTTGGAGATGGTGCCACCTTTGCCGTGATAGCCTATTATCATCCCTTTTGGATGTTCGTTAAATCCGGACATTTACCCATCTTGAGGCTCGTGCACCTGCCGTTTGATGCACCAGCTTTATAGCTTTCTTAGCCTGTTATGCAAAGTTTGCAATGTGTAATCGTTGTTAGGGCAAACCATGCGTGTGCCTTGAAGAAGTGTTGGTCATAATTCATTGATATTGTAACGTCCAGTTCGGCGTTACAAGCCTTGCTTCGTTTTCTTTCCTCCCCCCTCTTTTTCTCGTACCGTTATCTTGACCGAGATGTCCGACCGCGATATGACGAAATTGTTTTGCGGGAATTATTTGTTGACGTTGATTATAGATGGTCCTTCTGTTGCGGAGAAAAAAAAACAATGGACGAGACCAACAATGTTCGCCAACAAAGGGAATTTATTATACGAGCTTCGCGTCGTTAAGGAAAAAAAGACAAAAGATATGATGAAAAAGGAAGAGACAGAATAGCGGCGGCCATCAAACAAGCCGGAGTAAGATGGGAAACGTCCGTGGAGAATTGCCTGCAAAGGACGACTTTGCCTTCTACGCGTTCCGTCCCTCGTTCGGCGATGTCATAAAAACCTACCAGAGTTGAAGACGACAGTAAATTTAACGACATGATTTACACGCAGATATCGCTGTTCGACAAACGGAAACGTTATAAGAATGCAGACGAATGATGTATTCTAGATAATAACGAAAAGCGACTGAACCTAAGATTTTCCGGTATTAAGCGCAGTATTCGGGCCATACGCTTGAAAATCTGCTTTTCTTAATTCTTTTGTTTATATTCTCTTGCAGAGTAATTGAAACTTGTAATTGCGAAATTAGACTTCCCAATGGGCCTCAGTACCAGTCCACTTCATTCCAAAGGCAGTCCTGTTCTATTGTGGAAACAGGCAACTTAAAGAAAGCCTTGAAGATGAACGAAGAAATACTATTGGTTACGTAAGACTTGGTATTAGTTTTAGTGCAGTAAGCACCCCCACTAACCTGCTCAAATTCATGTCCTTATTTCGGATTTGGGTCTTCCCCTCCCTTACCTCGTTATTTTTAGATTAGCATTAGTACTCCCTTATCCCTCCTTACTGTTGCTTAATTCTTGTTTCTCCAGAAGTTCTTGAAGGATTGTATAGGAACTATAACGAATCAACGGGATTCCCACAACTAGTTGACTCGTTGAAAGATATACATGCTAGAAAAGGAAAAATGGGAAAGGTGTTGATAATGCGCACGAATGAACTTCATTATGTATCAGTTTAAGACAGTCAATTAAGCCCTTATCCACACCTTATTGTAAACTGTAATAACGAGAGCGAGTGGATTCTGAAAATAATGAACGTGAACAACAAGTACTGTGTTGAGAGAAGATTATAGAGATATTTTTTTGAAACTTACCTGCGACCTCTAAAGAATGTCTTGTCCGAATCTAAAAATAAAAGGATTTTAATGCATGATGAACAATTTGTGTAAGAAGAATGCAAAAACGATAAGAAAGACTTTTACCTATTTTAACTAATCTACGTATAGAATGATCTCGTGGATCCTTTGGACTCTGAAGTTTTGATTATTAATGATTATTAAAGATTTTCCTTTTTATAAGCTTTTTATAACTTTGCTGTGTTAGTTTGTTTAGGTCAAATCTTGTAATCAATATTAAACCAACTTTCCGACAAGCTAGGGAGCTGCGATTTGACACACTTATGCAGAATCGATGACAATTTATAATAAAGAAAAAAATTTTCAAATCGGTTCATTGGTTCGTGTTCTAATGGTACTAACTCATTACTACGAATTGATTGTTGTAACAATTGGACATTTCGTTATGGCGAGAGGTAAATGTATCTATTGTTTATTGTTGCAAAATTAAGCTGTACTGTTGCCACTAAATAGAACATTATAATAGCTTGGTTTGATAAAACCTTTTTCCTCTTAACTTGTTAAACTATGTATGTAAAAAATAATTTTTTTTTTTTTCACTGAACGCCCTCTGGCGATAAAGACCGAAGTTAATAATGTTTTATAAAGAAATACTTTCGTGCGTACAGAAACGAATGCGAAGTGCACTTTTGGTGAAGCCTCTCCGTAAGATTCGCGCCTGAGAGGTCTTATTCGAAGACTGAAAGATTGAGCCTCAAGGTGAATTACCTGGTCCTTCTTCACTTATGATTACAGAAGAAAGTGATTGGAAATCCGTAAAGTTTCGGATATCACACCCGTAGCAAGGAGTGTTATTAGCATTCACGTTGTTAAATAAAAGTCGAAGGACACCTAGTTTTAGAAACGAAGAGAGCATTCAAAATCGCACTGTCGTAGAGAATTTTTGCGTCACGCCCACTTGTCTTATCCCTGGTTTTATTGTAGTCATGACAAAGAAAGAATTTTTATAATAAAGCCACGGTTATTTTTGCGTCAGACGCAAGTTTGTCCGAGTATATTTAATTTTCCTTGGCCTAGATGATGATGAGATTACTCTCCTTCGCCCTCTGATGCAGAAAAAAATAGAAGGGAGGTCCGGACATTATTTTATAAATTTGGGTTTAAGATTATGCATGTTGGCTAAAGAACCTCACTAATGACCATTGTACCTTTTTCTCTTTATAGTTTGTCTCTCTCTCAGGAAGATCTCTGTACGGGAAGCGCCTCTGGAACTCGTCGATCCAGCTCCGCACATTTTGGCCGTTACAGATATGACAGTGTATAAAAGCATTTTATAACCGAGAATTTCCATTTTGTTTCCATAAAGATAATAAATTAATAATTTCAGGAATAAAATTATTATTGTCTAATTTGCTCCACAGATAATAGTTTGGTATATCTAATTTGCAACTAGCTCCAAGAATAAATATAATTGTCATAACTCCTTGTAAGCACTATAAGTTTGCAGAATTTGAATAAAAAAAGTTGATAACACTGTAGCAGAAAAAAAAACAAAACTTCCGCGACCTGGATTCGAACCACGGATCACGGCAACGCTCTTACCAATTGAGCTACCGTGGTCAATGAACCGCAAACAAGTTAAAATATGTACATTTGGACTTCCATGAAGCAACAAATCAGCTCAACTGGCGAGCACCTCCCCCCCCCCCCGGCTGTCAGTTAAGCTGATTTGTGGTTTCATGGAAGCCCATATGGACGTATTTTAACAGCTTTGCGGTTCATAGTCCGGGGTAGCAAAGTTGGTAAGAGCGGTTCCACCGAAAGACTGGTTCGAGTCCAGATCGCGGAATTTGTATTTTCGTTTTCCAACTTTGAAATTATGTTGTTTGAAGAGTTTTTTAAACTTATGAAAATATAAACCGAATGAAGTTAAAGAATGTGCAGTCAATATGAGCGAAATGCTCTTTCCACGTGTTGGTAATGTTTCGAGATCTTAGCCCGACATGTTCATCACAAGATTCACATTTTAATTAGATAGATTCCAGAGTTTTCCAGAGATGGGATGGTATCTTTAGGATTACCTTGACTGTTTTTCAAGAACTCCCACTTTTGAATATAATCCTTTAATTATAGGCTTCAAAAATAGGTCTTTAGTAATTCGGGGCATTGTTGCTGGAATTAGAGTTGTGGAACATTTCTACTATTATGAAGTTACATAGACAGTAAATCAGACCGCTGGAACATGCGACTAAAATAGTGCTATTAGAAATTGCAATAGGATTCAGACTACTTTGCATTAATGTATGGTGCAGCAGGATATATTCTCCTGTAAAGCGCAACGGGGGGACCGTTTCCCAACAGTTACATTTCCAACTGGAAGACATTTGTCGTCGTACATTGAACTTAAGAAAGGCTGGATTGTTCAATCCGCAGAGAACTGTTTGCACATCTTGTGGCAGATACATTATCCATATACACCATATACACTACTGCTCAAAAATATTCATACCCAAGCCAAGTTCATCATTTCACAATAAAATAAAATTAAATTAAATTTTAAGTTCATAAATTAAAATGTTTATGAGGAATCCTTTTTGACCATGTGAAAGAGAATCAAAAATAATTAATTTCAATAAAATTTATGAATAAAAGAGAAAAAATATTAACAGAATTGTACTGAACAAAAGTATTCATAACCCACTTTAAAAGTAAGGTTACGCCTTAGCAAAACAAGAATTGAAGTTGGAAAGTGGTTTACAACATACGCCAGCATTATTAAGTAGCAGAAGAATGGAGCTACTCATGGGTTTCACAATGTCTGTCCGTCCCCTTCATAATTTCTGCATTTTTTTTTTAGGTAGACGGAATTAGCTTACTATGAGCATGAGTATCTTCACTATTTAGTTTCGTTTTGATTGGCCCGCTGGAGTCGGAAAAACGGGGGTGGGAGTTCAAGGGGACCAAGTGATCTATGTGGTATTTAGGTATGTAAAGGAGTGAAATTCGATATGCATATTCCCCTAGACAAAATCTACATTCCTAAGAAGTTTGGGACACATTGTCCCAGCGGGGTCGGAGTTGTGGGGGTGGCAATCACTTGGTCTTATTTGTGTGATATCTCATTTGATCGAAAATGATTAGAAAGGAAAGATGATACGTAAGGTTCTTTTACATTTTCTAAATACTAGATTCTAGAAAATTAATTTTTTGATAAAAAATTGGGGGTTAAAAATGCAGATGAAGGGATAAAAATTGATGAACTCAGAACTTCCATTACTTTCCCGAACCTTCCTCGAAAGGCTTGTTTTAGGTGAAAATTTCCGTAAATTTCTTGTTTATGTGTAAATATCGTCTTATACAGAGATGGATCGTTGATCTCCAGTATGTTTTATTAGGACCGAAATGTTTTCACAATGTACGTCCGTCCGTCTGTCCGTGCTCTAGCTTTTGAACGCTTCCAAATTTTTTGCTTCCGTTTTCGCCATTCGACTACTTAGGGAAATCGGAAGACTGAGTTCCTTGGTGGAAAAAGATCACAAATCGGTGAATTACTTCGGTTCAAAAAGGTCACAAATGATATAGGGGACCACATTTTTCACTATACAATTCCATGTATAAATAGCCTGTGCACTGCCAAATGCTGTTCTCTCTTTGGCATTCCATAGCTAAAGCAGAGAAAAGGCTTATGAATTAAGTGAAAACACGAGATGATCTTCCTTGATGGTCAATATCCGTCAGAACTGGTTCAAGGGAATGTAGTTTAGTGGTTCCATTATAGTCCACTGAAATAATATGTCATGGTTGAATATTACCGTAAAATTAATGATAGTCGAAATAGGTTCAATGGTGTGTGGTTTCATGGAACCATTATGGTTCAATGAAAACTTTCAAAGCTCAGATTTAGCATGTAATATATCAAACAACTTGGAATGACGTCTCATGAATGAATATAACATAAAATTAATTATTTTCGAACCAATAATTGGCTCAATCGCACCTGGTTTAATGGAACCATTATGGTTCATTTAAACTTGCAATGCTAAGATACTGCATGCATTATATCAAACAATTTGGAATGAGGTGACATGAATGAATATGCCGTAAAATTAATGATAGTCGAAAGTGATTCAAAGGCACCTGGTTTCGCGGAACCATTATGGAACGGAACTAAAAGCTCGAAAAGAACGAATTTTCCCTACAACTCCCAAAAGATAAACTCGGCCAACCTTTTAACGGTGCGCAGCCTGAAAAAGCCACATATGGCTTCTGTATTGGCTTCAGTGTGAGATGCACGCAGCTCGAAATTTAAAACTCAATAACGTTAAAACTTTTGACACTTTATCGCCAATTTTTTTATATATAATATAGAAACCTTACTTTAAATTACTTGTTTAATATTATTCACATGCAAACATTAGAAGTTTAATAAAATAATATTTATAACATGCTGCTCTCATAATGAAGAGCGTTGCAACTCGACAAAATAGCGATGTATATCTGATCTTATAAATAATTTGCTTATGCAGCTACATATCTCAAACTGCTTGTATATTTCAAGCCCTACATATCTAGTAATAGGCAGGAATGTTTATCAGAGTGTAATAAAAAAATGACATTTAGACTTACTCAGAGCACTGGAGCATAAAAGGAGAAGATTTTCATATTTCGCGCACTAACACCTCCATTATACAATACCGCAGTCCAGAACGGGAAAAAAACAATTCAAAACACGGCAGAAGACACTCCTGCTTTCGATGTCCTTATTATTTATAAATGGAATTAGGAAATATTACACGAGTATTTCAATAAAAGGTAATTATGTAGATAACGGCCTCCACCCCAACTTGCCTTTTTTCCTACCTTGCGTTGATTTTTAACATACATCTTGGGTTGCTTAATGTTTTTGGTGGGGTGGACGAAAAATTTAGTTTTTATTTATGGTGGGAACGCCTTTTTTTTCTCTCTCGAAAGCGATCTCCGCTAACTTTAATGGCGACGACTTCCGGCTTCCAAACACGCAACGCCATCTAGCGACAGCGCTTGAAGCCAGGTCTCGCTTTGATGACAGCCATGGTTCCTTCAATTAAGAAACCATGACGACAGCAATTAGTTTAGACACGGAAGTAGTTCCAGTGACGAACCACCAGCCGTCTGTTTAGAGAGGTTATCTAAGGAAAAAATTAACTAGCTTTAAATTTTATCAAACTTTAACCAGAACTTTCAATGCTGAAATATGGCATGTAATATATCAAACAACTTGGAATGATGTGTCATGAATGAATATGACGTAAAATTAATGATAGTCGAAATTGGTTCAAAGGCACCTGGTTTCGCGGAACCATTATGGAACGGAACTAAAAGCTCGAAAAGAACGAATTTTCACTATAACTACCAACACATAAACTCGGCCAATCTTTTAAATATGTGGGACGCCCACATTAATGCTTTAGCTTCTACGCTAAATCAACGCTTAGGAGTTTTCTCTCATCTTCATTTCATACCCCCAAAATCCTCCTTCTATAATACAGGGTGGTGCAAATAAAAGGAGCCTCGCATGAATTGTAGCCTCTGTATAACGCTTCTACTGCAAAAGTAGCCTCGCAAATAAAAGCAGTCTCCATGTAACCTATTAAAACTACGTAAATCTACCCATGTCTCTCACCTTTTTAATTCTGTGGGCATAACCCCCATACACCAACCTTACCATTATAGCCTAGCAGTTTTCATATATAAAGCAATTAACAACATTATAATTACATCCCTCCCCCAGCCTTTATTTACAACCGTTAGAACACCCTCCTATGACACTTGACATAGAAATTCCTTCCCAATCGCCCATATTAGACGTAACTGCCAGCTTAAGAGTATCTCTATCGCCGGCAACCTTTGGTCCACCTTACCCCTCGATCTCCGTTCGTCACAAAGCACCAATATTTTCAAATCACGATTAAAAACTTCCTCTCTGCACTCCCCCACCTAACTAACTTCTGCTCTCATCATTCCCCTCCATTTTTTAAAAATTGTTTTGTAAATTATCAAAAATTGTTTCTTTGTTCCCCATCCAGGGATCTATCTCGTCGGCCACCGCCATACTGGCCCTGGATGGACGATTTGCATCTCCCTTTACATTAAATAAATAAATAAATAAATAAATAAAAATAAATAAAATATTTTTAAATATTAAATTTTAAAGAACAGCTCAGATAGTCCGTGAGGTTTTAATCATACGCCTTACTTCAGATATTACATGGTTGGTTTTAATCATCAATAATAATTTTTAACTCTTACAATATAATTATAAAACGTTTTTCAAAGTTTTATAATATTCGAGTTACTGTGAGCAATAATTGTATACTGAAAATCGTTGCTCATTTTTTGCTCCTTATTTATTATGTTAAAGAACATGTAATTTATAAGGTTTAGAACTCATGTCACCATTTTGAGCAAGCACAAGTTGAGAACATAATGAGTACTTGTGTCCCTACGTCTTTTCTATAAAGAAATTTTAAAAATATAATAAACAATGTTAGATATTGACATTATTGCGTTTACATTATAATTTTCATAGTTATATAAGAGCATTTTACAAAACCAGAGAGCTGTTTATACAATGGTGCTAATTTAATAATTACGTCTATATAATTTACGACTAGCTCAAACAATAAATACAACTGGTAAAACTCCTTGTAGATTCAATAAATTTACAGAATTTGGACCAAAAAACCTCGTGGCTTATTAGAAAGCGCTACGCGTATTTTATTTTCTGTTAACATGTTATTGTGTTTACCAAGCTTTATGGACGAAAATAAGCTGAAGATTATAGTTTTCAATACAGTTTGTTTAACCTCTTTGTTAAATACATGGAACGTGCGTCCGAAGCTTCAAAGCTTAGAAAATGTTTCGGAATCATCGTATAAGGAATAAAGAATGGGCATTCCGAAAACCCTACGGTAAATTATTATAATTCTTATATGGGAGCTTTCATGCAAAAAGCACATTTGAGAATTCTTAAGCGTGCGGAATTCTTAAGAATTCTATCTATTTTTTTTTTTTTAATGTCAAAATGTGCGTTTTGCACGGAATCTTCTCATACAACCTCTGACAATTAAGTTCGGTGAATGAGTTCACACAACAAAATGCAAAACAGATAGAGCCACATTTACTTTATTGTCCTTCGAAATAATTACCCTGGAAGGCAATACACTTTTGGGATCGGGTCTATAAGTCCTGGAAGCTCCTTAGGGATGGCTTTAAGTTCACGTGTCACATTTGCTTGAATGTCTGAAATTTCCCCAAATCTGTGTCCCTTTAAGGCCCGTTTCAGGCGTGGGAACAAGAAAAAGTCTGCCGGTGCCAAGTCTGGGGAATAAGGTGGATGAGCTATCGATACGACCCCTTTATTGGCCAGAAACTGTTGCACGTTTACGGCAGTGTTCCTCTTTGTCCATTATCCACAGTTACGTGCGCACGCTACACCTTCAACTGAAGAAACGAGCATCTGCTAAACCATTGCACGCACAAACGTGACCTGTCTGAACTTGCTTAAATAATGACTGGGCTTGTATTCACATGCATTGTTATTCGCGTAATGCTCGCACAGATTAGGGTGTGACGTCATTCACCGAACTTAATTGTCAGAGGTTGTATATAAATAAACTTTAAAGAAAACTTCCGGAACATAAAAACTTTTAGCCCAACAAAAAAACGGCTTCTTAGATTTCCTTATTAGGTATTTTCCCAATTTCATAATATATAGCTCCCCAGTCCCGCACTAAAGAATTCAGAGTTTCATTCATAGCTTTATTTTTTGTATTAACTTACCCCTTCTTCTATAATCCTAAGATAAATCCTGAATACAGGATGTCCCAAATTACTATTAGAATCATAGGGATTTTAATAGAACATGTTCGAAATGAATACAAGATATTGATCTAGTCAGTCCAGCTCTCTTGAAATATTTTCACCTGTTTGCTCATTCTGCTATGGGTTGTTTGTCAGGATACAAAAGATAGGGCTCCTCAGCCACTTCTCACTGACTCTGGCCACCAACCAATATATGACCTTGATGCTTTCTTCCGTTGTCCATCTTCGTTTGTCTGGAGAAGAGAAAAATGGAATCGGCTATGATTCCCGACTTTTGCGAGTCTTTATTCACATGTTCTGTGAAGTCCTTAATAAGAAAAGTGTAAAAAACTTTAAATGAATTTGAAAAACTTAAATATAAAGTAAATTATTACTGACGGCATGCCACGAGAAGACCCGAGAGTTGCTTAATGTGTAGTGTTTATTAGAAATTTTGGCATCGACTACTAAGGTCATTTTGCGCCTTTTACACAAGTTATATCAGCACGCAGCCAGGGATAAACACAAACACCCATGCCCACAGCGGGATTCGAACCTACGACCAGGCAGACTCGAGAACTAGAAAGCCTACGCCCTAGCCCTCTCAGCGACCTGGCCGGCGCTCATGTGGTGTCTCTGCAGTTGCAGATAAATCTATTCAGTGTTAGGGGAAAAAAGGCCAAATTTGTTTTCTATTGTTTTCAAAATCCATGTTTCATAGATTGTAAACAATAGGACGATTTTCTTCTCTTATTTTTTTCATATTTCTCAGGTATACAAACGTTTTCATTTGTTTGGAAACAAGGCCAGAACTCATTTTTGCGCTACTTGATTTTAGCGGATTTCCTCCCTTCATAACTATAGACTGATCTGCAAATACAGCAGTCTTCTCGAGCACATTGAGCAACTCAGCGGTCTTCTCATGGCGGGCCGACAGTATACAATATATTATAAATATTTGTTTAAAGGTTACAAAATTGTTCTGAAAAATTATCTGGAATATTGCATCACAGCAGGCAATCTGCTGGCATCGTTTTATATATGCTTCATTTTTTTAACATAGCAACAGGTAAAATCAAAGTACCAATATACAAAAGTCCGTTGCCGCCAACAAATAAGAACTCATAGGTGAGCTATTTCTGGGTGACCTTTCGATGACTTCATTATCTCGTAAATTTCCTGTGTGACCGATTTTCAATTACAAAACAAGAACTTTTTTTAACAAAAATGAACAGACTTCATGGGTCATAAAACTTACCAGAAAAATATTCAGTCGAACAGCGAAAACCCCATCCAAATCGGATCAGTAGTTTTTGAGAAAATCGCGAACATACAAACATACATACGGATATACAGGGTGTTTCTAATTTATGTCCCATATTCTAAATGTTTATTACTCAAAAACTATTACAGATTTTACCGTCATTTTTTTATTCACAAAATAAGCTCAAAAAATTTCTTAGCGTGCCTTAATAAATTTCTATCTGCCCCCCATTTATGGCATGTAGGACGTCAAAGCAAAACTCGATTTCCTCCCATGTCTGGGCTAGCATTTCAGGGGTGATTATTTATTTATTATAACTTTGAGGATGATATTTTTGAAAAACCTAAACCACAGAAACCAAAAACCTTAAACCAAATATATCCATTTAGCAATAAATTATTTAAAGAAAAACATGTAAAAAATGTGCCAGAAAGTAAGACTTTTACCATTATTGAAAGCAGCTCAAAATTTAATAAAAAATTTAATGGTGGTCTGTGGATTATAAATTAATCTTCAAAGACAATGAAAAACTAAAAATTGGAAAAATTAAAGATAATCATGATAAAGTTGATGTTATAGAAAAAGGTCTCACTAATCTTATAAAATTAGTACAAAAGAGAACTAAGCTTTGTAGAGGTGATATGATTAATATAGTTATCTAAAATCCTTATTTATTTTATCCTATTTCAACTAGTTACCTGAAATTTAGTACAAGCAATAACACTATCGTAGGTTTGTGTAAGGTTGTTAGACAAATATTAACATCTAATGAAAGTATTGATATTGCACAAACAGCCTTTAATGTGAACATGATTGCTATGCCCCGAGGGGCCAAAGGAAATAAAATTATAAATTCAAGTGAAAATTTAAAAACAAAAAAGTGCATAACTTGGATACGAAATGTTGATAATTTATGTTGTCCTAGAGCAGTGAATGTAGCTTTAACTTATGAAACGAATATAATCTTAGAAAGAGAATTGACTAAAAATGAAATTGAAGATATAAAACGCATAGAAGAATTATTAGATATACAAATAAATGTTGTGTGAACTGAGAACTTTAATGCTGTCATTTATCGCGGAGAAGATAAGGAAATATAAAATATATTTATATAAAACAAAAAATCACTTTGATGTTATTAAAATACTATTGAAAAATAGGAAAGAAAATTCCACAGCCTGGGATCGAACCAGGAACCTTCTGCTCACCGTGCAGATGCGCCAGCCAATTGCGCCACTGCGGACATGGAAGCATTACGCTATCTACATGCCCTTTGGGCTGGCTGGAGCAGTACCCAGTTCGCAGGCTGAGACTATCCTTCCTACTGGCGTAATAATCGTTAAAGAATAATAAATGGATCTATGAGGATTTTTATACACGCCATACCTCAGATGTTTAAATTATTGATGAAAAATAGGAAAGAAAATTCCACAGCCTGGGATCGAATCAGGAACCTTCTGCTCACCGTGCATATGCGCCAGCCAATTGCGCCACTGATATCAATAATTTAAACATCTGAGGTATGGCGTGTATAAAAATCCTCATAGATCCATTTATTATTCTTTAATGTTATTAATAGCATGCAAGCTTTTTTAGGTTCATCTTATTTTTGAAAAAATGTAACAAGCATTATGCAAACAACGACAAACATAAGTGTAAAGACACGAAGACGTGTTGTACCAGGTGACGTGTTGTACACTCCAATAGTGAGAACAAAAACTATTGTAAGAAATGTAATAGATATTGTTATAATGAAGACTGATTAGATAATCACGATGAAGTGTGTAAAACAGCTTATAAATGCAAATCGTGTAATAAAATTGGTCTTAGAAGCAAAAAACATAGTTGTGGATTTGAGTTATGTTGAAATTGTAAAGAGATTGTCAAAATCAAAACTCACAAATGTTATATGCAAAAAAGAAAACAGAAAGGTGGTATATGTGAAAGAGAACTTACACTAAACAATAAAGATATAACTGTTACAGGTTGTCTAAATTGTAATAAATATGGTTGTGAAGTCGATGGAAAACATGTTCCTTGTTATTATTTTCAATGTTCTAAGTGTTATAGTATTGTAAAAGGAAAAACATTTATGTGCTGCAAAAAATCAGCACCAATAATTGATTGCAGTTATATTGAAAAATACATGTGGTTTGATTACGAAGCTCAACAAGAATCTGGAATTCACGTAGCAAATCTTATAATTGTTCGCGACTTCCAAGGTAATATATATACAAATTTAAAAATAATGACGATTTCTGCAAGTGGTTGATATCGATAAAAAACATAAACTACACATTTATTGCTCACTATGCAAAAGCTTACGACTCATGATTTATTTTGAAATATTGTTGTAAAAACACCATAAAACCTTATACTATCTACAATGGAACAAAACTGATGCTGCTTGAGGTAGAGTCGATAGGTCTGAAAACTTATTGATAGCAGTAATTTTGTAAAAACGTTTGGGTTGAAAGAATTGAAAAAGGGATGTTGTCCTCACTTGTTTATTACAAAAGTCAATGAATATTATATCGGTCCTATACCATCTCCATATTATTATTGTGCCAATACAATGAAACCGAATGAGAGAGAAGCTTTTTTGAAATGGCACGAAGAAAAAAAGAACGAAAATTACATATTTGACATGCAGAAAGAAATTAACGAATACTGTAATTCTGATGTCGACATATTAAGAAGAGGTTGTTTTCGAGTTGCGAAAACAGTTTCTCGAAATTGCAAACATAGATCCTTTCTATTACTTGCTATTGCAGGTGTTTGTACGGCCATATATAGATCTAAATATTTAAAAGAAAGTACTACCGCTGTACTAGACAAAGAACTAAGAGAAACATACTGCAAAGAATCGATAGCATGGTTAAACAGTTTTAACAACTCAAATATTCAACAAGCTTTAACTAGTAGCGAAGTCAAGATCAGTGGAGAAAATTTGATCATTTTGATGAAAAAACAAGAAAAAGGGAATCTTTCTGGAAGAAATACTTGAAACTCTCCTAGTTCGTTTCCGAATAATTTAGCAACTATACGTTTTTCAAATTTAGTATTAACTTCTTTAAGTTCTGTAACTATAAATATATCACCAGATTTTAAATTTAGTTTAACTGTTTGTGTATTTTCAAATTGTCCGACTTGTTGGATCTTTTTGTAAGCTTCCATTTATGAGAGAGAAAAACATAGAGATTCAATAACCATAAGGAACTGTATCAAAATTTGAAAGAACAATTCTTTTATCATACTGAAATAAAAAGCCTTTTGTAACGTTTTTATTAACTAAATTTTTCGTTTTTGCATCTCTCATAATTTGATTATATTCTTAGATAATGAAAGCTAATGTGGATAATTAAGATGTAAATATCAATAAAAAACTCTTTAGCCACAACAAAGAAATAAAGGAGCCTGTTGTATTTTTCCTTTATTTCTTTGTTGTGGCTAAAGAGTTTTTTATTGATATTTACATGATTATATTCTAATTGTATTTTATTATTCTGAGAACTTTCTTTTAATTTGAACATTGATTCTCCATTTAATTTTTGTATGTTTTGATATTTCAAAGTAAATCCTTTAATTTATGCTACATGTTTCTCATCTTTTATGGCAATTAGGAAGGCTAAGATAGATTCCTGGAATAAATTTTGTGAAAATTTAAGGGACTTATCCACTACCGCAAAGGTAATGAGAATACTGTCCAAGGATACTGTAAATCATTTAACCTCTGTTAAGAGGAATGATGGCAAATTCACAGAATCAGGTGAAGAAACATTAGCAGAAATGCTAAGAGTACACTTGCCTGGTTCAGTGCAGGTCATCAATTCGGAGACATTCATTTCTATTGGTAGATTTAAAACCAAGAGTAAATGGGAATGGGATAGTTCCAAAAAGATTGTCACATATAATAAAATTAAATGGGCAATTAATTCATTCGAACCAATCAAATCTCCTGGGAAGGATGAGGTAATTCCTATTCTGTTGCAGAAAGGAATTGATATTTTGGCACCCATACTGTGTAGAATCTACAGAGTATGTTTGGTGCAGGGGTATATTCCAGAGGCTTGGAGACAAACAAAAGTTGTTTTTATCCCCAAGCCTGGAAAGTCGACTTACTTTGAGGCTAAATCTTTCAGACCTATTAGCCTCACCTCTTTTTTTCTCAAAATAATGGAAAAACTGGTAGACAGATATCTTAGGGAGGAGGTTTTGATAACAAAACCCCTCTCAAGACATCAATTTGCTTACCAGCAAGGTAAATCAACTGAAGCGGCAATTTTCGAGTTGGTACTTCTTGTTGATAAAACACTAACAATGAAGGAAACTTCATTAGTAGCCTTTCTAGATATCGAAGGAGCCTTTGATAAAGTATCTACCTATACTATTATCAGGGCTCTTGAGAAACGGGGAGTTGATAAAGTTATTATCAAATGGATTACTGAGCTGCTTACAACTAGGAAAGCAGAAGCTGAACATCTTGGTGACTCATGTATGGTTCGGGTGGCGAAGGGGTGCCCACAGGGTAGAGTTCTTTCACCCTTGTTGTGGTGCCTCGTCGTCGACGAGCTATTATGTGAGCTGGAGAAAGATGGAATAGACTGCCTTGGATATGCTGATGACATTGCGATCATTGCAAGAGGAAAATTTCTTAACACTGTCTCGGACATTCTTGAAGGAATTCTCAAGAGGGTAGAGAAATGGTGTAAAGAGGTAGGTCTGTCTGTCTGTTAATCCAGACAAAACTGCTATTGTTCCTTTTTCTAGGAAAAAGAATTTAAATTTTAGAAGTATTAATTTCTTTGGTAAAAAGTTAACTTATACTTCTGAGGTCAAATATCTCGGTGTCTTCCTTGATAGCAAGCTTTCATGGAGAAAACACCTGGAATATTGTTTATTACGTGCTAAAATGATCTTCTGGACTTGTAGAAGAGTCGTTGGCAAATCATGGGGGCTGAGCCCTAAACTTATTCATTGGGTATATACTAGTGTCATATGTCCAATGATGACTTATGGCTCTGTTGCATGGTGGCCTAGAACACAATTAAAGACAGTCAGAAAAGAACTAGCTAAAGTTCAAAGAATGGCATGTCTTACTATTACAGGTGCAATGAGAACAACTCCGACTAGTGCTTTGGAACTTCTCTTGGACCTGAAACCTATTCACTTGCTGGTTGAAGCAGAGGCTGCAATGACAATTTATCGAATATGCAGCCCTGACAACTGGCATAGATGTTTAGATAATACAGTATATGATAAACTAAAAAAGGGGGTGTTACGACATCCGGTTTTTCATATGACTGTTGATAGAATGCTTCCGAAATATGATTTCGATAAGCAATATGTTGTCTCCATTCCATCTAGAGAGGAATGGAACACAAAGACGCTTTTGTCATTTAGAGATCACGAAACATGGTTTACGGATGGATCTAAAACGGCGTCTGGAATAGGCGCAGGTATATGTTGCCCTAGGAGGAAAATCCGACGGAGTTTCCCCCTTGGCAAATACTCTACAGTCTTTCAGGCAGAAATTTTTGCAATTATTGCCTGTGGAATAGAGCTGAATATTCAGAAGCTTCGAAGAAAGAAAATATTAATATGTTCTGATAGCCAGGCTGCGTTGCATGCACTTGACAGCGTATGTTACAAATCTAAGCTTGTCTGGGAGTGCGATCGTACCCTCTGTGATCTAGCAATAAACAACAAGGTAAAACTGTGTTGGATTCCTTCTCACAGTGGCTACGACGGCAATGAAATTGCTGATTGTCTTGCCAAGGATGGTTCTGTGACTCCATTTGTGGGTCCTGAACCATCTTTGGGACTGTCCCAAAGTCTTATTAAGCTGACTATCCATAATTGTTTCTAGGAAAGGTGAGCTGTTAAAACTCAAAAGAACTGAAATTAAAAAAAGTTGTTGAACTCCTTACAGGTCATTGTCATCTTAACAGACATATGACCTTAATAGGAGTTGCAACTGACGCTACTTGCAGGAAGTGTCATGAAGCAGAGGAGAATTCTATTCATGTTCTCTGTAGTTGTTTAAATCTATCATTTCTTAGATTTAAACATTTAGGGAGTTTTATACTCCAACCGGCAGAAATTCAAAATGTTACTGCTAGGCAGATCTTAAGATTTGCAGATGCATCTGGTCTACTTGTGAGACAAGATTAATAAAGGTTTTTGGGGATAGTACAATAGACCTGAGGTCACGGTGCTTGGTTTCTTGGTAACCACCCCTTTTTAAATTCAATTCAATTCAAATTCTCATCTTTTGTTTCGAAATAATAATTTTTAGGACCAGTTGATGCCCATTCTTCGATCCATTTACCATTTAATTCATCTGTCCATTCTCCTAACATACAATCTGTTTTAACAGTGTTTGTGCCATCATCTAAATACAGTATGCTGTCCGTTTCGAAATATATGCAGGATTTATTAAACTTTTCTAACATTTTGTAAAGTCTAAGTCTAGCATTAGATATAGTAAACGCTAGACTCGTACTGCCTCAAAGATGTTTGTACTCGTATTGTTTTCCACATAATAATCTTTGAAATTATACCAGATCTGAACCATTTCTTCAGTTGTAAAGTTTAGATTTATAGTGTCTAATCTATCATCTAACAATATTTCGTAAAGTCGCTGTAGCTCTGTTACATATTCAGTTTTACTAATGTTTTGTCTGTGACCAAATTTGCCCCATAAACTGTTTAAACATATTTTAGCTACTGCTCTTTTTCCAGGATTTTCTTCAATATATTCTGAATCTAATAAAATGCCTAATTTTTCTTTGACTGCGTTTATGTATTCATTTTTGCTTTTAAAATCGTCTTTCCAAGGACTAGTTTCTAACTTTATCTTCATAAAGTCTCTTACATAATCTTTAAATAAATCATTGCTTTTTTCTTTAAAATGCCAACTTCATAAATCTCTATTATTTTATAACCTTTTTGAATTGCTTTATTAACTTCATCTGTTGTCCAAGTTCTTACAAAACTTCTTTCGCTTTCTTTATATTGACACTCCTCATGGTTTCTCTCTTCTCTGCATTTTAAAGACAAAGGAAATAATAGTTTTTCACTCTTTTCCATCTTCACTTTTACAGGCAATACAGGGTAATATAACTTTCTAGAAGCTACGACTTTACATTTTTGTAAGACCATACCAAGAGGTTTCATATTGTTTTGGTTTGTATTTTTTTATAGGATGACCAACAGGATAATAATCATAAAACTGCACAGTAAGATATAAACTACAAACATCAATATATCTTATTTTTGTATTTATACCATCTGCTTTAGCTCTGAGTTTTGTTGCGTTTGTTCTTCCACCGAAGAATGCTTCTCTAGGAATTAATGGTTCTATTATTTCTGGTATCCGATTTTGCTTTTTCATTTTCTTGTTTTCTGTAGATTTAGTCCATTCACTTTCCCACATTTCTATCAACTTATATCCTGCTTGTTCGATTTTCTTATCTTCTCCGTGATACTGACAAACTGTTTTTGTTTTTTCATCAAAACTATCAACTTTTGCTCACCAGATCTTGACTTCACTATCAGTTAAAGCATGTTGAATATTTGAGTTGTTAAAACTGTTTAACCACGCTATGGATTCTTTGATGTATCTAATACAGCGATAGTATTTTCTTTTAAATATATCGAAAAACTGGCCTTAGTCATGGAACTGCTCACTCCTAGCTGCCCATTCCTAGTCACCGTTTTTGTTACTATTGATTAGCGAAGTTTGCATTACTTGTTTGTGACACTCTGCGGAATTCCAGGGTATGTCTTTCTCGTATTCTATTGTGTTCGTATGTGAAACTTAACGTCTAAATTCAAATTGGCTATAAGATATTAAATTTTAAACAATCATTCAGACTTTATATTTGTTTTATGACGAGCATTGTTAAGGAAGCTGCTAGTTAATTACCTACTTCTTTGTTACATCCTTGTTGTAATATTCATCCCATTACATTTAACCAAGGATT
Organism: Rhysida immarginata; assembly: GCA_023313115.1. Lineage (NCBI taxonomy): Eukaryota > Metazoa > Arthropoda > Chilopoda > Scolopendromorpha > Scolopendridae > Rhysida > Rhysida immarginata. Next base: position 261,534 of record JAHWFO010059906.1, read on the forward strand.
ATTACTTAATTTTTACACCACCTCTTAGATAGCATCTTCATGACATTTACCCACACTAATCGTATGTAGTCCCATTCCATGAATTTTGAGGTAGTTGGACCTTTTCAAACCTTTGTCTGAGATTTCTAGTTTACCGATCATTGTGCTAGTGTCTTCTATTATTATGTCTGCACGTGAAACTAAACACAGAAGTGCATCAGGAAAACCAATAACTCGTAGCACTACTTCGAACTCGCCCTCCCAGTTACTCTGGATGAGTCTATCTGTTCCGCAATCGAGAAAGGAGTCACTGACTACTTTACGAACCTTTCTAATCTCGATACTCTATTTGACTCCTTGCTTCAACGCCTCACCACCAAGATTGATACACAGATTAAAAGCACAACACTCTTTAACCACAACTAAATTTAGTTGTGGTTAAAGAGTGTTGTGCTTTTAATCTGTTCACTAGTACGTTCCACATATATACTTATTTTAAGATTGATACACTTTTTTCCGACATAATAAATTGTATCTCAACAACCGAAGCATGTCTGTCACGTGGAAACCGTTATGGTTAAATTGCAGAATTGCGCAGTGGAAATAAAATGAAATACATGACAGCAGGCGGATAAATGATTAATATAGGTTTTAATGAAAAATGATAAATCTTTGTAATAAATAAAAAGCAGGCAATAAATAACGAAATGAAAACACTGAACTTGGCTAGAAATCTAGCTTTCTTAAAATAAAAACAAATCCAGTGGCAAAACTTAGCCACCTAATTACTAATTGCCAATTAGCATGCTAACATAGAACGATTGATGCACATTATTACATCAAGCTCCTCCCTCCTCCCGGTGTTGTAGAAAACCCGGGTCGGAAATCCAGCGCGAGCGACGTGGGAAATCGAGCTGGTGTTTGATTTCCGTGACATCCTTGCCTGCCCCAACCGCAAAATTTCTTGCGTGTTGATGCTGTTTACATCCCGGTTGTCCTTGTATAAAGATCGTGACAAGGCATCGGCTAATACGTTGTATTCTGCTCTGATGTAACAAATTGTGATGTTGAAATCCATGATCAGTTGCAGAACCTGGGCCTGAAGTCTCGACAACTTCGGTTGAGTCAACAACCTTGACACTGCCTGATTTTCTGTATAAATAATTGTTCGAACCTGCTGGATGTAGTGTCTCCAGAGTCTTACGGCGTGAGCCACTGCCGACAGCTCTTTACTATACACTGATAAATGCGACTCCTCCGCCCTGAATCGCCTGGATTCATAGGCTATAGAGAAAAGCTTGCCTTTGTAAGCTTGCGTAGCTACAGCGCCTAGAGCCTCCTCCGACGCATCACACAGAATATGCAGCTCTTTCTTCAGATCAAAGATCTTTAAGATGGGCGGGCTTGCAAACGATTCTTTCAAACTTACAAACGCCTTTTGCTGCTGAGAACCCTATTGATAAGGATTATCTTTTTTCATTAGATCAAAGAGGGGTCCAGTGATGACAGCGTAGTTGGGAATGAACTGCCTGTAAAATTGGGCGGTACCCAAAAACGACCGTAACTGGTGCACATTGGTTGGCTGTGGCCACTGTATGATGGCTTGTGTCAACCTGGGTTCACACGCCTTACCTTAATTTTAAAGCCCAGGTATTCCACCTCTCTGACTCCTATTTGGCACTTGGAAGGACGCAGGTAGAACTCTTCTTTTCGTAGACGTTGGAGAACCTTCCTTAGTCTTTCCTTTAATTGGTGCATCGTCTGTGCATAAATCAGAATATCATCAAAATAGGCTACGACGCCTCTATTAATGAGACCCTGCAAAGCTTCATTGATTGCCTTAGAGAACGTCGCAGCCACTCCCTTAAGTCCGAAAGGCATCACTCGATATTCAAACAGGCCAAATCTAGTTTTAAAGGCGGTAAGATGTACGTCCGCAGGTCTCATGCGTATCTGGTGGTATGCCTGCAGAATATCGAGTTTAGCGAAGATCTTGGCCTCTTCCAGCCTTTCGATCAGGGAGTCTGTACGAGGGACAGGGTAGAAGTTGTCCCTCGTCATTTTATTTATTTTTCTGAAGTCCACACAAAGGCGTAACTTCCCATCTTTCTTGGTCACAAAGAGGATGGGAGAAGCAAAGGAAGAGGTAGATGGTTGTATAAGGCCCTTACCTATGAGATCTTGTAGGGTCTTGTGGAGCTCCTCCTCCTCGTCACGTGACAGTGGGTAAAGTGGCGTGTTAAATGGGACAAAGCTCTGCTCCAGGTGTATTTCGTGCTGGGTTGCCCTCTCGGGGGGTAATCCTTTTGGCAACTCCTCACGAAATAACTCTTTAAATTCCTCCACGATGCCTTGGCATTCCGGATGTACCTGGCCGACTTGATCTTGCCCACTGCAACGCCCAAAGACCGCATAAACCAGGCTAGCTTTTTTTCCTTTTCTTTTTAGAATGTAGCATAATTCTTTGCTGGAGATGAAGCGGTCGTCTTCATCGGACCTCCATGGTGGTAACCATATTTTCTTCCCGTTGTGTTAGGCCGCACATCGTCTTCTTTTGCAGTCAAACAGTATATTCGCCTGGTCGATCCATCGCCTTCCAAGGATAATGTCATAGTTTTGAATGTCGACATTATCGAAGTTAATTCTGTCGAGATAGCGTCCACATTTCACTGGAACCCGTAACGTGGCATGGGTGATGGTGATGGGTGGTTCATTGGCACACTGTATGGATCTGGTGGGGCTCAGAGGTGTGACTTTGAGCCCAAGACTCTCACACAGTTGGGGATCCATATAATTATCTAATGCTCCCGTGTCCACCAACACTTTGCAGTTCTTGCCATTGATGTTAATGGCAATGACACAGAGTTCATTGGACGTGCTTCGATGGACGAAGTTGATTTGAGCTGCCGGTTTTTTTGTCATCGGTCTCTCTTTTTTCTTTTGGCGGCAGTCCCTCCTCAAGTGACCGACCCTGCCGCATTCGAAACACCTTCGGCGCTCCACAGGAATCTTGCGCCGCGTGCCTGTTGGACGGGATATGGCATCGACCTGCATAGGCTCTACCGCTGTGGCTTCCCCTCCTGCGTGGGCGCAGAACCATTTCTCCGTGTATAAAATGCACTCCTCCAAGGTCGCTGGCTCTTTAATGCGAATTTGCGAGGCCATACGGAGTGGTAACCCTTGTAGGAAGAAATATACGAGGTCAGTCTGCGATGTATCTGTTAGCCCTCCGGCGATCCTTCTGAATTTTATGACGGAGTCGTTGCAGTGCTGTTCTTCGAGTAAGCTGTGTCTGACCGCCCCCGAAGACTTGTAGAAACTTTCTCTTGAAAAACTCCCATAAAATTAAGGGGTTGGCGATAGCGAAGTCTTCGTACCAGACGGCCGCAGCTCCCGTTAGGTATGCTGGGATTATTTGCATGTATTGCTGTTGCAATATCTGCTTACATTGGGCTACCCTGGTGAAATGTTTAAGGAACTGTTCTGGATCCTCTTTATGCTTTCCACTAAAAGAAGGGAATTGAATATTCCTTACTGCCTCTTTTATGGGCGGCACTTGTGTTTCCCGTATCACCAACGAAAGATCCTCCAACTTTCGTTCAATACCCTCCATATTCGTAGCAACCTGTTATTCACACCGCTGCACTCACACACACACCACACTGAAAATTCTTCTTTAGCACCAACCACCAACTAAATAGCACCACTAGTCACAACAATGCACACAACACTTAAGAGCAAAATAGAAGTTGATCTTCCCGTTTCGTAGAATACATACAGCACTTTAAATAAATTCAAATCACTATTGACTGAAAATCAGACAATTTAAATGATGACACAGCAAAACAAAAACACTTCACAAGTATTAAGAAAAAACAAACACATGCACTTGGCTACTAATCACTTTTGATACAAAACGTAGCACCACACACGTTGTAAAACTGACGAGAAAAACAAAAACAACTTCTTTCTCTTTTCTTAAGAGACTGCAGAGTGCACCACCAAGCAACAAGCTATACCCGTGTTGCTCCCAAAAACACAACAAAGTAACACCTCACATCACAAAAGCTGACTCCGTAGCACAAATACACTTGAAGAGAACACAAAAAAATAATTTTTTTTTTTTTTTTTGCCGAATGTCTCGCCTACGCTGCTACCACGCACCACCGCAACTGTCACGTGGAAACCGTTATGGTTAAATTGCAGAATTGCGCAGTGGAAATAAAATGAAATACATGACAGCAGGCGGATAAATGATTAATATAAGTTTTAATGAAAAGTGATAAATCTTTGTAATAAATAAAAAGCAGGCAATAAATAACGAAATGAAAACACTGAACTTGGCTAGAAATATAGCTTTCTTAAAATAAAAACAAACCCAGTGGCAAAACTTAGCCACCTAATTACTAATTGCCAATTAGCATGCTAACATAGAACGATTGATGCACATTATTACAATCAAAAAGCCTTATTTGCCATAGACTAACAACTAATCTAAAAATCAATTAAGTCTTTCAGCTCGGGTAAGTAGCTAAACCATTACCGTAGTAAAAAGCATGATACCCTTAGGACTACATAAAGCTAATACAAACACATTAATGCAAACGCTTAATTACGACATTGTACTGATCAATTAGGCATATTCATATCTGAAGCACAATAAAACTCAAAGGGCTAAACTGACAGATAACTACCTCAATCCCTGTAACTTAATGTGTAATTAAATTTTAGCCGAGCGGCGTTTGGTTAGTTAACAAACTAAATTACAAAAAGAATACATCGTATCAATTCCTTATAGACACAAATCACACTTCTCACATAAAAATTATCACTTCTGAGTTAGATATCGATTCAAATAAGTTTTAGTCGAGTTCGGTTACATAACGTATTCAAACAGACACATGGAATAGCAATTCCAAAAATTGTTCAAGAAAAACTTTTACAATCCTATATATATTCACGTTACATTTTTTTCCAAGATTTAGGCTCAACAGACACTATCTAAAACATCACACCTGGAGCAAACATCAACGTCACAAAATACAAAGAGCGGGAAAGCCTCGTAATAATCACTACAGTCAAAGTCTTATCAAATACGGAATGTAAAAATTGAGGCGTCCAAATTAAAGAGTACACCGCTTTCCCCCTGCGCTCTTTTCTGTAAAGAACAAACACAAGTGAGTTACAAAAGAAAACACACTTTCCACATTTTTTAAAATTAGGGACGTTTACAACCACGGAAGCATGGGCTCGCCTCTCCATATTGTCAGGTGTCGTTAATTCGTAACATTAGCTACCCGCTGCCAAATCTGACTTGAACTACAGATAACAGCATTAAGACGGGCACATCCAATATCTACGCTGGCACAAAGCTCCCTTTGAGCAAAGCTCTCGAAAACGCTTCTGACACAGCGGGCATTTCCGCCTAACGAAAATTCAGTACTCACAGGAATGGTGACGGTCGGAATTTCGGTTGACACCTGCTCGCTCAGGAACAACGTTCCAACGTCGCACGCTCGGGACTCCCGGCTCCCGTTGACGCTCGTACCATGTAGAACGCCAGAATTTGCCCCCTTGGATGCTTTACGGCAGGTCACGCTTACCGTCGAGCTCTCCGCTGCCTCATTCGCTCGAGGTTCCTCACAATTCTTGTTTCGGGTGACTGTCCTCGTCAACGTTACTATCGAGCATAACTCGTGTCTCTGCTCCGCTCCGCCTTTTCCTACACAAGCTTCCTCGTCTGAAGCTGGCTCCTGTCTCCCTTGATTTCCCCTCGATCTTTCAAATTTTTGCTCTCGTTGCCGCTCTCGTTTGTCATTGGAGCAGGCGTGATGATGCTGTTGACGCGTCAACTGGAGCTCCTCCCTCCTCCCGGTGTTGTAGAAAACCCGGGTCGGAAATCCAGCACGAGCGACGTGGGAAATCGAGCTGGTGTTTGATTTCTGTGACAATGTCTCAATGAGATCGATATCCGCCTTCACAAAATTGACACAGCAATTTCCCATTTCGCCTCTCCACCCACTTCGCTGGACTTCTCTGCCCCTCCCGTCTCCACCGATTTGTTCTCTAATATGCTGCAGCACATCGACGACATCGACCAATATAGTAGACGTTCCAACGTAAGAATATATACTTCTCTCCCACACAAAGGTTTAATAATAAAGAACAGAAAAAAACTTAAAGGCTCACCAATTCATATTGCTGAAGACCTGACACCTTCTCGCTACCGTCTTCTATGCTCCGTAAAATCCAAGCTTGACCCCTGCAATGTCTGGGCCTCTAATGGAAGAATTCTTACGAAAGATTCTACTGGGATTATCACTACTATTCAGAACTTACTCGACATTCTTCGTTTAAGCAATACAACAGACTTTTCTATCTAGTAACCTAATCTTGCAAACAATCTAATTTCCTTCTTTTAGCTTTCTACCATTTTTTCTATAATTTATCCCAGTCTCATCCTCTCAACAACTACACTATACCATTATCTCTCAATCCATCAATTCCCTATGCAATTTGTGTAAAGTTTATATAAGGCCACACTTGGAGTATAACGTGAGCACTTGGTGCCCGTATTTTGAGAAAGATAAGATAACAATCGAAGCTATTTGTAGAAGAGTTACTAGAATCCTATATTCAGATAACAGGTTGGATAGTAATTATCGAAATTATGATACTCGTCTACATGACTTGAGCCTTTTAAAGCAGAGTGACTGCCGTATTAGGGTGGATTTGATTTTTACATATAGATTGTTTAAGCATGAAGTCGACTTGGATTATAATATTTTTTTAAATTAAAGGATAACCGTAGACCAGGGGATCATAGGTTTTTGATTTATAAAGAAAGACCACAAAATGATTTTGAAAAGTATTCTTATTGTTTTAGAATTGTAAATATTTGGAATAGTCTTCCTTCTGAAGTGATTGAGTCTTCTAGTGTGGATGTTTTTAAAAGCCAGTTAGATGAATATAATCAGATGTGATTTGATGGAGTTGCGAAATGGAATTGACTGTATGGTTTTTAGTGGTATTGTATTGTGCTTTTTGTTTTGCACTTAATAAATTTTACTTTACTTTACTTTACCTCAATTTTCACTAACCCCCAATTCACACCACGTCTACCCCTAAATCCCCCACAACCTTTATTGACTTTAACTCTGTTTTAGCAAATAATCCATTACTTTCATAAAATGTTAGGTATATTTAACGTTGAAGAATATGATTATATATAAAGATTCTTAAAAATTATTTTTTTAACTTCAACAGGTTTTAATATAAACAAAAAAATTATAAGAAAGGATTATAAAACTGACTACATCTGCTATCGTACAAAACTATTTAAATATAGAAATTTAATACTCAATATAGTAGTGCTGTTATATCTTCAAATATTTCCTTTTTTACTTCATTATTTGGGAGGGAGAGTGGGATTTGTGTATTCGATCTGATGATGAGGTATAGATGACCTCGAAAACGTTAATCATGGTGAAAATGATGAAATTTTATTTTTATTTATGTTCTTCAACTGACTTCAAAGATAACATTTGTTAAAATATATCTTGGACTTAGGACATTTTTCTATCGTATAAAACGGATTCTTTGCCACTTGCAAGGTGTAGCACTTCTTCAAGTCATGTAAAGGAATTTTTCACAAGTCAAGTTCAGAAATTTTAGTCAAGTGCTAAAATTATCAGGATTTTAGACAGTGCAGCTTATAATTATCTATGGTTTGATTTTAAATGTATATTTTTGTATATTTCTGTATATAATTCAAACATATATTTTGTATATATTTTAAAGTGCTGCTCAAGGGTTTTTAGATAATGGGATGGTTTTCATTTTAAATGTAAATATTGGATATAGGATTTTTATATTTTGGAGGATGGAAGGTTTTTATAATCCTTTCATAGGATGTAGTCAGTTTTATAATCCTTTCTTATAATTTTTTTGTTTATATTAAAACCTGTTGAAGTTAAAAAGTAATTTTTAAGAATCTTTAATCCATTACTTTCCTCTCCATCCTCTTTTTTTCCTATTAGGTTTGAATATCCGCAGCCTTTGCTCTAACTCCTTCACCCTTTTCACTTCCCTGTCCTTGCTCCACTCCCCTCCACATATTATCTCTCTAACTGAAACCTGGACCTGAACATCTTTAGATATCCCACCCTTAAACCACTTCTCCTTTGAAGCACTCCACCGGCCGATTAAGAGAGGCGGAGGTATTACGGTCTATGTCTCTAATTCACTACATTATATTCTTAATACCAAGTATACCATTTCCACCGACGATTTTGAAATTCTCACAATTTTATTAAATAGCAAATTTTTTTTAGTCTCCATTTACCACCCACCTTCCAGTCAACTTTCCCCTTTCCTCACTTTCCTCTCATTCTTGCTACTTGATCTCGGTCTAACCCCTTACAAAATTCTGATCTCTGGCGAATTAATGTCGATTTTTCTACACCTTCCCCAAATACCAATTCTATTCTGTATCTAACTTCCAGAGTCGGCTTGTCCCCTCTGATTACCTCCGTCACACATTTTTCAAAGTTTTATACCCAAAAGAAGCACTAACACAGCTTGCTTCGAACTCACGGAATACATCATTTCAAACATGTCTAATAACAATCTAATTGTCTTTCTATTTTTAGACTATTCCAAAGCATTGACTCCATCCCTCATGAATTTCTTATTTACAAGCTGTCCCAATTTTTTAATATCCGTGGCCCTCCCCTTTCCTGGCCCTCTAGTTATCTATCACACAGACAATACACCCTCCATCTATTTAACAAAACATCCTCTACTATCACCTGCAATCTTGGTGTCCCCCAGGGCTCCATTCTATCCCCTCTTCTCTTTAATTTATTCATTAATGACCTAACCTATGCAGTATACCCTTTACCTGTCACGGAATTCGAATGACATCACGAATTTCGATGACGTCATCCATCATTACCGAACACGTGTTTTCTATCAAACGAGAGCGGAAGGAGGATATCGAAACCAAGGACTACACCAGAGAAAACACGCGGGAAGAGCTAATCAGCGTGAGTGGCGGGAGATTCGTGATGACGAATGGAAAGGCGACCATCAGGGGATTCGTTGTAATGGAGCCGACGGGGTAAGATCGAGAAAGGTCTCCCAGGAAAACTACGAGGCAGCTCAGCGCAGCCGAATATGGCTGGAGAGAAGGACGAAGAAGGAAGATGGCAGAGAGAAGATTCCGACAATCTTAGCCTCCCAACCTTCTACGAGAAAAAGCGGAGCGACAGCGACATCGAGCAAGAAAGCCCCCGCCACTGCGAAGTTGCCAGCATGGCAAGATGTCCGCCGAAGCGAGAGCGAGCCAGTTCACAGTAGTTCTGCGAGGACTCCATATTTACCGACATGGACATTGGAGCACAGAAGGCTTATCCTGGTAAGCGCCCGTTTTCAATTAGGCATCGATAGTGAGTTAGTAAAGCATTGTTTCCCGGAGTTCAGCTATAGCGAGCTACGGGTGTATTCAAAAGTGCAAGGGCTGTGGCCTTTTGGTTTAGAAGCCTATCTGGAACATTTCCTCGGCCTTACCCTAATTAATAATTATGTGCACGATAGTTGGTGTTGGTGTGTGTGCACCCCGTGCTTATTAGCACCAATTTCGGCGAGTGTGATTTTGGTGGTTCAGGTTATGTGCGTATTAACGGCTAACACCTTTTCTTTTATGCTTCAACTCCTGAGTGGCATAGATGCTTCAACTCCGTTTGTGTATCTGTGCGTCGGATAAGTGAAGCCTACTCGAAAGCTCTTTGTGAGTACTACTCAAAACGTCTCATCTTTGTGTTCAGCTGAGAGTGTTTTCTGGTTGAAGCGGTTCATGCATATTTTTTGTAGCAATTATTGGCTAGATATTTGTGGCAGGTTTAATGAAACTTCCCAATTCATAATTGTAACATGTTCAATTATTTTTTTGAAATGTTTTCCTAGTCATTAATATACATTTAAGGACTTTATTTGTTCCCGAATTCAAACATTGTCGGCCATTGCTATGTTACCAAACTTTTGAAACTGTTCTGGAGAAAATATATCGAGTCAGACTTTGACTCTTTTCTATCAGGAAAAAAAACTGCTTATAGTTTGAAATGTATCTTGATGTTCAAAGTTAACGGATATCATTGTAACAAGCGTTGTGCTTGCTACTGAATTTATAACAGTGGTTTGTACTTAATGATAGATTACTTTGGCTAAGTCTCTTATCACCAGAATCATAGTATGTGATATTTAGTATTATCAGTAGTCTTAAGTATCTATACCGTTAGGTTCATTTTCACGATTTATGATAATACAGACTAAGATACTATGGATTGATTCCATTTCGATTTGTGGTAATACCGGAATTTAAGTTAAACCTATTAAGTTTAAGGTTCTTCTTATGTTGTTTGCGTTCAAGTTGAACGGATATTTGTCTTTGCAAGTATTGTAGCTGGTGCGGTATTTGTAATAGGAGTCTTGTATTACTAATATGTTACTGTTGTTAAGTTTTTGGTATTAGAGTTACGGATTTCATAATACCTTTATCGGTAGCTCTAAGTACGCTTATCATTACTTATAATTTTTGATCATATTTTATTTTCATACCGAGTTGAATTAAGCAGGTATAATTTAAACCTACTGAGTTCCGTTGTTTTGTTATTTTTGCTATTTAATAAACATTTACATTTATATTTTAATGCCTTCTTTCATCGTGACTCTTTCCACTGCGCAATGCTCATTTGCTAATTATTTACACGTAACATTACCACTAATAATATACGCAGACGACACAACAATATCATATGCAGACTCCTCGTTAAGTTCAATCAAAGAAACCTTTAACTCAGTCTTGAATAACCTTTTACTCTGGAACACAACCAACAAAAATTTGCAGCAGATAAATTTTATTTCTTTTACAATACTATAACACTTAGAACATTGTAAATGATAAGGAATATGTTTTCCATCGACTTCACAACCGTCTTTATTACAATTTAGACAACCTCTACCCGTGTGATATCTTTATTATTTATTTAGTGTAAGTTCTCTTTCACATATACCACCTTTCTGTTTTCTTTTTAGCATATAACATTTGTGAGTTTTGAATTTCACAATGTCTTTAAAATTTCAACAGAACTCAAATCAACAACTATATTTTTTGCTTCTAAGACAAATTTTATAACATGATTTGAATTTATAAGCTGTTTTACACACTTCATCATGATTATCTAAACAGACTTGATTATAACAATATCTATTACATTTCTTACAATATTTTTTGTTCTCACTATTGGAGTGTTCTCACACACGGTACAAAACGTCTTTGTGTTTTTACACTTATGTTTGTCGTTGTTTGCATAAGGCTTGTTACATTTTTTACAAAAATAAGATGGACCCAAAAAAGCTTGCATGCTATTAATAACATCAAAATGATTTTTTGTTTTATATAAATATATATTTATTTCCTTATCTTCTCCGCGATAAATGACAGAATTAAAGTTCTCAGAGCCCACAACATTTATTTGTATATATAATAATTCTTCTACGCGTTTTATAACTTCTGGAGAAAAACCTTCTTCTTTGAATTCATCCAATCTATTACATAATTCAGTTGTTAATGTTTTTGAAATTTTTCACCCTTTCTTATCTTTTCAATTTCATTTTTAGTCGATTCTCTTAATAAGATTATATTCGTTTCATAAGTAATGTGGGATCCACCACAGTTTTTAAATTATTTTTCCGACTTAACATAATTAATCTTTGAACGTCAGAAGAAAAATGGCTACCAATCGTTTTTCAACGTTTTGTGTAATCCTGCTACGAGAATTTACACATTATTGGGAATTAGAAATACAGAACAGTTTTCTAAGAAATTATCATAAGTTTTAATAGGAGACACTTTGGAATTAGAATCATATTGAAGCCTTGAGTTTGAATATCGTTAACACAGGAAATCAACATTGATTACATGACCGAACTATGTGGAAGAAGAGCCATGCAGGTGTAGAGTTGATACAATATCTTCTATTGCTCAGGAATTGAAGCATACCTGTTGAAAAATAAGCCGAACACGTGATAAGTATGCACTTGGAAGAATTTAGAACACTTCTAACCAATCAGAAACTATCGTATAACCAAAATTTTGAAAAGAAGTTTGTTCAATTAAAAGTGAGGAACGAAGCATATGGATGTAGATGCTCGTATGATGCAGATGGACCTAGATGCTGGTATGAAGCAGATGATCGTAGAGACTTGCACGAGTCAAATGAATGGAGGAAAAGATTTTTTATATGCAGCGAATCTAATTCAAAGCTGAAGCACGGAAAAGAGTTAACCGAATCCTGCCTAAAGAACTGATGAATTAATGAAGTTATTTTAGTGGAAGTTGAGGCAATCAGTTTTGCCCTAGATTATTCTGAGTCCATGTATATGTTCAGTTTCACATGATTATTGAATAAAAAGTTATTAATTATCATTTTATGTGAAGAGTTTGGGTGTAGCTCGAAAAGAAGAACCACCTAAGTGACGCCGAAAACGACCAGTCACTTTTCCTTTGACGAAACGGTAATCTCCTGTTTCCACTCAATTTTCAAAAAAACTTGAACCAGCAGCCCATTATATTTATTAAATTAACTTTATTATTAGTACTGATAATCCAATACGTCCATCCAGGTCCTGTATGGCTAGAAGCTGACGAGTTGGATCCATGGATGAACCTGGATTAACGACTGCTGTATGATGGTCATAGCAGCCGGGTGGGGGGGGCCCGAAGATCGAGAATCACGGATGATCACCCTTCCAGTGACTAGCCGTGCCTGATGTTGCTAAACTTCACAGCAGTTGTTTCAGTGAAAGCCCACCAGGCAACGGCCTCCCCCAATTTAATGAATTAATATTTAAAGTTATGATTGTATATTTTTATTCAGATTTATAATAAATTTTATTTAGATGTTTAACTGTTTCTCCTCTAGTCGAACTCATTTAACAAGAGAAGTTTTAATAAAAAATGGGAACGAGTAAACATTCTAATTATCTGGAGATCATTAAATTTATTAAAATATGTATAATCTACCCTCCCTTCCACTTATTCTCTAAGCACGGCCCTGCGGAGTTTATCCTGATCCCTAAGCAGACCACGATTGAAATTCTATTACTTTTATAGGGACAGAAGGATGTGTTGGGTTGGCCGGGTAGTGATGCAACTCCTCATAACTCATTACATACTTTGGTTAAAACCCCATACCCCACATATTTTGGCGCAGTCAACAGGATATTTTTTTCTTGTATAGGTATTTTAGAAATTGGAACTGATAAGTCACATATTTTGGCGCAGTTCGATAGGATTGTTTTTCTATTCGTTTCCAGCTGCTACATATTTTGTCTCTGTTTGACAGGATTAAAAAAAAATAAAATAAAAATAAAAATTAATCGCCACATAATGGTCATAATAATTTGTATCGCTAGGGATAAAGCACTGAAAAGGTTGCCTGTGTGATGCATTTTGCACCTTTGTTCAATGAAATCTGTTTGATATTTACGTGCATATTAATTATGACGAATGAAGTGAACTTAGAACAACTGATTTTTTTCAGTAGCTCAGTGCTTCCTTTCTTGGGTGTGTATTTTAAAATGTATAATTAAAAATTTTGGTACAGCCGTTAAAGGTAAGTTAATTAGAAGTATGTATTTAGTGATAGATATTGTTGATAACACACATTTAGAGGAGCAGAAGCGAAGCGAAAATGAAATAAGACTTAGAGACGTTGATTTGGCCAGAGCTGTAGAAAAATTAATAAAAATGGTAGAGCCTATATTCGGAAGTACCGGGTTTGGATGGGACGAATGGAGTTACGGAATTTTTTCGGAGATTGGAGGAGATAGCAGCTGTAGGTGCTTGGAATGCAGCCTTAAAGCTGAGAATAGCGAAAATCTGATTAGCCGGGGAGGCATTGTATTTCATTAGAGAAGGAGAGGAAATGAGAGAAGTAAACGATTTTGAGAAGTTTAAAATGCTAATGACTGCGAGATTTATGAAAGAATCTTTAGATAAAAATGAAAAAATGTTTTCTCTGTGTAAGCAGGAAAAAGGAGGGAGCGTGCGACAATATGTTACGCGTTTACAATCTGTAGGAAGAAGATTACTTATGAAGGTAGAAGGAGACGGAGAAGCCCAGAACGCTCATAGGTTATATGGAAAACAGTTGCTAGAAATAGAATAAAGGAAAGATTCTTAGCCGGGTTAAATACTAATATTCAATAGGGACTGATTTATGCTAATATAGAAATGTTCGAGAATGGTGTAGTGATTGAGGAGAAGATAGAGAAAACTTTAGCTGAACCAATAAATTGCATGAAGGAGAAAATAGAGAATGAAAATAAAATTTTAGAGAGAATAATGAAAAATTTAGAAGGCAAAATAAAAGAAACAGTAAAAAGCACAATAAAAGAATATTATAATTTTAGAACCCAGAACGCATCACAAAATAAATCATATTATGGAAAATTCAACACGAAGAACTATTCTGTAAGAAAGAATAGAAGAAATATTAAGTGCGAGTATTGCAAAAAATTAGAGCATTTTCAAACAGAATGTCGATATAGAAGAGCAGTGCAGGCAAAAAACAATGAAGTAATTATTACAAGTCCTATTATGGAAGTGAGAGATCCTTATGTAAAAGAGCTGAGAGGAGTGAATGTTATCGAAGAACCGAAACGCAATATATTTCGAGGACCTAGATGCCTTAGATGTCACCACCGGGGACATATTAAACGTTATTGTTGGTTTAGACGAAATGACGACCACATGACGCAGTCATTTAATGAGTCAAAATACAAAAAACCCACTTGTAATGAAACTGTAGTAAGAAAAACTGTTGCAGAGGACAACAGTAGGAATTTTACCGATAGAAGTGAAATTGAATTTCGAGAAATGGAGCATAAGGTAGAGGAGTTAAGAAAATTCTGTGAGAAACAGAATAAAGAGATAGAAGAATTTTTAAGAATATTTAAGCAGGAGGAAAAGAAAAAGCTCGCGGACGCAGTTGTTAAATCTGTCCGTAGAAAAGCTGAGTTGGCAAAAAGAGTAGCAGAAGTGGAATTGGGATTAGCTAAAACGAATAAACGTGTACAGAAGGAGGAAATTAATCAGAGGATTTTTTATATGCAGCGAATCTAATTCAAAGCTGAAGCATGGAAAACAGTTAACCGGATCCTGCCTAAAGAACTAATGAATTAATGAAGTTATTTTAGTGGAAGTTGAGGCAATCACTTTTGCCCTAGATTATTCTGAGTCCATGTATATGTTCAGTTTCACGTGATTATTGAATAAAATGTTATTATTAATCATTTTGTGTGAAGAGTTTGGGTGCACCTTGAAAAGAAGAACCACCTAAGCGACCCCGAAGACGACCAGTCACTTTTCCTTCGACGGAATGGTAATCTCCTATTTCCACTCAATTTCCAAAAAACCTTGAATCAGCAATCCATTATATTTAATGAATTAATATTTAAAGTTAACACATATATGATTGTATATTTTTATTAGGATTTATAATACATTTTATTTAGATGTTCAACTGTTTCTCCTCTAGTCGAATTCATTTAACAAGGGAATTTATATTAATAAATGGGAACGAATAAACATTCTAATTATCTGGAGATCATTAAATTTATTAAAATATGGATAATCTAAGCTCCCTTCCATTTACTCTTTAAGCACGGCCCTGCAAAGAAGTTTATCCTGATCCCTAAGCAGACCATGACTGAAATTCGATTACTTTTATAAGGACAGAAGGATGTGTTGGGTTGGCTGGGTAGTGATATAAGCTCCTCATAACTCATTACATATTTTGGTTAAAACCCCAGAACAGTTAAAGCTACAATCACTGCTCTAGGACAACATAAACTATCAACATAAAGGAATCATCCTCTCACTTGCAGATCTATGTTGCTTCACTCAGTAATTGCCTTTCTGCTCCAAACTGTAGAATCGCTGTTTCTTATTACTCATTGGTCTCTCCAATTTCATTGTGTTCTTAGAATAGGGTTTTTTTGTTTGCATAACATCTCTTCTTAAACAGGATCCATTTTGCACTTCAACACTCAGTTGATGTCTCATATCATATTAATTTCTTAATTCTATTTCACCACTACACTAGGGGAGCTTTGTATAACGTCTCTTCAACCTGAATTCATCTATCACATTATTCTATCATCTAATCAATATTCATATAATTTACTAAATCTCTTCCTTACTTAATGGTTGTGGGGTTCTCTTAATGTCAACTACAATATGATGAGGGGTTTCCATACTACGCCACTTAGGCCACTTAAAATCCATCTTAATATGCCACTGGGGCCAGTTCCAATTATACATCATAATAATTAATGAAATGCGAGGATCAGGAGATTCCATTTATTGCCTTCAGTCGAATGTAATTTACATTCACCAAACTGCCAGGAAAAAAAAAAGAGTTCCTCCCCAACATTTATTCACCAACTCCATTAATTCTGCTATCCAGTTGGAGCTCCTTGCTCCACCAGCATCACTAGAATCCTAGAATAGTAGTCTCACACCTCCTCTACTCCGTCTCTTTAATTTATAGTTTACTGACTTTCGGCCTCGCTTTCACTTCGTCGAACAACAAAGAAATCAAGAATAAACTTCTCAAAATGTACATTTACCCAATTAAAATTCTCCCATCTCCAAACTCATGAAAGATTCCCATCTTCAATTAATGAAAAACATTACCTCATTGACTATGCCAAAGATCAATATTCCTCTACTTCATTTTAAATCATAAAAGTCATTATTTCCGTTTCACATTGACATCCCCTTTACATAGAAGCTCATCAACCAAATTCTTATTTATCCAACTTTATAAAGTGTCCATAATTCAATAGTAAACCCTATCACTAAACAAATTCCTAAAATTGCATTACAGTAAAATTCCATTACAACGTACCTCACTGTATCGTACATTTCAGAATAACGTACAAATTTCAAATCCCCATCCCAAACGTAAGTATTTTAATGCTAAAAAGTTTCAGAATAACGTACCTCACTTTAACATACATTTCAGAATAACGTGCTAATTTTACATTCCCTTGGTTAAATTATCCCTTTAGTACAACGTACATCGTTCACATGTCTTGCTCTCATTGGTCATGCACCCCCTGTGAAAGTTGCAACTGGAACAATGGGCTAATTAAGCCGAGTTCACATTTCATTGGTTGGTCAGTGTACATATATAAACCCGGAAATCTCTACATGCTACTTAGTCGGGATCCAATTTGTGATGCAATTAGATTAGAGACCTTCACTTGATGGACGATTGCCCATCTTCAATACGGTAAGAATATGTTTGTTTATTTTAATTTATGTTTGTTTAATTTATGTGCATGTAACAGGGAATCTAATCCCTAGTGATCGGGATAGGTAAGGGAATGTAACCTAGCGATGAATTGTACCAAGCGATCCAGATAGGTAAGGGAATGTAACCGAGAAGAGTCAGGGAATTTTTTGTAACCGTGTAAGTCTGGGCATCATTTCAACATTTCACATAATGTATGCATTGTTCACAAGCCCCCCCCCCAGTTTCAGAATAACGTACACCACAGAGCAACGTACAAATTTCCAGAGTCCTTGAAGTACGTTGTAACGGGGTTTTACTGTATCTACATGCTATTCACTTCCAAAGAAAATTCACTTCAAAAGACTACAAAACAAATTATTATCATTATCTCAAGAAAACTCATCTCCATGAATCAATAAGCATAAAACTCATTATAAACACGTGAAACGTCACAAATAAGCCAAATTTGAAGTTAGCCTATATTCTTTGTAGCAGTTTTTCAGCCTTAAGCTCTATATCAGGATCCTCTCACAGGAGAAACATGTCTGCTGCATTTGTAGTGCCTAATGCTTGAATTAGAATTAAAAACGATTACAAATCAAAATTTATTTATTAAATGTAATATTTAAATATTATTAAAAACATAAATTTTTAAAAACAATAGAAAGGTGCTACAATATCTTTAAAACAATAGAAAAGCTCAAAAACAAGCGATGTTTTCCTTTAATTTGCTAATGAGCACTCTTCCCTCCTTGTATTGTTTTCTTGCTGCCCTCCTTCCCTCCTTTGTGATGTTATCTGCTCATAGTGTCTGAGCCTTGTTATCTAGTAGGCTTTGCTCTGATCCAGGATCCTTGTTATCTAGTAGGCTTAGAGGATTTGCGAAGTTTGCATATGTCGCTTAAAGAGTTCGTGAAAAAGTCACATGAATTAATATTAAATTTGCTTTAAGATTAATGGTGAAAGGATTATTCTGTATATCATTAGCAGGAGAAGAATCAAAACTATCGTGGAAATCGTTTAAACTATTACTAGCCTTCATTTTCATTCCATGGTTGCTAGACGAATAGCTTTTTCCTGAAGTGATTTACACTGCTGTTCACTCCAGAAGAAACAGTAGAATGTCGTAAACCTTGGCGAGCAGGAATCTCCTGACGAACGTAATTGTAGACGGGGTCGACGTTCTCTGCCATAGAAGATTCGGGAACACAGTCTAAGCTTTGTCGATACCTCATCGAGTTCGATCACAGAAGTCCTATCATTTCTCTGCAATTGTCATGGATCGGCATCCTTTGAACGATTAATTTTAAAGTCATTAAAAAGTAGCTATTAATTTCTTCTCACCTGTCTTGAACTCAGGGCGATGAGGAAGGAGCCAATCCCAGAAACTATAGCATTAAAGGTTACTTTAGCATAATTCAGTATTAAAGTATTTATTTATTTATTAATCTTTTTGTCTTCTAATTTTTGAAACTGATTCAATACTAAGAAGTAAAAGTTGACAGTCACGATAATCTTAAAATAGTTGATGATTTACGTTTTCCTCTTAAATACAGCCAGAAATTTAGCTGTGGGTTTAGCCAAAGCAAGGTAAATAGCCACCAACACTAGCAGACGCTTAGGTTGTCGTTACTTTCCCTATCCAGAGCTTTAATTTTATACCATGTTCAACGGCACCTATCGGCTAGCCGCTTCGTTCCATCATATTTTCTAAGACGGAATTGCTTGTGTAGATGCATTCTATCACCCCGTAAAGTTTTGCCCACTTTTTCAGATTCATCCTGTACACAGGGTTTCCCTAAAAGAATGAGAACATTCTTTAATATTATAACTTTTTATTGGATGGTATAGGAACTTGATTTTTATTACAACAAACAGACGGCAGTATTGATTTGAAGCTACAATCAGATCAAGGGGAAAAACATTTCAAAAATTTAAACAAAATACGGCCATTCCAAATAGTACATTTTCCAGTGAACAAGAACTGCCTCTTAAGTGTGTAAGAAAAAGGAATAAAGCGTTGTACTAGATAGTAAAATAGGTCAAAGGTTGGTGAGAAGTAGGATCTCAAAAACTTAATTAAATTTCCAAGAAAGAATGCTGTGCATATTTTATGAATTGTGCAAAATTCTGTTTATTTACCACCTATACAAAACTGATGCACAATTGATGAAATGAGCTAAAAGTTGTGCATTTCATGAATTGTGCGTTTTCACAGTCTCTGCTTAATACCAACATGATATTTATTCTTGGTGTAATATTACATCTTTTAAGACCGTGATCAGGAGACTATGGTCGGGGGCATGAAAGTTGATCACTTTGTAGGGGAGAAAATGAGGATTTAACCATGCTAAAATAACGGAGTGAAGAGAACTGCTCTTCTTCCCCTATCCCTACCCCCAAGTTGAAAAGTAAACTATTAATTTAGGTAGGGTAGGGAGAGTAAAACTCTTGAACAATGTTATTTTTTATTTGACGAAGTGGTCAACTCTCATGCCCCTGACTATAATTACTGATAGCATCTGTTCACCAGAAATTTAATTTTTCATCATTAATTCGAACAGCTGAGGTAGGCGTACCATTAAAACCCTCACTGACCATCTAATGACTTATTCTTTAAGAAATTTAATGTCGCTCATAATATTACGTCTATGAATTTTTTTAAAAGAGACTTTTATGTATACCTATTTTAAACGAATAGATTTTTAAAAATCTTTAATTATTTTAATTGGCAGGGAGGAAGACGGAGTTGATAGAACAAATTTCTTTAAAGAAAGTTGTGCAGAAATTTATTACAAATTCAACGTTAATTGGTATCTCTCACATGAGATCAGACAGAAGTAAACCGTGGAAAGCGTTTTGGGTGATTTTTATTTTCCTTAGCCTCTCCATGGGATTATATCAATCTTGGGGAGTTATGCGAGATTACAGGGAGTATGCACTCGGTTACTGATTTAAAGTATTAAATAGTTCTAAAATTATTGATACTATAAAAATTTGAATGTCTTATTTTCAATGGTTGAATGTTTTTAAAAATTAAACACAAGTTGGGAAGACTGAAAAGGCCGACGTTTTTATTAGCTTACGAGAAAAAAAAACTTTCCTTTCTCAAAGCAAGGAGTAAAATATCATTCAGTTCCGAAAGCGTCAGCTTTTTCCAGGCTCTTATTAACCTGTATTCAATTTTTGTTTTATTGCAGAGTTTTTATCTTGTCCAATTTTTTCTTTCAAAATTTCAAAATTTCCTTCTGCATTCGTTAAATGTTTTTTAAGAAATTTTAACTTTTTTTTTTAGCGAATCCTTAATTCAAAGAATAATGTTCAAAGAGAACACAACGCTACCATTTCCAGCAGTTACTATCTGCGACAATATTTTGACTTATAATGCACATTTTGAACCCATTGAAGAAATTGAGTGGAATGAACAAGCCATTAAATATCAGTTTAAAAAATGGCCAGAAAGGTTTCTCGATGAAGAGGTAAAGCTTTCAAGTCATTCTATACTTTGTTACTTGCTGTTAGAAATTTTCAGAATTTTAGAAGCATATCAAACAATTGATTTATGTTTCCAATTCTTCATGTTGTAATAGGATGTTTAAAAACCATTACAAATAAACGTATTTTGCAAATGAACGTTAAAATTCTAGCATGAACCAATGATCAAAAAATTGATGTTTTAATCCTTGATGGGCGTCCATCATATGTTTCTGAATTCTGCTACATTTCTGATGTCTTTGGCTATCATAAATTTAAAAACATTTTTTTCATGGTGCTAGAATTAGAAACTGGATCGTCTATAACTGAAGGGAATAATTCAATTAGGATTATCTGATGCATTTCATCTTTAGCTGCAGAGAATAAAATTTTCTCTTTAAGTATTTCTATTTCATTCATTTTGAAAGCAGATTACTTCGTCAGACTTCATTTGGTCAACAAATTTAGTCATATTCAAGTCCTCACATACAGGGTATCCCGGGAGGAAATGTCGAAATTTTTGTGTGCATCATTCTTGCATGGACGCAATGCACCACGTTAGGATGCCATAGTGACTCTGCCAACTGAGTAGCATAGCAAGAGTCGTCCCCCCCCCCCTCCCCCGCGACACGCCCCCTTTCACTTCTTACTGAAAGAATAAATTATAAAGAAAAAAGGATATGGTAGCGGTTTATTAATTGTTCAACGCGTTTCGAGGAAATCTCTTCATCAAGAACAATGATCACTACAAAACTGGCATGGGTTACAGCATCTTGTTATATAGCCACTTTCCACCAATCACTGGAGATGTGTCACTACTAGCGACTAATCTACCCATGATTGGTGGAATTACAACCGACGTGGCCTCCATTGAAAGTTATTTAAAAAATATCTTATAAAGGATAAACATAAATATATTTATAATAATATTATACAAATTAAAATAAAATAAATAATATAATTCGTTGAGCGGTCAATAGAAAATGCGATCCGTACAATCGTAATCGATTGAAGACAATGGGGTATCAACCAAAGACACTCGAATTCAGTGACTGTTAACTTTCGAGCTACATGTGCGATATAATAATAATATACAAAGGACAAAGCAAGGCAAAGTTTGTGATTCAATAATTATAAACAATGGTATCAACACGCAATTTATAAACACTGCACGGACCAACAATATATATCTCATGACCGACAATGCAAGGCAAAGTTTGTGCAATATAGATAAGTTTTAATTTGTAACAATGCATAGAATTCCTGTTATTCATGCTTTTCTTAGAATTGAAAGTTCTTAATACTTAACAATTTCTTGAAAATCTTTAAAAATGATCAGTAACTGGAGATAATGGAGAGTTAGCAGACTATTGAGAAAGAGAGGAAAGACGACAGAGGAAGCAGTCCTTTAGTCCGTGCTGTATTGAGCAAATGGTAAGCTTGGCAATAGAAAAATCGGTGACCACTAGGCTACACAAAGTGATGAATAACCAAGTTTTGATTCAAGGCATCGAGAGCAGAGTGGGAATTGCAACAACATCAAGTGTACATCTTATGTAAGATTACGTGACTAAGAAATTATTTAGGCTGCTGTGACATACATGAAGAGGTCCATCCATTGTGAGCATTTAAAAAATTAATTTTCGAATTTTCATTATGAATTTTTACTGTAATTATTCTAAGCGTTTTCATGTGTTGTTTTTAAGATATTGCAAAATTTAATAATAAAAAAAAGGAGTCCGAGTTACGCCGGGGTTATCACCTAGCTTATTTGGTAGCACATCTGAACCAAACTTGTGTCTAAAATATCCGGTGATGTTCCCTGGTGGTGAACATGGATATCACTTTAATCTGAGGCAAGTCAAAACGAAGTTAAATAAAGTTCCGGTATATCACCTAGAATTCGTTTTGTTCGGATTTTTCTTAGAATGGATAGTCCCTTAGATTCATTTTCAATCAAATTTGAACTGTAATTTAAGTTTTTGAGATTGTTCTGTTTAGCTACATGTATAATTATCCCGGGCCATGCCGGGTCCTCTGCTAATCTATTTATATAAAGAAGAACGTTTGTTTGTGGGTTTCTGTGTATTTAATACAGTTTTACTGTTTTTACAGTTGTATTCCGATCTTGATGAAATTATGCACACTTGATGGGGCAGGCTCTCTCGATGAGGCTAAGAAGATACACGTGTCTCCCTACAGCTCTCTAACAAACGTTCAGACGATTGGTCAAAGTTTGTGTATTGTGTTTGTGAGTTTGCTTGTGTTTAGAACGATTAAGCAGTGTAAAACCTATTACAGTTGTATTCCGAAGTAAGGAATACATCAACAAGAAATCATAAGTCTTTTTATATACACGAAACAATTGGAGGTGTTTTGTGACGAACCCCCCCCTCTTTGGATATTTGTTTATCAATAAGTATCTGACAGACCGCGAGTGGAGGGGTTGTCAGGATTCGGGAATGTCCAAGGGTGCAACACAATGATAACAACCAGCATAAAAAACAACTCTTTACTTCCCAAACTTCTTAACCAAACCAAAATACATAAATTACAACACTCCTACATTTATAATAAATTACAACACTCAAAACAACGACCGCATAAACGATGACGGCGCTGTTCGACAATGTGAGGGGCCCCTCGAGTACTTCAAGATCACTATAACAAATTCTTATTAAGCATAGTTTATCAAACTACCCATCAAGAAACTATTTAATTATTTATGACACGCGGGTCATACCCTATAAAGAGGGAGGAGGATGCACCGAGTCCACCGACTCAAAATCCAAACTTATCTAGAAATGGACCTTACGCTATACTGCCTTGAGCAGACTGGTCCACGCGGTGTTTGCTACTGCAAACTTATTGAGCGAATGGCGCCACCCCTAATAAATTAGATCAACGTCCCCAAATGACGTCGTGTGAATCCTTTAATACAGCACATATGCATAAGAGGGGGAATCACTGAAACCCTCTAGGGTGACGCACACTGGCCTCGATTTGCACCTTCGCACTACTGGTGTCCTGCTCGCTGGCCTTGGCGTGCGCCCATAATGGAACCAACGATAAAAGCAAGGATACCACCGCCACGCACCAGCCTATACGGCTCTACAGCACTTACCAGCCTCTACGCAACACTTCCATAAAGCGTACGTCCCTCCTTATAGGAAATCCAATCAAGCATTTATTACTAAGCTTAACGTTTATAAAAAAAATATTACATCAAATCTTCTTAGGGCACAAAACATTCCCGAAACAAAGTACATTAAATATCCTAGAGTCTGCTCTTAGGCAACCCCACACGCGTTTGGAACTAGACAAGTTCTCAACGGCGCAGCAGAAACGAGAAACGAGTTCTCCAGGTCATCAGTCGTTATGCTCCAAAATTCACCTGTCTATCGTAGACACTCCCGTCCGTCGCATCAAAAATTACAAGGCAACTCACCATCTGATGTCATCTGTTTGCTTTAGCATCTTACCGTCCGACCGCCTCGAACGGGCTTACCAGGCATTCGGCGGCCCAGCCGCGGCAGCGTTCGAAATCCACGGAGACACAGAGGCGTAGAAACGAAGACAAACGAAGAAAAAATCAGCAGAACACATTAATTTATACACTTCAAATTAATGACATGGCTCTGGAGGAATCTACCATGCAACAAAATTAACCAGAACTATTCATCTCGGCCTTAGCATGAAAAACTAAACCCGCTCAGGCCGACTGTTCTTTTTTAACACAAGCTCAAAAGAGCTCTCGCTCCGACTTAACTCGGCGCGGAATCGCATACACAACAACAGCATAACAACAAAAAAAAACTATTATTCCTCCGTAACCAAGTAGTGAAAATTAAACAATGCTACAGCGGGAGACTGACACTGACTTCTCGGAAAAGAAAATCTCCGAGAAAACAATGTGAGCTCCAACAAATACGATTTCTGTTGCAAAGAACAGCAATCGTCTAAAACAAAAGAACAACAATATCCAATCAAAACAAAAGAATAAAACACACTTAAACTAATGGCCCCTGAGGTTGTTCTGCTTACCTAAACCTGTAATTATCCCAGGCAACCTAATTAGTAATTGATGAATAAATAGAGAATTTTTTTTCTCTATTTAATCTTCTTTTTTCCTCCCAATACGATTTCAGGCCTAAAAAAAGCACCACCACAGCTTATTTCGAACTAGTCGAATACATCGTCTCCAACATGGCCAGCAACAATTTGAGACCATGGTCATACATCGTCTATTTATTCATAGATTACTCGAACGCATTCGACTCTGTACCCCATGAACTATTTCTACATAAACTTTCCCAATTTTTTTCAACATTCGTCATCCCCCCTCAACTGGCTCAAGTTATCTCACAAATAGACAATTCAATAAAATCTGTCTTGGCCTTTACAATAAAAACATCTTTAACAATCACCTACAAAGTTGGTTTCCCCAAGGTTCCATTCTATCTCAACTTTTGTTCATTCTATTTATAAATGATCTCCCCTCGCACTTTCCCTCTCCCCTATATTCTATACGCTGATGATGCAACGATATCTTTCACCGACGCCACGCTAAATTTAAGATACATTTAATTCAGTCTTAGAAAAAGTACTGCTATGGAACACAACCAATCATCTGTCTCTGAATCTAGACAGAACCTTGTAAGGTTGCCCCGTAAGTCGTGGTCGTAAATTAAATGGTATGCATATTTAAAAACAAGGAAAAAAACTCCCTATGAACATAGGTCGAACAACGCACCGTTTCCGAGAAATGATGATGATACGTAAAAAGACTAAACCTCTCCTTGCCATGTAAATGGAATGCCCTGTTCATGTAAATGGAAGGAAGTAGACCTGGCTGATTCGTTGCCTGGACTATGTTTGAATGAGACTATATGGCTGCAGCAGGTTACAGCAATGCCGAGTTGGCGGATATGCATTTCACATAAGGTCAGGCAAATGGGAATGCAGCAGACGCGGCGCGTCTTTACAGAGACACGTACCCAAACCGACAACACCCTGAACATTGCATGTTCAACCATCTTCATCAGCGTTTACGTGACACTGATACATTTAACGTCACCCCCCCCCCTGCGAAGGACGTCCGCGAACCGTTGGAACTGCTGCACGAGAACAGGCCATCGGAAGAGGATCCAACCACCAGCACAAGATGGATCGCCATCGCAGAAGGTGCAAGTCGGAACAATGCTTGGAAATTTTACACGAAAATGATCAAGTTATACAAAGCACTACCAAAAGAACACCTGTACTGGTTGCTGCTCCATATGTCAATAAAGTCATTCTTTCTCCGAAACTGTGCGTTGTTCTTCCAAGTTTCAAGGAACTACCCAGTGATTGTGATACTGTTGAAGAGGAGTGGCAGTTGTTAAAAACTGCTGTGATTACCTCGGCTGCATTTTGCTGTGGTCATAAGCAGCTGAGTGTGACGCAGGGCGGTGAGAAAACATGGTGGAACGAACCTATGTTTATTTAATTAATTAATTTATTTATTTATTTATTTATTTAATTGAACATCCAAGAGGATACCTAATAACAGTTATATATAATTAATACTATACTCCTTAAGAATTCCATTCCAATCAGGCTGCTTCTAAACCTGAGGCGCTGCATATTTCATGGTGTGCGGCCTCTGACGAGGATAATAGCACGATTGGTAAACTTATTTCCTCTGAATTGGCTAAACGCCGTAAATCCAAGAAGAAGAGATTGAAAGGCACAAGGTTGAAAAACCTAGAATCGGCCTGACACCCACTGAAAAGGAGGTGCAAACCCCAACCAAAAGACCTAGGTCTGAGGGTGACACTCCTTCAGAGGGCAAAAAGCCCGTGAAGAAACCCAAATCTGGGACTTTTTGCGAGGCTTTAACAACTATCAAAATGGCAGTTGTCTTGGATGGCTATCAAGCAGCAGTTGGAAGCTTTCCAGGAAAACTGATGGATTTTATGGGGGACATGCCTTCGGGCACTGGACCTCAGTTAAAGTACTGTCGCTTGGGATCTGGCGCATTTATTTTGCTATGCGCGGACCAAGCTACTTCTGATTGGCTGACTACAACAGTCAAGAAGTTTAATCCATGGGAGGGTTAGACTCCTTGGGTGTCCAGGCGGAGCCACTCGTCAAGACTACCAAGATAATCTTAAAGCTCCCTGAAATTTTCAGCAAATATTCTGGGAAAGAAATCCTGAGAATAATTGAAATCCAGAATAAGGACTTGATTTCAACACAATGGGGCATTCTGAATCTTAATTTTAAGGATCAGGCGGTTACCATGGTGTTGGCTCTTCCCGAACTGGATGCAAGGATTTTGAAGGATAGACAATGGTTTCTATACATTGGTCTATCCCAAAACCAAGCTGAGGTTTTAGGGAAACCTTCAACATCTTTATCGCCAGATGCTGAGGTGCATTCAAGCAAACCTGCAGCATAAGAAACTGGCAGGAGCCAACCTCAGTTCGACATTTCTGGCCGAGGACATTCACATTCCTCTAATTCAATAATCTTGGATTTCCAAAGGTGGAATTAAAGGTTTGAGCAACTGTGGAGCCACTGCGGCCACGAAAGCATTACGCTATTTACATGACCTTAGGGCTTGGTTAGAGCAGTTACCTAATTCGCCGGCTGGGCAGTGGCGCAATTGGTTAGCGCGTTGGCGGTCCGAGCCAAAGGTTCCTGGTTCGATCCCGGGCTGCGGAATTTTCTTTCCTATTTTTCATCATTTTTATTTGACTTTATCTTAGAAAATAACTTAGAAATTTTTAATCTTGGTAATAAACCAATTTTCATTACTTCTGTCAGAAGGGAGGTAATTGATGTCACTATTGGTTCTTCCAATATGAGTAAATGGATCAGAAAATGATATGTTGATGAAAAGCCATCCTTGGCTCACCACCAACATATACGTTTTTCTCTTCTAGTTGATGAGGACTGGGATAGGACCTTTAGGGATCCTAAGCGGAGAATTGGACTCAATTTCGTGAGGACGTTCGGTCTGCGATTTGCGATCTTACGATAAAAATTCGTGACACGGTTGAACTGGAATTGTGTGTGAATGGACTGCAACAAGCCCTGGTTCAGTCGTATCACAACAAATGTCCCTTGTTGAGAAGAAGAAGTAGACCCTGCTGTGTTTAGTGGAATCAGGATCTATCTCGGCGTAGACGAGTTGTTAGGAAGATTTTTAGGAAAGCTAAAAAGACCAACGACTGCCAAAGCTATAAGCTTGCCCTCGCTTTTTAAAAGTATTTGAAATACAAAATATGTGGCTACAAATGTATTTCAAATACAAAACACTAAATACGTATTTACAAATACTAAAAAATACTTTTAATTAATTTACGATTTTTTACAATTTTTCTTCAATAACAGCAACTTTTCGATCTGGCGTCACTCAGACGATTTCTCAATTGTGTCGAAATCTTCCCACTCCTGCTGAACAGTCGTTCAACAGGGGCGGAAGAAGGCAGAGGCGTATTAAATTTCTTAAATAACTGCTTTACGATTGGGAAAGAATTCAGGCAGGAAAGCGTTCTCTTTGGACTTTCTAAATAAGAGAGGCACACAGTTCTCCAAAGCACTTCCAGGTCTCTCTAACTCATCATCTGGGAAGGTAAAAACAATATCTTCATTTACATTCTTGGCCTGCACTTGGAATGGTACTTCCTGATTCTGGTTCTTACTGCTCTTATAGTGGTACATAGCAGCATTTAAAATATATTTTTTGTGCAGAACTTTTTGGCTGTCCTTAAACCAGCGCAGCTTAAAATAAGGATTGAATACAGCCCCAATAATCAATTCTTTCGTATCCATGCTTATGTCTGCGTCATCTTTGCAGTCTAGGGCACGAAACATATCTGTGTATCTCCTTTCAAGACCTTCCTGCATAGCTTTTGCAAGTGGCTGGAAGTACTGTATATTTCTCATCATCATTTCTTGAAAGTTATTCTTCAGTTGAACAAGAGTTGGTAAAATATGTCCATGGTAACAGTTCTTTTCCCCTTCCAGAAGAATAATCGCCTTGGCTATTGGTCCCATTACAGTCACATATTCCTGCAGATATCCCAATTCGATATAGTTGAGATTTGGCAAAGCCAGTCTTTCGAAAATCATGGGAAGGTGTTCCGTAACAGAAACCAAGGAAACAACATTGTCATATTTTGAATTCCATCTAGTTGGATATGGGAGAACAAGCCTTTTCTTACAAATTTCTTCTATCAAGTCAGAGGCTTTGGTACTTTTACTTACATGGTTTCACAATGTGCAGCATTTTGCTTCAGCAGATCTGTTTATCTTTCTATCAAAAATGGCTTTCTGGGCATCCGTTGTGGCTGCAGCATCTACCATGGGGCAAAAAAACAATTTCATAATCGTTTTCTTCCTGAAGAATGTTCCCAATGTCCACAATTTCTACTTCGTCATCCTCAGCTTCCTCTTCGGTATCTGCTTTGGACCTACCACAGTACGCAGTGAAAGCCTTAGCTTTGGACAGTTGGCGGCATTGTCTGTGACTGTTTTAGTTACTTTGCTAATTGCAATGTCAAAAACTCGTTATGAACATCAGTGAGTAGCTGCGCAATATTTGAATAATTTAAAACTTATCTTGAGGAAAGAATTAGCAAATAAACTACGTGTGGCACAGTACGACCTCCTTCGCAAGGCAAAGCACAACCGCAAGCAGTATTCAAGCAATGAACGAATTAACCAACTTCAATGAAATCAACAGAGGGTTTTTTTGGTTGGTAATCGTAATCCCATGATCCCCCATTTGGAGTGGGAGTTATTCTGATTAGCAGTACTGCTGATTGGGAAAATCGACTGGTCCGACAACAATTTGAGGGGAGGAATAGTCATTTAAAATTGAAAAAAGTATTTGAAATACAAGATACTTTGAAAGTGTATTTGGAAATCTGTACCAAATACTGTTAAAAATTGTATTTGAAATACAAAATACTAAATACAATCAAATACCCTCAAATACTTTCAAATACTAAGTATTTCAAATACATCACAACCCCAATAACAAGGCAGTTAGAATGGCTGAACGTACTTCATGGAGAAAGTTCTATGAATCAGTCAAAAAGACTGAAGAAGCTAGACTCAACAAATTTTTAAAAAGAGATAATCCAATTTTTGTTGGTACCCTCCAAAAAATGGATGGTGGATACACCAGCGACGCCAAGGATGTCCTTGAGACTCTTATAGCAACGCACTTCCCTGGTGCCATGCCTTGCGAACCTTTTGATACTAATTGTCTGGTTTCTTCCAGCAATATCTCTAGGGATAACTGGGCTATGGCCAAGGAAGTGATTACACGTAATAAAGTTGTATGGGCAATTAATTCTTTTTAGCCATACAAATCCCCTGGACCGGATGAAATCATGCGTATCTTGATTCAGCAAGTATCGGCTGTGATCTCACCGATCCTATGTACTACCTTTAGGGCCATTTTGGCCCTAGGTTATATTCCTAATCTGTGGAGGTTGGTCAAAGGGGTCTTTATTTCAAAACCTGGAAAGATCCGCTATGATTTGGCCAAAAGCTTTCGCCCAATTAGTTTATCTTCTTTCATACTTAAATGTTTCAAAAAGATTATCGAGAGGCAGATCAGTGAAACTATTGGGATGCGCTGTCCCTTTCATGTTAATCAATTTGACTATCAACCAGGAAAATCTACGGAGGTTGCCTTGCACCAGTTGGTGATTAAAATTGAGAGAACCCTTGGATATAGGGAATTTGCTCTTGCAGCTTTTCTCGATATTGAGGGAGCTTTCGATAATACTTCCTATGTTTCAATTACTAATGCTTTAAGTTCTAAAGCAATTGTTCCACTGTTTCGGAAGTGAATTCAGTCCCTTTTGGCGGACAGAATAATTGTCTCCCATTTTTGGGGGGAGAAAAGTGAGATTCGACCCCCCAGGGGTTGTCCGCAGGGTTGCATTCTTCCCCCCCCCCCTCCCCCCCGTGCTATGGAACCTGGTGGTGGATGATCTTATCTCTAATAAGGGAATCCCTCGAACATGTATGGCACAAATTTCCACCAAATTGAAATATGTTACTTGTCTGAAGCTACTATAGATGCTTGCAAAATAAGAGAGTGCGAAATTGTTTCTTTCAAAATAAACCGCGAAAACGAAAAAATTTCAGCATACATAGCCATACAAGGACCCCATTGTTAAAGCGGTTAGTCTATATGGGGTTCCTTTGTAAGTTAAACAACTGTGGCATATATACCCAAGGGTATGCGGATGACATTGTCATCTACGTATCTGGGATTGACAAACTTACGCTTTTGGACCCGATGCAATCTGCTTTGGATGAGGTTCAAACATGGTGCATTGAGCGCAATTTAAGGGTAAAACCACTCTTGTACCTTTTACTTGTCGAAAGGAAATCATCCCTGTTAATCACCTTATTTGGTGAAAAGATTATAGTAAAGAAAGAGGTCAAATACTTAGGGGTTATCATCGATAATAAATTGATCTGGAACCAACATCTTGACAAACGAATAAATCAGGTTAAAATGGCGCTCTATCGATGTCGCCATGTCCTAGGTAAATATTGGGGTCTTACCCCAAAACTGACACATTGGCTGTATGTAACAGCCATTAGACCTATTCCAACCTACTGTGCTCTGGTTTGGTGGCATAAGACTGAGCAGTCCACTGTTAAGACCAAGCTGGCCTCCCTTCAGAAGTTGGCCTGCTTGGGTATTACGGGAGCTGTTTCGACTACTCCAACCAGGGCCATGGAAATCATTCTTTCCCTGACCCCCTTGGACTTGCTAAGAAAAGTTCTTATCGTCTGGGTAATCTAAGGTTATGGGTAGATTTCCCCGGGGAAAAATCTCACACCGTCATTAACTGGATTATGACCAGTAATATTCTGGAAATGCCTTCCGATATTGTGGATACTCGTACCTTCCCTGAGCTCTCGACTGAGGTCATAATAGACCCCATGGTAGAGCAGAGAGGGGGAGTTGGCATTTTCCTGAGGGTGCCATTATTTGGTATACGGATGGCTCCCGACAATCTGGATTCTCTGGCCTAGGTGTTTTCTGTGGTGAACCTAAGACCCTTCGCTTTCGTCGACTTCGTCGTTTGGTCACAGTATTCCAGGCAGAGATGTTAGCTATTATTTACTGTCTACAGATATGTATTGTGACATTTGAATGTCAGTATAATGCGCTGCGCCCGGCAGAGGCAAATTATGTTGTGTATGTGTTTTGAGTAAGTGGTGTCTGTGTTAAGTGAAAATATGTTGGGAATGTGTGTGGGGGCTAATAACGTTTTTTTTAAAACTTTATTTTGCGTTGCAGTGTTGTGTTTTGGTTGTGAATGGAAGCTAATCGAGTGTTTTTGTGTGCTTGTTGTGTGAGTTGTGCCCGAGTATGGGTGAATCGGAGGAGGCAGTGTGTTTTGGTTTCATCAGTGGTGATTCGTTGATTGTTTATATTGTTTGTTTTGTGGTTGACGAGAGAGAGGTGGGTGGAGTGTGGATTGAGAGCGTGTTTTGCGAACGAGTGTGGGTTAGTGCGTGTGTTTGCGTTTAAGTGTGTGCATTTTAAGGAAGGAACATTTCTGAGTGCAGTGCGTATTTTTTTTTGTTCTTTTTATAGTATATTAAAATGTGACTTTTATACATTTAATTGTTAGATTTTTGATAGTTTAGCCTGCTGATGCGTGGCCGTTGTCGATTTCATTAAGAGGCGACAGTGTTCACGTATTGTTGGGGGATTTTTATTTTATTGGAGGTTCTCCTTGATTATTGTTGTCATGACGCTGTTGCGAGCCTGGAATGTTTGGCAAGTTTTTTTTTTACAATAGGCTTGGAGAAGCAAGGACCTGTCTTGGTGGAGAAGAAGTTGGAATGGCGGTCATGTTTGAAAAAAAAATGAACATCGCTGTTACGATCTCCGGTCCATACCTTTTTGCTGCTACGGCTTATCGTGCAGTACAATGGTCGCATTAATTTTCACGAGTGTCTGAATGCTGCACAACCTTTTCTAGTTGTTAATGTGGGTTGGTGTTTAACTGACTCTTTGGTTTCCTGTTGAACGTTCCATAAATGTATTTCGAAGAGTCGTCAGCGACAGTCGAGGTATTGTGCCGGGCAATGAAGCCCGTAACGTGTGCCAGTAACGATGTCTGCATATAGGGTGAGTGACTGTCTTTTATGTTTTTGCCCCCGCGAGGAAGAGTCCCCGCCGTTCAGCGTATTTCGACTTTTTGTCAGTCCATTGGAGTGTACCCGTCGGTTCTATTAACATAGGATGTTTTCCGTAGAACGATGTACTTGAACAAATAAGAACTGTCAGAAAAGTTCGGAAACACCACGAACAAGCTGTAGAATTATACAGTTTTGTCTTTTCCTATGAAGATTTATGTATTATTTGTAATGTTAGGTGATAATTTTAAGGCTGGCTCTTGTTGAGCATTACAGTGTAATGAGGAGTGTTGTTTCGTGAACCAAAGGGGATGGGCTTAAAATAAAAGCTCTACGGGTAGATAATTTGTGCATCAGTGAGGGGTGGAAGGAAAATACACAGTTGTGTGGACGGGCAGTGCTCTTGCACCTGTGCCTTGTTCTCAGTGAAGCCTGAGGAACACCCCACGTGTTTCCGGTCCACAGGGGTTCCTGTGATCCCCCCCTTGTTGAATTAAAGGGATCACCCGACGCCTGAGGGTGTCAGTGTATTAGGAATATTTGGGAAGCCGAGATTTCGTGGGCGTGGGGCCAGCTGAGACTAACGAGTCCCCCCCCCCCCCATGAGCATCGACTCACAGCTACCGTTTGAGCCACGTGAACTGGTCCTATTGGGAACTTTCAGTTCCTAATTCCTGAATTCCTTTTACGGGACTGCACTCCCAACGTTCCAGTTGTATGTATCTAGAACTAAGTTTTATTTGACTAGATCGAGGGGTCCCTCTAGTTTACTTAAGTTAGTTTCATCTGCTGTATGTATGTACCCATTTCTTGATTTTCTCTGGCTGCACCAGATATTATGGCAGAGATTATTGTTTTGATACGTGAAATAAATTAGTTGCTTTAATTTAGTCTTGTGAGAGAGTGTTTTATGTTAATGAACCAATGCGTGTTCCGCTATCGATGCCCAGAACTCCTGATAGGCTCTGCTGTGTAGCACCCGTAGTGTCAGACTAGAACTACTTCTCTATAGGGCGGGGTCTGTCACATTTGGCGCCCAACGTGGGGCATCGATAATCCGGCATATTCCGGATTAGCAAGGGCCACATCGGTTTTTGTGTCTCAGACGTGTGGGATTGTGAAGTTCGGTGTGAGGGCGTAATTTGTAGTGTTTTGTGGTGCTTGAGAGTGTGTGGGCATTGTTAATTGTGTGTTGTACATAATATGCCTGGTGAAGGAGATTCAGTTCGTTATGACGGGTGTGGTTGGGTACAAGTTCGGAGCAACAGGTATGGTGATGTACAATGGGTGCGTGAGAATCAGCTATGGATGAGGTACCCTCAGAGTGGAGAGAGTATTCGCTGTGGTGATTGGCGGATTTCCCAGGCGGTGGGGGCCAATATTGTGCATCAAGCAACTCCAGTCAACAAGTGCCCTGTAGATAGCTTTGGGGTAGTGTGGGAAGCGAGTGCCGTAAACCCCGGCTCACACTCGAATGGTAGGAATGTTCAGGTGGTTGAGAGTGACATAGTGAATGGATGTGAAGGGGTAGCTGAAGACAGGAGTCAGGGAGAAAATAAAGTCGAGGTGGGAATAAACGATGTAGAACTGAAGCACCAAGGTGGAGATATCGAGGACAATCGAGAACCCGGATTAGAAACAACAGGTGATGGTGCAAAAAAAAAAGAGAGTAATGAGCCAGAAGGGAAAGGACAAGGGTAAAATAAAACAAGGGCAAGGAAAAAATCATGGGACTGCTAATAATAAGAAAAACTCGAAACCTGCTCTTAAGCATGTTAATGTTGTTAAGGAAAATACGGAAGGGAATGCATGCGTTAATGTAGATGTCAGTGATGATCAGGAGAATATTAGTAGTTGTTATGAAAACACCCTAGTAACGGATGCAACCCCTTTGGAGAAAGAATACGTATGTTTTGACTTGGCCTCGTTGTGGACCAAGCAAGGACGAATAGGGTTCTGCGACCTAAGTTTATAGGTAGTGAGCTCATAATCCAAAGGGATTATGTGGGGTCTTCTGTCGGGCGTATGTGATATTTGAATGTCAGTATAATGCGCTGCGCCCGGCAGAGGCAAATTATGTTGTGTATGTGTTTTGAGTAAGTGGTGTCTGTGTTAAGTG
>JAHWFO010059906.1:296655-313719 GCA_023313115.1 Rhysida immarginata
TTTGTGTGCTTGTTGTGTGAGTTGTGCCCGAGTATGGGTGAATCGGAGGAAGCAGTGTGTTTTGGTTTCGTCAGTGGTGATTCGTTGATTGTTTATTTTGTTTGTTTTGTGGTTGACGAGAGAGAAGTGGGTGGCGTGTGGATTGAGAGCGTGTTTTGCGAACGAGTGTGGGTTAGTGCGTGTGTTTGCGTTTAAGTGTGTGCATGGCTATACGTATGGCTATTCGGGACACAGCTGTTGGGGGACTTTAGTCACCCATTTGCTGAGTGACCAGTGTTGGATGTCCAGCAGCTGGTGATAGCCACAGGTTTGTTCATCCGCCAGCAGCTCTTCCATCATGAACCCCCTGTGCTTCTGAGGGCACGTTAAGCCATCGGTCCAGGCTTCTACTATCATCTCTTAGCAGTCGTTGGTTATTGGGATGGCGAAAACTCCCCTCGCAGAACAATAATCTACCCTCTGTACAAGATTAGACTCTCCAAAAACCGTTTAAGCACAGCTGTTAACTAAAAAGTGTTTCCATCTCAGGCAGTAAACTATGGTCCTCCTAACCTTTAGATGACCGCACCTCATCGAACATCGCTACTTTTAAAACCCGCATAAAGAACACTGATTTCCACTCCCCTTTAATGAACTACCAACCTTACAAAATTTCAAATACCAATTTGTGCTTGTATATCTGTCCCCATCCTGGGACCTATATTGCCGGCCCTTAGCCAGGATGGATGATTGTATTTTTCCTATAGATTAAATAAATTTTTTGTAATAATTATTGAACTTCTTGATAAATAAATAGGTTAAATAAATATATAAAATATAAGTAATTAAATCATTCCTTCTTGAATGGCCCTCGTAATTATATTAATATTGGTCCTCAGAATTATATTCATAACAATGTTTATATTGGCAGATATAATGTTTATATTCATGCATTAATGTATTCATGTTGAAGAAACTCCTAAACCAGTAAAACTAAGAGAAAGTTTAAATAAACGGTTTTCTTGTCTTTAGTTAGATAATAGAATGAGAAGATTTTATTATAAGGAACTTGTAAAGAGCAATTTCACTAACAGAGAACGTTCAAGTATCTTATTGAGCATTCGTTCTTGCAAATGGAAGAATGATTCCTGCTCCAAGTAAGCTTATCCAATATTAAATACAGTTATATACTAATATTTGTTAATGAAACTTATGTCATTAGAAATTTATTGAATGTTTTGTTAGAAATATTGAGACAATGCTCAGTTTATTTCTACCCTGGAAAAGATTTCTATAGTCTTTGATTTGACACTTCATCAAAATTTTAACATAGCATTTTGTTTATGAAAATATTTCAGGAGTATATACTAAGGCGAGTCAAAAATTATCTACACTTTCGCCATACTGCATTCTGCGAAACCGCGCTTAGAGATGGCACGATTGCGGTCACGTGTGCGAAGTTTGATCCCGATCGCGTCATTTGCCTTTCGGCTATGTGTGTGAACATGTCTGCTCTGCTAGCAGTTTGCATGGAGGAACAACAAACAGTATTCCGATTTCTTTGGTCTCTATGTGTGAAAGGAGCTGAGATTTATCACAATACAATGAGAGCGTGTTATCATGTAAGAGTGTTTTTAAGTGGATCGAGAAGTTTATTAGTGTGATACACAAAGAGGGAGCAGGACGCCTGTTAGCCTCCAACACGAACGACAAGATTCAGTATATCTGATATCTGCCAATGCTTCCTCGATCAACAACAAGGAAGGCAACATTTTTAAGCACTGTTGTTGCATGAAAAGACTCGCCTGCACATGGCTCGCCACATCGTTCAGACAAGTTGAAATTTGAGGTTCTGGAACCAAAACCCCCTAAAACAAAGCCTTGACACCAACTTTCTGACGTCATTAGAAGAGGATTGTCGTCGGCATCTCATGTAATAGACGAGCTCAATTTTTAAATAGATATCATGGAAATATTATATTGATTTTTGTAAATAAGAATTCACAAAGTTTAATGAATAAAAAAAAATAGCAATTTATTTAATTTTAGCATTATTATTTAATTTCAGCTAAAGAATAAAAATTGAAATTGACATTTGTAACAATTAAAAATGATATAATTTTTAAACAATTCTAAAATTAACAGAAATTTTTATCAGAATTTGAGTTAATATAATAAACAAAATATAATTAATAATTATGATGGTTTGTATATGGCGCCATTTGCCAAGTCAATCCTCTTCTGGTCACGTGAGTATGACATTGAGAACTTGGTGTTACGGCTTTATTACAGGGGGTGTTGCTCCTCCCCAAATTTTTGCTCCCTCAGACTATGATCTGTTTGAATTCCTCTATAAAAAAAACTTTGTAGAATGCTTTGCGAGGTCGTCAATTTTCCACATAGTTAGGCATGCAGGAACCGCTACAAAATTGGTTTAGGACCAACCGAAAACCTTTTTGAAAGGAATAGGCACCGTGGACCGCTGGACCAAATGTGAACCACCACTTTACGTGTGGACCGCTTTGACAGGGTGGTGACTAATGATGTATATGTTGAAGTCCTAGCTTTGTGTAAATAAAATGCAGTACGAAACGTGTAGATAAGTTTTTTACTTGCTCTCGTATATCGCTGATTTGTATTTATATTAATTATAACCCAAAGGTATCGTAAACTGGCTACTTTTATATATTGACTATTGTTTTCTATCTGAAACATTTTTTATATGCTACTATAGTCACTAAGTATGTGCGCTATTGTTTATGTCGCACAATTTGGCAATATCTGCACGCTCACTTACACATGTCCACATCCTCCCTCAAATGCACATGTACTTGAGGCGTTTGGGATTACTATACGATAGCAAACAAAAAAATACGCCATATTCACTATTACCAATGTACTGTGCACTGATAAATGAGTAACAGGTTTACTGTAGACTCGTCCATTGATATATACGTAACAGGTTTATGTTATTTATTTATTTATTTATTTATTTATGTACTATATTCTTTGGGTAATGACCGAAAGAGTGCGATCGCGGGTACAAGCAGCCGAAATGAGATTTCTGAGAGGTGTGGCAGGTGTTACCCTACTAGATAAGAGTGTACAGCAGGACAATAAGGGAATCTTTAGGTGTTGAGCCGCTACTTCTCCGCATTGAGAGATCTCAGTTGCGCTGGTATGGCCACGTGATACGAATGCCGCAAACTAGTCTTCCTAGGCAATTGTTATTTTTCAAGCTGGTGGGTAAGAGTCCAAGGTGTCGGCCTAGAACCAGGTGGCTAGACTACATGGAGAATGTGGGTTCGAGTCACTTGGATATTACCAGGGAAGACATGCGCCTGATGGCGGAAGATCGCGATCGCTGGAGATCCTCCATAGGGCTGCTGCCCCCGCGACCCTAACGGATAAGCGGGTTTGAAAAGTAAGTAAGTAAGTAAGTAATAAAATATTTATTTGTTTGTTGCATCTAAAAACATTGTCATGATTCAATATTTCGGACTGCATGTCGGATGCTTTCGCGTTTTTTAATATTGGCTGCTTCCAGCGGGTTTAGAAAAGGGATTTGGTCTTAAATCCGGTGACTCCGTCCGTCGTTTCTGTCTGATGCTTACATTGGATACAAGTCTAAAGCTTTGTTTCCACCACAAATCATGCGGGATAATAATAAGCTTCGACTTTTTTTTTAATATTGGCTGCTTTCCGCGGGTTTAGAAAAGTGGTTTGGTCCTAAATCTGGTGACTCCGTCCGACCCTTCTGTCTGATGCTTACATTGGATATCATTTTCCAACCTATTGCATAAACCAGCTTTTCCCAAACTAGGCTTCGCGAACCCCTTGGAGGTTCACAAAATGTTTCAAGGGGTTCGTCAAAAATTTTTCACAATGGCAGATTCCTATTATTGTATGTTTATATTTATAAGTCAGGGATTCGCACAACCCAGATCTTTGAAAAGAGGGCTCGCGAGTCGAAAAAGTTTGGGAACCACTGACAAAGTATTGCATCATTTTTCCAGACTTTCGTGCATAGTCATTATTATCCGTGGATACTGGCAGACTTTTCAATGGACTGGTTAGAGAATTTGATAATGAACTGGTCAAAGAACTTGTCAATGGACTGGTCAAGGAACTTGTCAGTGGACTGGCTAGTTTGCTTGCCACATGATTTGCCAGTGGACTGTCAGAGCTGACTTGTCTCTGGGCTAGTTGCAAATTCCTTGTTTGTTAAATTTTACTTTATAGAGAATGTTTCAATTAATCGGATAATTATTAAATGATTATCATTCATCCTACTGATTTTTCACAACCCTTTGATTATTCTAGTTGTTGCAACTATTGTTTCTGAGTAGAATAAGTACTGATCGGGGTGTCTTGGAATGTGGAGGGGGTGATTTTTTAAAAGATCAAAGGATGCCGCCAGTTCTTTTGTTCTCAACCTGCTCAGGAATGTGCTAAGGTCCCCTGGGACCCTGTCCCCCCATTTGTGTCCCGGGACTATTTGGCAGGGTGTGTCTCTGCTTTTCTAATACATTACCTTTTTTGGTCTTACTCAAGCCCTCTTGTGTGGATTTTGGAGTTTGCCCTTTTGGGTGTGGTCCTTGTTTTGGGTGGTGTTCCTTGTTTTGGGTGTTGGCTTTTTAGTGTGGTCCTTTTTTTTGGGTGTGGTCCTTTTTTGATTGTGGTCCTGTGTTTGGGTGTGGTCCTATTTGGGTGTGGTCCTTGATCTCTTGGATGTGGTTTTATTTAACTTTGATTTTGAGGATCCTATTTGATTACTTTTTGATCAGGTTTCCAATTGTGGGTGTAGTCACATTCGGGCTGATAATATTTTCTTGATTAATCACGTGATGGCAACCATGTTCAGGTGGCCTAAGGCTGAAAATAAAATTAATTTCAAAATTCTTGGTCGTACTCCTGAGACAAGGGGCTCCTGATGCACTCAGCAAAATTCACTTAGATGATTTTGTCTCACAAGTGAACACGCCTTGATTCCTGTATATAACAAGGAAATCAGGAGTTGCTAAGATGACTGGCACTCACAATTTGATTGCCTAATTACTAATTAACTATTGTTTCTCAGGCAACCAAATTTTTCCAAGCCCTTTTACATTTTCTTCTAAATACTTCTGTTCCT
This sequence comes from Rhysida immarginata, assembly GCA_023313115.1. Classification (NCBI taxonomy): domain Eukaryota; kingdom Metazoa; phylum Arthropoda; class Chilopoda; order Scolopendromorpha; family Scolopendridae; genus Rhysida; species Rhysida immarginata. The sequence continues at coordinate 301,769 of JAHWFO010059906.1, forward strand.
TTCTTTCTTCTAAAACTATTTCTGTTTCAAAGTGTATTGCTTGTTTTTAATTTTCTGATAATGAGTGCATTGTTTCAATTGACAAGTGTGCATCTGAGTGGTGACTAATGCTGATGAAAAGGGTGACAGGTTATTAATAAATATATACAGGTTTATAAATAAATACAGCTGTGTTCTTCACATAGCTTAATTTGAATTTTGGTCATGGATGATGCATTTTCTAATCCCGCTAATTCAGCCGGATTTGGCAGAGTGAAAGGTTTAGCCAAACAAACAAATCATTCTGAAAAAAAACACATGAATGGTTAAGTGTGTGAGAGCTTATACACTACATAAACCGGTTCGGCATTATTACCCACGTAATCGCATGCATGTATATGCTCCATTTCAGCAATTTTGAGTGGACTTGGTCGATCTAACCAGTCTGTCAAAACAGAACGACGGATATAAATTTCTACTTACCTGCATCGATGTTTTCATGTGCTATGCATGGGTTGTTCCCTTAAAAACGAAGTCGGGACTCGAACTTCAGAAGGCCTTTCAGAAAATTTTCATAGATACCAGCGGAACGCGATAAAGTGAAAGCGATAAAGGGAAGGAGTTTTTAAACAAACACGTTCAAGATTATTTTAAAGAGCTCAACTTTGATTTCTTTGTGACAGAATCACATTTGAAAGCTGTTACGATTGAATGATTCAACCATACGTTAAAGGTTTTTTTACATTTACCAACAAACACAGGTACATCGATGTCTTACCAGACCTCATATTAAGCTACAACAACCGCAATCACAGAGCGCTGGGTTGGCACCAGCTGATATCAATGAACGAAATACCCCAGGTTTATGGCTAAAATCACAGAGTTATTATACATCACCGCCACAAACAAATCCAAGGTTACAAACTGGAGATAACGTACTTAATTCGAAAGTGAAAAACATATTTGATAACGGTTATTTTCTGAACTAGACTGAGGAGGTGTTTGCGGTTTCAAAAATCATTTATAGAAAACCTGTTGTGTATAAAATTAAAGTTTACGATGGCAGAGAGATCTCAGGTGTTTTCTACGATCAGGATTTACAAAAGGTGAAAAAGCCTGAAGTTTTTAACATTGAACACATTAATCGCTGGCGCACAAGGCGCGGTGTTCGCGAAGCTTTTGTGAAGTGGTTGCCTGACAGTATGAACAGCTGGATTCGAGAGGTAGATCTTTTAAACGCTTGACAAGTTGCGATTGACAGCAGTTGGGTTCGTGAACAACCACCATGTATGAAGACATTGATTTTTATGTTACGTTACCATCAAACTCACCTACTGGTGAGCAAATTCATTCCGATACAACAGCTCATTTTACACAACTGCCAACGACGCTACGTTTCCAAGGGCAATGGGAGGTTGGTTTAACGGAAACACATTTCCCTGCCCTCTTCAAGAACATTATGGCTGTAAACAATACTTTCGAAATAGGTTTTAAGGATGATTTCATAGATGAACAAGTCGATTTCAACATTGTTTCGCTGGTAAGAATTCCGACGCTCCAGTCTTTCATAATCGAAAGATGTTCTTTTTTACCATAACACTTCTTTAGACCAAAACGTCACCTTGAGTTTGCCTCTGATGTTGGGATTCGATTTAACACTCCTGAATTTCAATGTTTTGCCAATTACATTCTACGAGGAACGTTTCTCTCTAACTCTGGATTACAACTTGCCATTTAAGTGGGTGTTTTTCTGTTATGTTAAGGTATCCCAAGTCCAGTTGTTAAGTTGATTCCATTGAAAGAACAGGTTTTTTTACAAAATCAATCTCACGCCTAACAAATATATTCATTTCAAATGCACAGAAGGGCCTATATTAGCTTTAGCGAGGGTCTATGTTACACAATGGGTTTACAAGCTGAACTTTCTGACTTGGAAATCCATGGGTAAGATTCTCGGTCGCCACGTCCTAAAGGGTGGTGTTTCCGTTTTTAATGATGTGATACATGGTAAAAATCTCAAACAGTCGCTGTCATCACAAATGAAATAGGCCGGCGGTGGTGCCCTACAGGAAATGCGTGCTAGAGTTCAGAGCGGCAGAGGGCATGTTAAAAGATGAAATTCAACATTGCCTACTCATTTACATGTAAAAGACCCAGAGGCAACAGCTTGGAGTCCTTTCTAACAAGTGAATACAAACGAAGAAGCCATGTGCAGCGTTCAAAAAAGTTGAAAAACATGCAGAAGAAACAGACTAAGAAGAGGAAGAAACAGAGGTTAACAAAAAGACCTGTAAAATTACATTCTAAGCCAATTTTAAACATATGACCTTTATCATCAGTTTTCGCCTAATACATGCGTAATCATGGCATCAATGATACACCAGCTGAGCACTGAATGTCTCAACAGCGATCTTGATATTTTTTCTATTCGCCATACGAGCGGTCAACAGGAAAACAACACGTCACAGGATACCAACCAACAGCCCAGACGGACCTATCGAATTCTACGTATCTGGTTTGGCAGATATTTACACGGATCTCGATCAAACTACATTAAGCTTAGAACTCGTTATCAACAAAGGAGATGGACAGCTACCAGCAGGTGATAAAACAGGTCCTGTGAACCTTTTCTTATATTCGCTATTCTCACAAGTCGACTGTATCTGGGTGATACGTTAAATAGTCAAAGTAATAAGTTATTCAACATTCAATATTCAACATAGGCTTTGAAAACTCTTGCGCAAATTTTCTCTGTCTCAGCTTTTTTTCATCACGGAAATAAATGCAACTGTTAAATTTATGCAATACTTTTCGGCTCTTGTTGCTGGTTGTTCGGGAAGTGGAAAGTCTATATTAATAGCTCAAATGTTAAAGTATAGAGATGAAGTGATGGACCCACCATCTATGGAAATAATTTACTGCTATGCAGCATTAATCCCACCGGTTGTTAAAAATCTGAACCTATCTAACATTACATTTCATACAAGAACCTATATCTGAGAAGGCTTTACTGATTTTAGACGATTTATTAAAGGAAGTGAATAATAACGAAATTGTTGAGAAAATCTACACGCGATACAGTCATCATCTCAATTTCTCTGTGTTGTTAATAACTCAGAACCTCTTTGCTCATTCAAAAATCATCCGTACAATAAGTTTAAATACTCAGTTCATCTTTCTGCTAAAGTCACCTAGAGATGTAGGACAGATTCGCACCTTGGCATCGCAAACAGGTTATGGTCGTTTACTCATCGAAGCCTTTAAAGATGCCACTCAGGAACCCCATAGTTATTTACTACTTGATTTAACTCAGAGTTGCCCTGATGTTCTGAGATTGCATAGCAAGATTTTTCCTCATGAAAGACCTATCGTTGTCTATGCTGATAAAACACGGATTTAAAGACGGCGATCGTCATTTTTAAATTGACTGAATAGGGAGGTGATACAACAATGATTCCTCCGGTTGTGAAACATCGTCATTTTCTAGGAGCTTTGAAACCCTCGACTCTCCAGCAAAGGAAAGTATTAATGCAACATGTAACTCTTAATCAAGTTAAAGCTCTGTGTGAAATCTGTCCTAATATTCTACAACATAGAGTCGCCTGGACACCACCCATTAAGCAGCATTTGGGGAAAATAAAAGGTTTAGCACATAAAAAATTTCATTAAGGGCCAAGAAAACTTATCTGAATCAACGTGGAAACGGACTCCTGCTATCACTTTTGCTAGGAAGTGTAGCTCCACCTATTTTGATTAAATTAATTAGTTAAGAACATGCAAAAGTACTTTTTACTACCTGCTCATGAATATCAAAGGTTCCTTCATGCTACAGTTCAGAACGTCCCTACGCTATCGCGACCCTCTGAACATAGCCAACCTAAGTTTGAACCGAGTGTGGTCAATGATGTTGAAAAAAACCCGTAATAAACAACTGGATTCCGGATTCAAATTTGAATGTGCACTAGAAAATGGACCTTTATTTAAATAAACTGCAAAAATATCTAAGAGCAAAGCGTCGTGAAACCCGCACGAAACAAACAAGTCTTTCAACCCAAACCAAAGCTCAAACACCTTCAAGCCCGTCTTTAATGCCCCAAACACCATCACTGCAATCCCTTCAAGAAACACCTACTTTCTGTATCCACAACAACTCATCTATTCACCCGATTTTCGCACGTTTGCAGGCTGAAAAGAAAAAACCCACGATGATGTCGATATCGAAATGGTTAGCGGATCCGACGAGGTCGGACGACCGAAAAATGTAGTGAGTTTGGCTGTTGAGCAGACCTCCTCATGTACAAATTCATCGAGACACTTCAAAAGAGATCTGATGTTATCACATGAAATATAAAAGGAACTGTGTAAATCAGCGGGAAATCAATTACCCAACCCCAACCTGAAGAAACCTCTACCTCTGAGGAGCTCCATTTATCATTGTGATACATCCTATCAATATCCATGAAGAATTATTCGTGAATCCTGTGTACCGGTGTGCAGTCGCATCTGACACGTCAAAGCTCACTTGGCTGTATTATGATAAATAACAATCTAACATAAAAAAATTAGTTTTTATTGCAATGATAAAATTTATTTTAATTTCTGTAAAATAACAAACATATATAAAAATGGGAACCATAATGACTACCATAAATATCGCTCAATCTCAATCTTACCGTTATTCTCTAAAACTTTTGAAAAACTATTCTTTTTTCGCTTGTTCAATTATATTCATAACAATAAACTATTATCGGCAGCTCAGCATGGATTTTCTCCTAATCGTAGTATAGATACGGCTTGTTATGAACTAATCGAATACATATCTCTTCACATATCCAAAAATCACTTTATAGTTTCTCTATTCTTAGATTAAACCATAGCTTTCGAATCGATAGTTCACCAACTACTGATTCAAAAACTCTCTATCTTTAACGTTCATGGCCCCCCACTTCATTGGCTCTCCAATTTTCTTGCTGATCGTTCCTATTACCTATCTGCCCACAATATCACATCATCATTACTAATTCATAACATGGGAGTTCCACAGGGCTCTATCCTCTTACCTTTACTTTTTAATCTTGTTATCAGTGACTTAGCCTCAACATTGTCCTCTTCAAATTTAATCTTATATGCTGACGATGCAACTTTATTATTCGCTGATCCATGTATTGATAATTTATCTGCTAATATTAACTAAACCTTATCAATATTAAGTCACTGGAATTCAGTTAACCTGCTTAACTTAAACCTTAATAAAACTAAATATGTTTTTCTTTCAATGTAACAAACTATATGTTCCTACTGTCCTGCCAATTTTCTATAACTCACACCTACTATCAGTTGCAAGCACATTTAAATATTTAGGAATACGTTTATCTTTCTTGGAACTTGCATATCAATACTTTACTAACAAAACTTAACAAAAGACAGGGAATGATTTTTCATCTGCGCTTTTTTCCCTCTCATATACTGAACCTCCTATATAACTCACTAATACATTCAGCCCTCTGCTATGGTGTACAATTTTGGGGTTCCACTACAAATTCTAATCTTCTACGCCCTTACCGCCTACAAAAATGGTTCTTAAAAACCCTACTTAACATTAAAATACCCAACTCTATTTCCCATCAGTTTGAGCTATTAGGCATTCTAACCATCTACCAGATTTACATTATTCAACTCTGTACATTTGTCTACAAAATTCTGAATAATCAACTAATTCTCTCAACACCTTTTGAAATATCTTACCAGAATACGCTACACTCATATTCCACCCAATCAGCAAACAAGGTGTTCTGGCAGACCATGCGCCGCCTCCATGGAAAGAAGTCTCTTTCATCACAAACTATTAAGAGGCTTCTGAAAACGGAGGAGAGCGTATTGCATAGGTGGAAGGAATACTTTGCATCTCTTCTTAATCCCGTGACAGCAACAACTGAGGCACTTGAGGAGCACCTTGGAGCGCAGAATAGTCACGGTAGTATCATTGAAACAGAAGTCAGATGGGCAATTAAGTCCCTGAAGACTGGCAAAGCTGTAGGTGATGATGAAATCCGGTCCGAGATGTTAAATGCCCTAAATCAGGATGGTATCCTGTGGCTGACTCGAGTGTGTCAGGTTGCTTGGATATCTGGACAGGTCCCTAAGCAATGGCAGACAGGAATTGTGATCCATATCTTCAAAAAAGGGGATCAGAGAGATTGCAACAACTATCGAGGCATCTCTTTGCTAAGCATTCCTGAGAAAGTGTATGCTAAGTGTCTGGAGAAGAGAAGTCGAGAAATAGTCGATTCCAAACTGTCAGGGGAGCAGTGTGGTTTCCGACCTGGCCGAAGCACGACGGATCACATCTTTGCTCTAAGGCAAATCTTTGAGAAATCCTGGGAGTAGGCAAATCAGGTCTACGCTTTGTGGACCTCGAAAAAGCATATGACAGAGTTCCTCGCGAGAAGCTCTGGCAAGTGTTGCAAGAGTATGGAGTGGATGGGCTATTACTGGTTGCTATCATGTCTCTGTACGAAAGCTCTGAGATGTGTGTCAGGATAAATGGCATTAAATCAAGATCGTTCACTGTGGGTGTTGGACTCCACCAAGGGTGCGTACTGTCGCCCCTCCTGTTCATTATCTTTATGGACTGGATAGACAGGGGCAGCCGAGGCGATGAGCGTGTTTGTGTGGGCGACTGCCTGGTGGAGAGGATGCTCTTTGCTGACGACCTTGTCTTGCTTGGGTCTTCTCGCACGAACCTTCAGCATGCACTACACCGGTTTGCAGCCAAATGTGAAGAAGCCGGCATGAAGTTCAGTATGGCTAAAACCGAGATTCTGGTTCTTTTAAGACAGCCTGCTCAGTGCGCTCTCCATGTTAGGGGAGCCTCATTGAGACAGGTGAAAAAATTAAAGGTGCAGCAAGCTGTTTCAGACGTGAACTGTGGCGATCCGTGGTAACGACACGTGAGCTGGGTAATAAAGCCAAGCTCTCAGTCTTCAAATCTATCTTTGTCCCCATTCTCACCTATGGTCATGAGGCTTGGGTAATGACCGAAAGTGTGCGATCGCGGATACAAGCGGCCAAAATGAGTGCACAGCAGCACAATAAGGGAGTCTTTAGGTGTTGAGTTACTACTTCTCCGCATTGAGAGATCTCAGTTGTGCTGGTATGGCCACATGATACGGATACCGCAAACCAGTCTTCCTAGGCAGTTGTTATTTTCCAAGCCGGTGGGTAAGAGACCAAGGGGTCGGCCTAGAACCAGGTGGCTAGACTACATGGAGAATCTGGGTTCGAGTCGCTTGGATATTACCAGGAAGGACATGCGCCTGATGGCGGAAGATTTTGATCGCTGGAGATCCTCCATAGAGCTGCTGCCCCCGCGACCCTAACAGATAAGCGGGTTTGAAAAGTAAGTAAGTAAGTAAGTCTGCAAAATTTAAACAAAAATGTAATTAAAGGCATAAAAACTGTTGATTGTGTAATTTATTTATTTATATATTTATTTACTATATATTTATTAGAGATTAAAAGTAACCACAAACAAACACATATTCAATCCGAATTCGAAAAGTTCATTTGAACAAATGAATATACAGAAATTGAATAAAACAAATAATAATAATAATAAAAATTAGAATAATTAAACAGAGTAATTTAAAGGTTTGCAACATTGGTTTCATTTGGACTTTTGGCAGATATTAAATTCAGAGTTGGTAGCATATTCGTCTTGAATGATTTCACATTTCACGAGTAAGTCATTTAAAATCAGTTCATATGTATAAGTGTTGTTCACGATGTCTGTCATAGAATAACCCCTGGCTGCTAATTTCAGATAATGTAGACAGTAATGACCGCATGTGTCAGACATCTGACGTTGCACTACTCTCGTGTTTTAGATCCATTTTTCCGCGTGTATAAACATGAACGGTTAAAATTGTGGTTGAGGAAACATTCCAAAAGAATCAAAAATGTATATTTGTTTGCTGGTTGGTATAAAAAAGCCACCCTGTGTGAGCCTGGATTACTGGAGTCATCCGTATTAGCAATGAGTAAAGATGGGTGAACAGGTTTTGAGCTATGAGAAGTGGGAATATACTGTGGATAAAGACATGATGCAAAAAACGAAACCTCTTGTCCACAAACGTATTCGCCCATTAAAACGTTTGTGGACAAGAGGTTTCGTTTTTTGCATCAGGTTTTGAGCTGTAGTACCAAATCCGCTGGGAAAACACCTCTTGCCATAGTACACGTGAATGGCTCTCTCTCGAGGGCCCTCCATAGCTCTTGCATATCCACAGATCTTAATTCGTGAAATCGAAGCTCACGGTTCTGTCGTTATTGATTTCCAGGAGATTCTGATATTGACAATAAGCAATCAGGTTCACCGAATTAGCTGAAGGCTCGGAAAACTGAACTTCGACGCTTAACGTACCATTACGTATCTATTTGTATAATAATTCCTGTCCCCTGAAACCTCAAACACCTCCTCAGTCCAGTTCTTATAATAACCTTTATCAAATATGTTTTTCACTTTAGAAATACGTACGTAATCTCCAGTTTGTAACCTTGGATTTGTTTGTGGTGCTGATGTATAATAACTCTGTTCTTTCAGCTATAGAGCTGGGGCATTTTGTTCATTGATATCAGGTGGCACCATACCCAGGGCTCTGTGATTGCGGTTGTTGTAGCTTAACACGAGGTTTGGTAAGACGTCGATGTACCTGTGTGTGTGTTGGTAAATGTAAGAAACTTAAACATCCTCATTTTTAGCGTACAGTTAAATCGTTCGACCATAACAGCTTTCAAAGCTGATTCTGTGGCAAAGAAATCCATGTTGAGCTCTTTAAAATAGTCTAATGTTTGTTTAAATACTCCTTCCCTTTATCGCTATTCACTTTTACAGGAACGCTGGTATCTGTGAAAATTTTTTTAAAGGCCTTCTGAAGTTCGAGTTCCAACTTCGTTTTTAGGTGAAGACCCATGCATAGTGCGAGAAAACGCGGGTAATAATGCCAAACTGGTTTATGCTCTCACACACCACGGCTGGATTAGCGGGGTTAGAAAATGCATCATCCATGACCAAAATTTAAATTAAGCTATGTAAAGAACACAGCTGTATTTATTTATACACCTGTATATGCGAGTTCAGTCACCCTTTTAATCAGCATTAGTCCCACACTCAGATGCACACTTGTCAACTGAAACAATGCACTCATTATCAGAAAATTAAAAACAAACAATACACCTTGAAACAAAAGTAGTTTTATTTAGAAAAATATGTAAAAGGGCTTGGAAAAAATTTGGTTTCCTGAGAAACAATAGTTAATTAGTAATTAGGCAATCAAATTGTGGGTGCCAGTCATCTTAGCAGCTCCTGAGATTATATAAGGGAATCAAGGCGTATTCAATTGTGAGACAAAATCACCTAAGTGAATTTTGCTGAGTGCATCAGGAGCCCCTTGTCTCAGCACCAGGGGTACGACCAAGAATTATGAAATTAATTTTATTTTCAGCCTTAGGCCACCTGAACATTGTTGCCATCGCGTGATTAATCAAGAAAATGTCATCAGCCCGATGTGTGACCACACTCGCAATTGGAAACCTGATCAAAAAGTAATCAAATAGGAACCTCAAAATCAAAGGTAAATAAAACCACACCCAAAAGACCAACAACCAAAAAGGAGCACACCCAAAACAGGACCATACCCAAAAAGGACCCCACCCAAAAAAAGGACCACACTCAAAAGGACAAACCCCAAAAACCACACCAGAGGGCTTGAGTAAGACCAAAAAAGGTAATGTCTTAGAAAAGCAGAGACACATCCTGCCAAATAGTCCCAGGACACAAATTAAGGAACAGGGTCCCAGGAGACCTTAGCACATTCCTGAGCAGGTTGAGAACAATAGAAAAAGTGACGGCATCCTTTGATCTTTTGAGAAATCACCCTCCACATTCCAAGACCCTGTTCAGTACTTATTCTACTTTTCTGTGACAGTCATCAATTATTTTGCCTGATTAAGCCGTGGTTTCCCTCTTGCTTGAACTGCCATAATTCTACAATAATATTCACCTTTACTACTTTGTCATTCATTTTTCTTGGTTGGTCATTTTCTACTTGGTTGAGTAGTTCATTCTTTTCCCATCCACTCACCACTTTTGCTTCCACGCATTAGTTGTACACTGACTGCTCATTTGAAACTGGACACTTTCTATTTTAGATGATTTGAAAGTATCTAAGAAAATACTTAACGAATTGTCCTAAAACTTTAGAGCATGTTAGAATTCATATTTCGGCGATTATTTTGTCCCGAAAGCAAATAGAAGGCAGCAACAAATTCAACAAAAAAATAATATTTGGGATCACCCTGTATAAAATAATGCTTGAAATGCGTTGTAGCATATGATTATGAGGCTTCATTTACTTATCTGTGTTCATTTGCATGATAATAGCATGTACCTTTAAAAGGTATAAAGATGCATATACCTTTAAAGGTATAAAGATATAAAGAAATCAAAATTATTTTCTAAATTTTTTGTTTATGACATGCAAGGTTTTCAACCCGATGCAATGCCATTTTCAGGAAAATTGACTAACTACAATAGAGAAAACAGCTTGTAATCACAATATAAAAATACTAAGTATTTGAAGAAATATGAGCAATTTTACTAAATAATGTTTAACTGTGCATGTGCAAGCGTTACTTACGGAAAAATTTCGTTTTTTTTTTAAAGAAACCTTTATATCTCCCAGAATATAAGTGGAAACGAAGCCTCATGAGCATATGCTACAGCTTCAACACATTTCAAGCATTTCAACAACTTTTATAGGGCGATCCCAAACATTGCTCTTTTCAATAAATACTCTTTTGCATTATATTTCAATAAAGACTCCAAAAAAAGAAGTCATTATAATCTGCAGTCAATTTTAAAATGCAGTTAAAGACAGACAATAGTTAATTTTCGTTCATAATAAAATTTGAGCAGTATTTATATTTTGTCTCCATATAAGAAAAATATAACACCTAAAATTTGCAAAATATATAATAAAAATTAAATCTGGACAAAATAGCATTTTATTAAGAGCAGGTCGGATTTCAAAGCCAAATCCTCGAAGCTGAGAAGAGACACTTCATCGCAACGGCTGCTGTTTGTGGGTTGACTCTAATGCAATTTTCATGTAATCAGGATTAAATGAAGGAGGTTCATGTGTTTCTGATAGAATCTTTGTGCAAATTTGGGTGGCCTGTTTTGGATTTGGAGTAGCAGGTGAGTTAATAGAATTTGACGGTAGATGGCGATTGGGTTCTAATTTTCCGACGTATATTTCTGTTGATGTGGAACAGCTCTCGCCACCAGATGATTCTTACCTTTTCCGTTTTCCAGTGATGTGGAAACCACACCTTAGTCTTTATTGTCTTCTTTAAGAAAATAAATAATAAAAATGAAAGAAAATCAATAACTTTTCTTCATATCCTTTAGTAGTTATTTTTTATTGTTTTGTATAACTTCCTTAAACAAAAGAAATATCTTGGGTATATACTCTACTAGCCATGAAAAAAGCTACACCTCTATAAAATTCATCCATTTGCAATGAGATTGAAACCACATGCAGTAGCAAGGCTCAAAGCAAATGATAAAAGAGATGTCGCCGAAACGTCACTGCTACTCTATCCGTAGCCGACAAAAAAGAGAAGCCAGGCACTAAAAAGTCCCATGACCAAAGTAGATCTACCAACAATCCAATATTTATTGTTTCCATTGGATTTCAACAATTAGTGATTTTTCGTTTCTTGGAAACAATGAAGATTGGATTGTTGCTGGATCTACTTTGGTCATGTGACTTTTTAATGTCTCGTTCTGTCTTTTTAGTTGGCTTTGTACTCTATCGAGGCCAACGAGAGGGCCAGGGCCAACACCTCCTATACAGATATCGATTTTTATCAATAATTATTATTTTTTCGAAATCTGAGGTAGACAGTGA
>JAHWFO010059906.1:313729-346009 GCA_023313115.1 Rhysida immarginata
GATCGGAATAAAACTGTAGATTTGTATAAAAAACGTACCCACAGACCAACAGACCCACCCACAGACAAACATCCTTCTTTATATAGATAGATAGATAGACTAGAAGAGGTACCCGGCGTTGCCCGGGATAAGTACACTTGCACAAACTTTTCCTTTCATTGTTAGTCATGACATATTGATTGTTAGTCCATGCAGAGCGTTTGTGAATTGCGTGTTGATACCATTGTTGATACCTATTGTTGAACAAACTTTGCCTTGCATTGTTGGTCATGAGATATTTCTCATTAATATGCCTTGCCATAACCATGAATATCGATTTTTTATCGATATTTATTATTTTTCCGAAATCTGAGGTAGACAGTGACCTTCTTCATGCTTTGAAGGTCATGTATGCGAAATTTTATCAAGATCGGAATAAAACTGTAGATTTGTATAAAAAACAGACCCACAGACAGACCCACAAACATCCTTCTTTATATAGATAGATAGACTAGCAGAGGACCCGGCGTCCTGCTGTCCATCACTCGTGAATGCAATCCCGAGATACTTGAATTTCTCCACCTGTCTCAATGAGGCTCCCCTAACAAGGAGAGAGCACTGAGCAGGCTGTCTTGAAAGGAGCAGAATCTCGGTTTTAGCCACACTGATCTTCATCCCAGCTTCTTCACATTTGGCTGCAGATCGGTCTAGTGCATGCTGGAGGTTCGTGCGAGAAGACCCAATGAGGACAAAGCCGTCAGCAAACAGCAACCTCTCCACCAGGCAGTCGCCCAAACAAACACGCTCATCGCCTCGGCTGCCCCTGTCTATCCAGTCCATAAAGATAATGAACAAGAGGGGCGACAGTACGCTCCCTTAACGGAGTCCAACACCCACGATGAATCGTCTTGACTTAATGCCATTTATCCAGACATACATCTCAGAGCTTTCGTGCAGAGACATGATAGCAACCAGTAATCGCCCATCCACTCCATACTCTTGCAACACTTGCCAGAGCTTCTCTCAAGGAGTTCTGTCATATGCTTTTTCGAAGTCCACAAAGCAAGCGTAGACCTCTTTTGCATACTCCCAGGATTTCTCAAAGATTTGCCTTAGAGCAAAGATGTGATCCGTCGTGCTTCGGCCAGGTCGGAAACCACACTGCTCCCCCGACAGTTTAGAATCGACTGTTTCCCAACTTCTCTTCTCCAGACACTTAGCGTACACTTCCCCAGAAATGCGTCGATAGTTGTTGCAATCTCTTTGATCTCCCTTTTTGAAGATAGAGATCACAATTTCTGTCTGCTTAGGGGCCTGTCCAGATATCCAAGCAACCTGACACACTCGAGTCAGCCACAGGATACCATCCTGATTTAAGGCCTTTAACATCTCGGACCGGTGTTCATCATCACCTGCAGCTTTGCCAGTTCTTCAGGGACTTAATTGCCCATCTGACTTCTTTTTCAGTGATACTACTGTGACTATTCTCCGCTCCAAGGTCCACCTCGTATGCCTCAGTCGTTGTTGTCACCAGATTAAGAAGAGATGCAAAGTATTCCTTCCACCTATGCAATACGCTCTCCTCCGTTTTCAGAAGCCTCCCATCTGAACTCTTAATAGTTTGTGATGAAAGAGACTTCTTTCCACGGAGGCGGTGCACGGTCTGCCAGAACACCTTGTTTACCAAACCATAGTCTGCCTCCAATTTCTCCCCGAACTTCTCCCACGCCTTGGCTTTAGCTGTTGATACTGTCTTTGCTGTTGCTTTTCGCGCCTCAGTGTACCGCCTTCGACTCGAAGTTGACTTATTTGCAATCCATAGCAAATAGGCTTCCTTCTTTGCCTTGACAGCTTCTTGGACTTCACTGTTCCACCACGCAGTCCTTTTCTCACTGCCCTGCGCCACACTCAGCAGCTTACGACCACAGCACAATGCAGCCGAAGTAATCACAGCAGTTTTAAACAACTGCCACTCCTCTTCAAAGATATGCTATCTGCAATGGTCTTCCTCACAGCTCTATCCTCCAATGCCTCCCATTTGATGCGCCAAGTTTGTCTGAACCTAGTATTTCGCTTGGTTGGCATAGATTCAGAGAATCGCAAAGTGCAGACAACAAGGTGTTGATCAGTTGATAGTTCTGCCCCTATTCTCACACGAGTATCCAACACTGATCGGAATAAGTCGGCTGAAACAATTACAAAATCAATCAGTAACTTCTGGTCCATTGCATCCCTGTACCAGGTTTACTTATGGATATCCCGGTGCTGGAAGATGTTTGTGATGGAAAGTCCATTGTTGCAATAGAGATCCAACAAGCACTTCTCATTCGCATTTAAATCGGGGTCACCATTCCTCCCAATCACACCCTTCCACGTTTGGTCATCAGCCTCTACGAGTGCATTGAAGTCGCCCATCAGGATGACAGAATCTGCACTCCCTCTCCTGCTAAGAGCAGCATCAACTTCATCTAGAAAAAGTGGGTAATCTGTGACTGCATTCGGAGCATATGCAACGAATAGAGAGAGAGAGAGACCGTTTCCCTATCTGAAGCCTCAGGAGACACAGTCTTCCATCCAAGGGGGTCCAATCTGCAACATAATCTGCCAGCCAGGGACTTGTGAGTATCCCCACTCCCGCCTGGGCAGTCATGTTAGGGTCGACACCAGAGTAGAAAAGCTTCCACCTTCCTCCTAAGTCCACAGTTCCAGAACCCGGACATTTCGTAGAGGTAATACCTATGATATCCAGTCGATACCGTTTGGCTTCCTCCACTAACTCTGATTCCTTTCCTGTCATGGAGAATACGTTCCAAATGCCAATTGACAGCATCCGATCCCGTTGTCGCTTTACCCGTTTCTCCTCCTGGGTAAAGGCATGCGCTGCCCCCCACCGTTTCCCCAAGCGCATAACGAGTGCACTGGTGGGGCTTCTCGGAGGTATTGCTCCGAAAAAACAGCCGGGAGACTGTCGAGTATTTTTCCAACGAGAGCCTCTGCCACACCCAATGCAGTGTGAATTCTCTCATTCGTCGACATCATGAGATATATGTTTTGATTTACCGAAAAATAATTTTTTTAAAGGCTCACAATGGATGGACCTATCCAAGGATGCCTTCTAGTCTAAATAATTTTTTACTCACGTAATCTTACTTTAGATGTACACTTGATGTTGTTGCAATTTTCTTTCTTCTTTTGATGTCTTGAAGCAAAAATTGGCCATTCATCACTTTGTGTAGTCAAGCAGTCGCCAATTCTTCTATTTACTTGTTAACCATTTGCTCAATACAGCACGGAGCTAAAGGAGTGCTTCCTCTATCATCTTTCACTCTTTCTCAAGTGTCTGCTAACTCATTATCTCCAGTTATTGATCATTATTAAAGCTTTTCTAGAAATTGTTAAGTACTAAGAACTCTCTAGCAGAGGTACCTGGCGTTGCCCGGGATAATAAAACTTGTAGGTAAACAAATTTTGCAATATCTTAAAAATGAACACATGAAAACGCTTAGAAATAATACAGTTAAAATTAATAATGAAAATTCGAAAAAAAATTTTTTAATGCTCACAATGGATGGACTTCTCCGATTATGCCACCGCTAGCCTAAATAATTTTTTAGTCACGCAATCTTACTTTAGATGTGCACTTGTTGTTGTTGCAATTCCCACTCTTCTCTCGATGACTTGAAGCAAAACTTGGCCATTCATTACTTTGTGTAGTCTAGCGTCACTGATTCTTCTATTTACTTGCTAACCATTTGCTGAATACAGCAAGGAGCTGAAGGACTGCTTCCTCTGTCGTCTTTCCACTCTTTCTCAATAGTCTGCTAACTCTTTATTATCTCCAGTTACTGATCATTTTTAAAGATTTTCAAGAAATTGTTAAGTACTAAGCACACCCTTTTCTAAGAAAAGCCTGAATACCAGGAATTCTATGCATTGTTACAAATTGAAACTTATCCATATTGCATCATCATTTTATGTTTATTGTTGTTGGTGAATTGCGCGTTGATACCATTGTTGATGCGAATACGATGGGCCTATTGTTGCACAAACTTTGCCTTGCATTGTTGGTCCTGAGATATTTCTCATTATTATGCCTTGCCATAACCATGAATATCGATTATTTTTATCGATATTTATTATTTTTCCGAAATCTGAGGTAGACAGATTTCCTACCTCATGCTTTGAAGGTCAAATATGCAAAATTTTATCAAGATCGGAATAAAACTGTAGATTTGCATTAGAAACAAACAAACAAACCCACCCACAAACATCCTTCTCTATATATATATAGACTAGCAGAGGACACAGCTAATTACGCTTGTAGGTTAATACACACACACACACAAGGAACACACACTGTTTTCCTAATCGTCTGAACGCTTGTTCGGGAGCTGAAGGAAGACACGTGTACCTCCTTTGCCTCATCGAGAGAGACTGCTCTATCTATATCGTCTATTACATCCATTTCCGGTTCATTATTAATAATTCTTGGAAACGAATGTTCTGTTATTGCATCATCATTTTATGTTCATTGTTATAATTCTTTGAATAATTTTGTGCTCATTGTTATTGGTGAATTGCGTGTTGACTCGAGAAATTCACCAGTGGCTGTTCTCCGAACGCACCCATGGAAGTATATTTGAGCACCTTGTAGCAGCTTGGGACTTCATTGCCTGCGATAGCTCAACTGTTAAGAGCATTGTCAACGAGTTCGCGGAATTTTCGTTCCCTTTTTTCCTTTGTCTATATTCTATATCTCCAAAAATATCAGACACTTCTCTAAAGAAGTAGATATGGCTATTCACTGGGTCTGAAACGTCATCAAACGATGTAAAAGCGCTGATGCACGACTGGAAGCTTATATCTGTGGGATATAGACAGGATGCCATTATTGTGGAAGATCAGTCCGTGAAAGATCCTCCTTGCTACAGGTGTCAAAATGAACTGAGAATAAAAGTATTGTAAAACGTTATTGTAAAATGGAAACTTATTGATTGCAGCCGTGAAACCCTGAAGATTGGTATTGAGGAACATCGTATGTCCCTCTGTGGTGCTCTGTGGTGGAGACATAACAATATGGAAGTGTTTTTCGTGGTTCGGCCTGGATTTCTTAGATTTTGTGGTTGGAAAAAGGAATTTTTTTTATTCTGAGCAATACTGTACGGCCATTATTTGATGATATGGGTATTCAAAAACTGGACTGGCCTTCACAGAACCCCGATATAAACCCTCCTGAAAATCTCTGGGACGGAGTAGCATGCAGATTACGTGCCTGGGTAAATCGTCCATCTTCCATCGACATGAAAGACCAATCACAGCTTTATACACTTGCGATGGTTTAATAAAATTTCCAGTAGAGAAAAAGAGTGCAGCGATTTCCATGGCTAGCAGTTTATGTATTTTGACATCACCTTTTTAACATTAATTATTTTGTTATTCCAGCAATGATAATTTCGAAAGTGGCTTCTTTTATAAATTTGTACATCCTTATTTTGGTGATTGTGCCACATTTAATCCCGGATTTAAAGATGTCCTGTATGCAGGAGAAGGAACAGGTGAATATTATAATATACTACAATAATATACCATAATATTTATGTACATTGAGGAATATTGTATTTTTCATGACCCATTTATACACAAAGTCAATGATCTTTCTTCAGCAATCATGCACGACCATTTCAAATATACAGGGTGCCTCCAAACTATGAGAAAAAACTTCTGAATTACTTCTAGCAGAACAAACTAAAAATGGTCCTATGAACCTATGTCAGCAATTCCTTATCAACGAAGATATCATTAACTCGATGTGTAATAAATAAATCATCGCGTTACTCTAAAAATTGTAAAATTGTAAAATCTTGGATGTTGTACATGTTCAGAAAATTCCAATATACAGGGTGTTTTATAATTGGTGTCCCGTCTTTAGGTCCAAATAACGACTCAAGGGGAACAGATTGGGGGGAAATGAATATTGATTATTTGGTTTTAACGTACCCTAATTCAGAATCAAAACATTTCGCGTCCCTGGGGGTGAAGGGGTAAATTTTGAAAATTTAAATTTCGTAGGGGTAGGGGTTAGACCCCATGTGTTATTTAGAAAGTTGTAGAGTATCATGTAAAATGTGGGTTTAGCAAAAAACCCGGTGAAAAAATCTCATCCCCTGCCCTTTATCGAGTGGGTAAAGTGAATGGTATGGCTAGCTAATGTAGACAAAAATAGAAAAACTCATTAGAAACTTATTAGAACTTTCTTACTTATTAGCTTTATTTGAATAAATCTATTAATAAAAATCTGTGGGTTTATTAGCTTTTCAGGGTAACGACTCATTCATTCTCATTAATTTTCCAAATGTCCTACTGTTTTATAATAAGTATGGTTTTTGTCCACATCGGCTAGCCATACCTTTCACTTTACCCACTGATAAAGGGAGCAGGGCATGAGATTTTTTCACCGGGTTTTTTGCTAAACCCACATTTTATATGATGCTCTACAACTTTCTAAATAACACATGGGGTCTAACCCCCGCCCCTACAAAATTAAAATTTTCAAAATTTACCCCTTCACCCCCAGCGACGCGAAACGTTTTTAAATTCTGAATTAGGGAACA
The DNA here is from genome assembly GCA_023313115.1 of Rhysida immarginata. Classification (NCBI taxonomy): domain Eukaryota; kingdom Metazoa; phylum Arthropoda; class Chilopoda; order Scolopendromorpha; family Scolopendridae; genus Rhysida; species Rhysida immarginata. The sequence continues at coordinate 320,320 of JAHWFO010059906.1, forward strand.
TTAAAACCAAATAATCAATATTCACTTTCCCCCAATCTGTTCCCCTTGACTCATTATTTGGACCTAAAGACGGGAAACCAATTATGAAACACCCTGTATATTATAATAGCTCTTGCCTGTGATTTCGTCTTCGTGGATGTTGCCACAGTTCTGTAAGTAAATGTGTGGGCAATCACAGTTTCGACAGCGCGTTTTAATTTGCTTGTAGCGCAATCTGTTGTTTGTTTTGTGAATTAAAGTATGCCTTGATTGCATGTCAGCATTTTTACAACTACCAGCTTAAGAGAGTTTAACTTAGAACTCAGCTTCTAGACAGTGTATCATAATCAATCATACACCAATTTTGAAACTACGCCTAAAACAATGCAACTGTGAAAACTGCGTTAATTTTCGTGTAGTAGTTTTTGCGTGATGAGGTAACAAACATACCGACCTACAGACAAAAATTCTAAAAATGATTGTTGTGGCTTCTACTCGTGTTAGTAAGATCTGTCGCATAAGGTTTTTATATACAGAGACCAAGTCAGTTACAGTTTTATTATAGGTATTGATTAATATACCAGATACACTTGGAGCAATAAAAGAACACATGGTTGAGGGGGTTTTCGACAGGTTTCTCTTCAGTGTCCTGCCAAAACCAGACAATTTATTAGCTTTTTTTCCAGTAAGCCTACAACTGATCTATTACAAACCGTTCTAATTACACTTTGTCCAACGAAGGAAAAATTAGATTAAGGTGCCTTCTGATATTTCCAATTAACCCATTTAGTGGTTATTCAATAGCATATCTAATAATAGCTATTCAAAATTACTTCTTCCCTTACAGGGATTATAACCTTACCTCCGTACAGGGGTTAAAACCTTACTTTCCATTTGATAAACTTAATTCTTAACATCTGTTATAACTCCATGCAACGCATACTAATCGCAGAATCCATCTGACTGCGGATATCCCCAGTTACTTGTACCTATGCACTTACAGGATCCTGGCGTGCGCTCTTCCGCTGTTTCTTATGTCAGAGAGGCTTTCCAAACACCACCAAACGGCGAATTCCAGCAAATTTTTCTAGGCTACTGGAAAGGCCATCTAAGACAATGGTCAATTCTAGAGTCGGAATACTCAGTGGTGATGAGCTGTTTACTGGTGGAAATAGTATTAGGAGGATGACTTCTTAATTGAGATTGTTCATTTGTTGCTTAAGTCTGGATTGCCGACCTTCACTTTATCTCTGAAGTTTTTGTCAATGTGAATTTGGCTGGGCGGATCCTTGGGCTGGTAATCCTACCTGTCGCTTCTTCTGCCTTGAATCTCTCTCTCTCTCTCTCTCTGCCTTTTGCAGCCACGCGAAACTTTTAAATGTTGTAATTTGTTGTTCTCATTGGCTGCTTATTATTTTGCATAACTGATGAACGACTGACGCAACTATTAATTTCAACGCAGAAAGTTTAACGGTAACAGAACACGTGCCTCTGTTTTTGTTTTGCTCGATCGCTCAAAGTCCATGCAAATCCTTGTGTCTCCTTCTGATCGCCTCCGATTTATTTGACAAGCACAAAGCAATAAAACGCTCCTTCATTATTAGTTGAAAATTATTAACCCTCTCAAGGAAAGCATAAACGAGACATACAGAGACAGACATGATGACATAAAGCCGAAAAGCAGTTACTTAATAAGATTTAATAACGACCAGAAAAAAATAGTGAAACCAAGATTCCACAAAAAGAATTTATTAGCACGAATGCGCGTTTCAATGGCTAAGCTGCCCTCGCCAGCGTGATACAGGATGACGAGGGCAGCTTGGCCGTTGAAATGCGCATTCCTGCTAATAAATTTTTTTTGTGGAATCGTGGTTTCCCGATTTTCTTCTGATCGTTATTGGTCCACAGTTTATGGAAAATCTCTCATTTGGTTAAGATTTAATAAACACTACTTTAATAGAGATTTTAAATATATGCTTCTTTGTTTTTTAGGACTTTCTTTTCAATTTAATTTTAAAATGAAAACCAGAAAACACCTTCTGAATTCGGATTATGGCACACTATTCATCCACCCTTCTACAACAGCTCCAATAATGTATGAATCAAATATCATCCGAATAGATCCTGGAAAAGATATATCTATAGGTTTGACACTTGTAAGTAAAAAACTATATTTTTATTTATAATATATATAAGAATTTAATGATATGTTATTCTATTGCTGTTTCTTATATGGAAAATGCCTGCATTGCACAGATGGATGATGGATTTCTCTTATTGTGAATGAGGCTGACAATAAGATAAATAAAAAAAAAATAAGTCATGTAACCAAAATGCCCAGGACTGATAAGATTTTACTGAATTTGAGTATGAGAATAAAAGAATTTGGTTATTAAAGAAACCTTTGGTTTTTAGTGTTGGGTGTGGTTGCTAAGGAAGCCTCTGATGGCTAAGGCAAGGCATAGTTGTAAAGGAATTGTGTAGTTCAAAATGAATAAAGAACTGAAAGGTTAAATGGAGAATGTAGTAATTAGTATATTTCAACAAATAAAAGTCCGTTAATTTGTGTGCATTCCTACAAATTAAAGTGAGCGCCAGTTGTTAAAGCATTCTATCTAAGCGACTTGGCATGTATTTTATTTAATGTTAAGGCAGTGGAATTCAAAATAGCGGGCATGGATGTATAATAGTAACAAATAATTTAATTTATTAGCTAATAAAAGTGCAATAAATAAATAACATATACAGTCCTTACCACTTGAAGGAAAAGCAAAAGAAATGATAAATAATATTTAAGTTCAATTCTGCCTTTAGAAACGTCACCTTTAAATAACTTGCTAATCTTGATATAATTCTAATCAAATAATTTTCAAAAGTCAATACAGACAAAGCTCACTTTAAACTGTTGCTACCAAAGTAAATAGCCAAACTAGAAGGCTGTTGCTCTTCTATAGACTACGATGTAATGATCTGCTTGAAATTTTAAAGCAAAACGAGATGCATTAGGCTATTTTCGTTTAAAAGTTACAATTAAAGCACATTCTTTTAATTCACATCGCCTATATGTTTAGGTTGAGGTCAAACGACGTGAGTTTATTAAATTGCAGGAATGAATAACTAACAGCAAATCAGATATGTAACAATGTTATGCCTTAGCTGTCGTGAACGTACGCTGTTAATCCATATGGCCACAACCCTTTTAACTATCTCTTGACTACGTTAACACTGTGTTACGTGTCAAATGTAGCACTGTGTAACGTGACAGCAGAGTGAAAGGGAGGACGGGTTGATAGATTGAATTAATAGTCTTTAATTTACAGGATAACTTAAATACACAGTAGAATAAATTAAAGCTGGTAGTAGTAAACGTTAATATAAATCTTTAAATTAAATAAAGAACTGATTTCATCATAATAATTAGAATTCCGATAGATTATATAATAATTGTCACAATAATTATAATTCAGATTAATCAAATAATTGATTTCTTGGACTTTAGATGGCTGCCTCTTCGTTATGGACTCCTTGTGCACTCTCGCTCAAGTCCTATGCACACTATGAGGAGGGTGGGCTCCATCCTGATAGAGATAGATAAAATCAAATTAGAGCTCTTTAATGGGACAGCACACAACTTTCTTGAACGATTTTGAGTATTCTCTCGCGATTTAAAAGACTGAAAGAGTATTTACAGTCTGTCAAAATTATGCCATGCTTTGGACTCTGGTCCTAATCGAAGTATGTCTGTTTTCGGCCTAGCCAGCCAATTCCTGACAACAGACTGCCACAATGAAACTTTTTGCAAAGTTGTTGCTAACGTCGACATGTAAAAAGTAAATAACCAAGCATTAATATTACATCCACTAAATTGCTTCACCACACGCACACACACACTTTAACTTAATGGAGCACAGGTTTCCTTACAGGATTAATTGAACAATTTAAGTCAGTAGCACTCATTTAACTGTTTAAAGAGAATGTTGATAATATGCACACTTACAATTTAAATTGTTGCCTTGGACTCGCTCGCCAGCAGTGCACTTCGCTAAGCATGGTACCAGCCCATACGCAGCTCCTTGCGACTCCTGGTACGCGTCCGTATCAAACTGCATTCTAGAAGCTCTACATTGCTCCTTATCTCCTCGCTATGGATCCTATCGCTATCGTCTTTAGCAGAAACCTCTTTCTGTTTTGTTTTATCCTCTTCTCTTTGGCTATCCTCTGTCTCATCTTTCAATTCTCACTCGGATTTTTCAATTTCTGGCCTTCGTTTTCCACCCCATTCTCGAAAATCCACTCGTCTCTGCCACACATAATATTCTTCTCCTTTCAGACCATTCCACTTCTTTTTCTGAAAATTATTTCCTCTGTCAAATGCTTCCTTTCGGTTTCTCGCCTTGGGATATTCTTTTCTCCTATCATGCTCGAACTTCTTCCATTTACAGTCCTTTCCTCTTTTGGTCCGCCATTTTTCCATCACGCCAGAATTTCCAATCTTGCTAACACCCCACTGAGAACATGTTGATTCTGAAATGGGCCCACATATTAGGGAAACAATTTGCGCCCTGTTCGTCTTCGGGGCTAGAGTCTCGAGGCCATTACAAGAACTTTATCTCCTTTTGTAAGTTTCCATATTAAATGTCTCTTATTGTAGGCTTTAGTATACCATTTCTTGGCTTTTTTGGTTCCCTTTTGGGCTATCTTTAACAGTTTCCTTAGATGAGATATAAATTTTGAAGATGCAAATTTATCCTCTTCGAACTTATTTACTGAGGGCAGAATATTAATATTTCTCCCCAAGTCCAAATAATATGGCATAAACCCTGTAGTCTCCAAAATGGAACTGTTGATTGTTATCTCAGTTATAGCCATATAAGTGTACCAATCAGTTTTGTCTACATTTAGGTAATGACAATATCTGCAGCATACTCTGGTTAGATCACTCCAATGGCTGTCTGTCTGTGGATGATAAGCCAAAGCAAATTTCAGTGTAGTGTCCAACATTTTAAAAACATCGACACAATTCTGAAGTAAATCTTACGTTTCTGTCAGATGATACTACTGAAGGAAAGCCATGTATTTTAAAAATTTGGTTTACCGACAGTTTAGCTGTCCCTTCTGTCGTAATTCATGAATGACAAGCCAGCATCCTTACTCTTTTAGTCAGCTCGTCAGTTATGGTGAGAATAGCATCAAAACCTCGACTCATTACCGAAAGTGGCATGACGAAATCAATGCAGGTCGTATGCCACCTATGGGGGGCGGAATGTCCAAAACTTGCAAATCTCCATAAGGCTTCTGTCTGGAACCTTATTTTGTGTCAATGTTTACATTGTTTTACTGCCTTGCATATATCAGAATCCATGTGATGCCAGAAAATTAATTGTCCCTAATTTTCCTTAAAGTCTTAACCATTCCAGGATGGCCCACAGTAGAAATGATCACTACCCACGACCTTGAATATAATGTCAGTTATAGCTTTAACCCAGGGAATGACCATGTTTACCTTTTTCCCCGTCTTTTTATAAAGCAATCCATTATCCCAGAAATAAGGATCATAAACATTCTCCACCAGCTTTGTAATATCCTTACAATCTTTGTAATGCTTTTTGACTAGAGCCGTCCAGGTGGCCGAGAGGGCTAGGGCGTAGGCTTTCTAGTTCTCGAGTCCGCCTGGCCGCGGGTTCGAATCTCGCCGTGGGCATGGATGTTTGTGTTTGTCCCGGGCTGCGTACTGTTATAACTTGTGTAAAAGGCGCAAAATGACCTATGTTGTCGACGCCAAAATTTCTAGAACCCCCCCCCCCCTTTTTGACTAGATCCTCCAATTGACCATCAATTTTACATACAGTGTCCGCTGCAGAACTGGCTTGCTTTCATAAACACTGTCTACCTTGGAACTCTTGATAATTGGTTCGTGCGAACTGTTTCACTTTAGCCTTATCTTGAAATGGCTGCACCCAATTATGCACGACAAAGGTTGATGCAAGAAGAAGTAAATAATATAAATATATTAATGAACCAATTAATAATGAAGAAAAACAGAATGTTGACAATAAGACTAAAGCAATCAATGAGTCAAATATACTGACCTTCACCAAACAAGGCCAAAATGTTTATATCATTAAAATGGGTTCACAATGTCTGTCCGTTCATCCCCTTCTTATTTTCCGCATTTTCTGAGGTAGAAGGTTGAAATTTGAAGTGTAGCTTAGTATGGGCATGTGCACCTTCACTGTTTATTTTGGTTTTGATTACCTTTATGGGGGGTTGGAGTTTCACGGATAGAAATTAGAGGAGACCAAAAGATCTACGTGTATTTATGCATGTAAAGGAGTAAAATTGGGGTTGCATTTGTATAGACGGCAGTCACTTGGTCAACGTATGACATGTGATTTATCATTCGATCGAAAATGATGAGAAAGAAAAGAAATTAGAGCTCTTTTACACTTTCTAAATACTATGTTTGAGAAAATACTATGTTAATTTTTTGATTTAAAAAAGTGGGGAGGGGGGGAAGTGAGATGAAAGGGTAAAAATAGATGATAATCGGGAGGATTAATTTTCCGCTAGATTCCTATTTCTTCCCTGGGAGGATTAATTTCTAGTTTACTTCTTATGCTTGCACCAACTTTCGTTGTAAAAGGCTAAGAAACGCATTTGCATATAACTTGATATTTCGGTCCTCCATATAGAAGCTAACTTGGCTAATCAATGTTTTGTTTTCTTTTTAGGCCATTCACAATTAGCTTTTCTAATTTAGCCTGTTCCAACATTTTTCTCTTGCTATATTTGAGTAGAGGTTAGCAACCACACGAACAAACACTTGAAGAGATGACACACTTTACTCGTTATAAATACTGCCTCTTATTGAGATCGAATCACTTCACATAAAACACCACACAAAGATTTTTTGTACCACTCTACTTTTATGTAAATAATTGCATACACCAACTTTCCACTAAATTACCACAATTATTCACTTTAATCTCGACGCACAAACAATTACATAACACTTTTCTTACATAATCAACTGACTTTTCTAAACACTTATTACATCATACTCTTTATAAACATTACACTACAAGTCAACGAGGACACTGGCCACTATTTATTTGTGCCACCACACACTTGATGTACCAATTTAAACACAGGACACCACTCTAATACCACTGCATCGTAATACCACTAGCACAATTTAAACACAGGACACTGCAAACAAAATATCTCTGTCGACACAAAAAGGAAACAAACCAGTCTATTGCACTCGTTGATTAACACACGAAGAACTGATCCACCGTATTCATGGAAAGATCGCTACTATGCAGGTCGTAGATTAAGAAACGCCCCAGCATGGTCAGGACAGGCTCTCCCACCATGCCCCACCCCTGTCATGTATTTTATTTAAGCTTAAAGCAGTGGAAGTCTTAAAAGAAGGGAATGAACGTGTAAGAGTAACAAATAATATAATTTATTAGCAAATAAAAGTACAATAAATAAATCACATAAACAGTCCTTGCCACTTGAAAAACAAGCGAAAGAAATGATAAATAATACTTAAGTTCTGCAATATACAGTAGTCGCTGCTTAATGTAGCCACCTTTAATATGGCCACCCACTTTTTATGGCTACTTCAGCTCAGTCCGGATTTTTCTAACTGTGTAACAAACTTTCGCTTTATGTGACCACACTCCGCTTAATATGGCCACTTTTTTCAGAGGTAAATCATGAATTTTACTTTTTCATCTCATCCTACTCCGGATAAATGAACACTTCGCTTATCCACTATAAATTTTCCCTAAGCCAATGGGCACTGCTGCCCAAAATTACAGATTGTACTGATTGGTCAATTATGTGTATATAAACTCTGTACGTGTGAATGGAATTCAGAAGACTGCATCCTTTTGTGAAGATACCAGGCTTTAAAACACGTTTTTCTTCTCCCAGAAATCTTGTATTCTCCAACTTCCTTTTTCTCTTTTTCTTGACGTCATGCCTTCTCAGCCAAATCGATATTCTGTCTATGGAGTTCCAAATATTATGTGGCGGATGCCGTGTGTCTCCATCATGCTGATCTCGATTGTCTGAATCACGTGACATGACTATTATTTCTACATATTATACAGTCGAACCCACATCTAATGAACTCTGTTATAAAGAGAAATCAGTTACAATGAAGTTCAATGAAATCCTCAACAACAGGTTCGCTGAAACTGTACAAATTTTTTCCGGTTATAATGAAATCTGATATAATGAAAATGCGTATATAAAGAATCATTAAGCATGAGTAGACTGTGATCCCGAGAAAACATTTAATATAAGTTTTACAGCCAAATTTTTTTATCACTTTATCCACTTTTTTCAAAATTTTTAATATTTCATGATTCCATAATATTTATTCATATTTTCTAACCTTACAAATTGCAATGCAAACTTCTGATCACCTTAGAAATATTTCATTCGACACAAGAGAAGAAGACAAAGCACATGTGTTTCAAGTGATATTCTAAAAGAAGTTGGACAAAAATTTGCGTTTTATTCGTTGCAGACTCCTTACAAATACTCACAAGAAGTAAGAATTAACAAATTCGCAATAAACCTTACCTGTAAGAATTGTTTTTATTATAAGTATATAAGAATAAATTTATAGCCATGGCAGATAAAAGAGGCACAATTTTGTATTATACAGTAAAAGAGACAATCACAGAACAGAAAGCTTACTTATATTTTAAAACATTTCACAAAAAACTAAGAGGGGTATCAGACCACCCATGCCAGACTTTTTTGTCAGAAGTTCGATGTCCTAGAGCTATTGGGGAAAACTTCATATAACTAAAGACTATGTGAAGAATTTAGTATTCTATGGGCTATCCAATTTTTCTTAAATGAATGAAAATTGTGCACTTGAGGTCCTTTAAGTATCCCGTCCAAGAACTTATAGGAAAACGGATCGATTTGAGTGTCATTGGATTAATCTTCAAAAAAGAAACAACTTTTGCAGAAAACAACACTTTTAAGGCAGGTGAAGGTTACCATAACATTAAATGTTCAAACTGCCTCCCATTTTGATGCTGACATTTGCACAGTCTCCTCCTCACTTCGTTACAGGCCAACAGGGCCTCTTACTACCATGACGAAGCGAGGCAAATTTCATGGCCCTCTTACAATAGAACACATGCAAATGCACTGCCATGACTGACCACTGCGAAGCACGCCATTATCATAAACACTAAAAAAAAGGGGCTTCCTACTTGATCGTATAGTGGAAAATTACTTAAAATGAACTAAAGAAACTGTTGTGTGACCACAATAAAAACTATTAAAATTACAACTTCTTCCCGCTTAATAAGATAACTTACTTGATAATTAATGGCAAACCCGAGGTCCTAAAAATGTAATGTGCATTGTAGTAACTTAATTAAAATAAAAGGCATGGAAAGTCGTTCATGTGTAAGTGAAATTTATTAACAAATGAAACAAGTTAAATCAAAGATTTAAAGAGGATTCAAAGCATATAAATAAGACGTTAAACAAATAACTAAGGCTAGTTGATTGTAAAACAAAAACAAATTAAAACTCCTGATAAGGAAATAAAATACTGATTAGCTGTGAGGCTTAAAAAAACATTTTCCCCATCCCCTTCTCTCTCTCCTCGTCAAATCCCATTATGCATAATGTTCAGTTAATGTTTGTTTTGAAGACACATTGTACAAAGTTTCGCTCAAGTCATGACTGAGTAAGCACTTGCTGTAACCATATGGTGATGTTTTCAGTGTTGCCAACTTGATTTTTTTCACTATATTTAGTGAGAAAAAATTTTTTAGTGATAAAATAGTGATAAAAAATGTTTAGTGAAATTTTTAGTAATAGTTTTTCCTAATGTTAGTGAATTAGTGAACATGGGTTTTCATATATAGAAAAAAAATTGCGTTTAAGTTTCGTACATGACAACTGAAAAGTGGGCATGAAAAAGTAAAATATCAAGCGTGTCATGTGCAGTAGTCACGTGACTCTACTACTGCGTAACTCACGCCCGCTGTAACAAATTTTGTCTTAAAAAAACGAGAACCCTTTTCAACAGAGACATGTATGATCATGTTAGTCAAAGGATAAAGATGCTGATCAGGATAAAGATGCTGATGATGATGTTAATGTGTAAAACGTATTTGGGCAGATGATGTAAAATGTATTATATCTATTTGTACAAATATAATTTTTTTTGTATTCTGATGTAAATATTTTGTACAAAAATAATGACTTCTAGTATTCTGAATCTCAAAATGTAAGCCAGCCATGGCTTCACATGCATGGTAACGGTGCAACATGGCCTCCCATATGTGATTTGTTTGATATCGTCTGAAACAACTACGATGCGAGCTGCCAGATCTTCATTCATGACACTGTGACAAAAGGAAAACTTTTGTCAGTTATGATCGAAAAAGAACGATCTCAAATTGTGTGGTGCTCCGATATTAAAAGATAATTATATCCAAAAAGGAAAAGAAATGTAAACACATAATTTTAATATCCTACCTTGTATCAGAACTTAAATTTTATGTAGTTTTTGAGACATGCGAGATTGAACATGCGAGACATTTTTGAGGGTGTTATAAGGGTACCATTAGAGCATGTGCCATTCTTTCGATTACAAACCATTCTCAAAATAGAGACTTTTTGCAACCTCAAACGATATGCGAAATACAAAAGGCAAAATGCGAAAAGTGAAATTTCGTCTTTCTCCTTTCGTATTTCGTTTTGAGAGTTTTGCACCCGCGAAATAAGAAATGCCAAAAGAGAAATGCGAAAAAAGAGAAATTCCAGAGTTTCGATACTGCCAACATCAGATTTTATTTCTACACTTCTCAGCTCACTCTGTTTCTCAGCATCATGGCAGCAAGGAGAAGTAAATACTATTAAAGTTTAAAGCTATAACTCGTGGTGAGATTTAACATTGTGTTAAACAACTGCGAAGCAGTTTCCTCGTCGGACGCCATGTTGGTTAACGGGAAGAACTTGCTGTCAGAGCGTGGAGGTTGCGGGCAGCACGCATGCGCAACGACACATTTGGTTACCAAAGGTGACAACGAAATTTTTTAGAATTTTCCTGTTTCGTTCGACAAAACCTGGCAGGACCAAATGGTACATGGCAGTCACATGACCAAAATGCCACCTATCGTATTTCGCCTTTCGTATTTCGCATATCGTTTGAGGTTGCAAAAAGTCTCTAATGGTTCATTCCTGGAACCATATTTATCAATTGGCGAAAATAGTAATTTATATCCGCTTCTATCTTGTCATTACGATTTGTTTGATATATTACTTAATATACGAGGGTTGGGGCAAAAGTCATGGCAACTATTTTTTTTCTTGAAGATATCAGTCCGGTTGGAAAATGTGACATATACAGACAAAAGGACAAGGTGTTAACTTCATGTGTGGACAATGAATATCACTGAAATATCGTAACACACTAATTTATTACGGTAGTATACAGGGCAATATGGCCTTCACGGTTGCTCATCACTGGTTGCCACACGTCCTTGCTGAAACTTTCCTACCCACCGTGCTACTGTACGGTATGGTAGGGCATTATTCCCAAGGGCTTCCACTAATTCACTGTGACATTCCATCGCATTTCTCTCTCGGAGAACGGCTATTTTGATGTAAGCGCGCTGTTCAACACGGGTTACTTCCATCTCGCACGACACTCACCAACTGACTGATTTCATAGCTATCATAGAGCCATCTGTTGTTCTGCACACACACTATGCCTACAGAACTTCCCCACGACACATATACGTTTGTGATCCGTTCACATATCTACAAGAAAAAAAATAGTTGCCATGACTTATGCCCCAATCCTCGTATCTTCCTATTGAAAATTGCTTGGCGGGAAAATAGAGGTACCATTTGTGCACAAGCCAATGAACTGATTTAGATCATATTTGTTATTGGTTCGTGCCATGAACCATGTTCACCGACTGACGTAAACAGATTTTGAAAATCTTTCATAGCCTCGGAGGAGTTAGAGTTACAGACAGACAGACAGACACGTTTCCCCACACTGATAGCATAAAGCACCTTTCGATACTTAATAAACCAATAGGAATGACATAACCAAGTACCGAAAGGTTAAACTAAAAAACTCGCGGAACTATATGTTAACCAAAGTTTCTAATGGACCAAAAAGATACCATTACACTATGTACCTTTGAACCAATTTCGACTATCATTAATTTTACGTTACATCATTCATGACACATCATTCTAAGTCGTTAGAGTTACGGACGGAGAGCATAACACTGATGGCATAAAGCACCTTTCGGTACATAATAAATGGAGTCAGTGTTTAAAATTGGCACAATTTCAGAAAATAATTTTGTTCGAGAAAAGTTTTTATCAGGCTTAATAAAAGTACTTCTGGCCTGTACGTTTGTGGCGAGATGGCCGTGGCGATTGGAGTCCTCTTGTTCGTGTCTCTGCCTTTCCCTTCTATTTCTAGAGCGACGGAAAGGTGGCTTCGTGTCGGCACGTAAAGACGACTGAATCGATCCGACTCCATCGGCGGGTGATGGGGGGAGGGGCGGATGACTCTGTACAATCTTTCGTATCAAACGCTAAATCAATTTTAAAAATAATTGTATATTTGGTGCCTTTTAAATTCTTAAATTTGATTTATTTTATATATTTTTAGCACTAAACTCAAATATTCAGAAACTTCCAATACATCGCTGTACAAATAATGACCAAAAATGCCGGATGCGTTGTTATACGCGTTCCCATTTAAATTTTTGGTCGAACCCTGGGGTACACCCAATTCCAGTTATCGTTGGAAAATGGGATAATTACCATTAATTCTTCTCACAGTCATTTAAATTTTTCCCCAAAACTCTAGGACTTGGAACGTCCGAGCAAAAAAATCTGGTATGGGTTGTCTGATTCACCTTATACAGGGTGTCTCAAAATTCCTAGTACAAACTTTTAGGGGTGGTAGCATGGGTGATTCTAAGCAAAAAAGTTCATATGAACATGGGTCCGAATTTGAAGGATAACTGAGATATGATCAGAAATAAAAATACCACCACCAAGATCAACATGTTAATAACTCAGGTTCCGAACGCCTAGAATAATGAAGTTTGGGGGAGTAATAGGGTACATAAAACTGTGTATACCGTTTAAAACTTGATCGTATCCAACGAGTAGTTTCCAAGTTATGCATTCAAAATCATAAAAGTGCTCAAATCACGATGCAATTTTCTCATGTCCGGTCTTTCACAGAAATGGAAGGAACCAGTAAATATACTGTAAGTATACACTGGGTACTAAATTAAGGTCTGTAATGCAAGAAACGCAGGAACCGAATCCTTGTGTATATAAAATTTTGTTGTCACTAATAAAAAAAAAAACGGCCTGGGTATAAGTGACATTGTTAGAAAGTCTGATGTGCACACCATTTACAGAGGGTTAGGGACAATGACGTATATTAAAGATAGACTCCGAATCCTATTGTTAACAGCGGCAAAAAGTGAAGCAAACTGAGCCATGATAGTTCTGGGCAGGAGTAAGCCATGGAGTAATTACTTGTCTGCCTGCTTTCTTTTTGAAGATTTTGGGCCCAAGGAATAATTAATTCAAAACCATTATTCAAAGTTGTTCTGCGTACAACTGTACAAACAGACAAGAAAAAGTATCAGGAATCATTTTCCACAACTCAAAAATACGCAACTAAAATGAAAATACGTTACTGAAAGACAATCGAAACGAAATTGAAATTGAAACCATGATCGAAAAATTGTTTATAAAATATAATAAAATACTTCACATACAAAGTAAACGAATAGATAAACTTATCACTCCGTAATCGGCGTGTGAAAGAATTATTAATCAGCTACTCTCGTGTTTAGCCATGTGTTTTGCATCAGATTCACTCACTTTCAGCCATGATAGTTCTGGGCATGGAGCTTCCCAATTTGCTTCAAGTTACAACAATAGGATTCGGAGTGTATCTTTAATATACGTCATTGGTTAGGGATCTATGGTAACTATTAGCATATTTAAATGTGGCACGCGCGTGCATAGCTACTGTTAAGGCAGGTAATAAAATAGTTCGTACTCGAACAGGGAGCTAAAAGCATTGAGTTATGGGCCGAAAATTGACAAGTATTGAGAGGGCTATGTAACAGTCTTTTTGGACGTCAAATTCAGCTATTGCGAAATTATGAAGTGAGGCTTCATCGTTTCCAAGAAAGGATTATCGTTGTACAAAATAACATTGGCAAAACTAGAAGCGATGGCATTCCTTAGGGTAAAAAGAAAGACAATACAAGACCGTCCACTAGCCGTACTCCTGACGTCGTCCGGAAAGATCGGACTCTCGTAACCGGATGTAACCCAACCACACAAATGGCCAGTACACAGAAGGTAGAGATATCTGTGTATACGGTAAACACAATTATCAACGTGATTTCCAACTGGAGAAGCAACATAAGAGCCACGTTTAAGTCGCTACCGCGCCATGTTCAAGAGGGACCAATTGCCGTAAACTGTACAACAATATCTGGCGGATCAAAGTGGAAATACGTGGTCAAACTAAATGAGACGTATGTTTACTTAACCATCTACAACAAGAGCCAAGCTATTTTTTTTTACCGTCCAAGGGGTTCTAAGGACTTCAGAAAATGGTACAGTGATTGTGTCGGGATAGCTACAGCTACAACGGCAAGTTAACTTTGCACAGAGTTTAATCAAAAGCCAAAGTCAACGCCATGTACTTCTCAGACTAACGTTCGGTAGAGGTAAACAAGGTATGGCTGTACCAAGACAAGGCGTCGAGTCAAACCACCGCGTCAACTCGCCTGTTCCTGGAAAGCATCGCCTATGAATTTTCGTAGCTTTGGCTTACTTAAACGAGCCCTTAGAAAGAGACGACCGCGAATAGTGGAGGATCTTTGGAAAGCGTGTGAACAAACAGTTTGGTTATGAATTGATCTTACAAGAGGACATTACGACCTCGGAATTTTTGTTTAATACGAGACTTCGTATAGTTGTAGTGTACCTTTAGGATGTTAATATACTTAAATATTAAGGCGCACTGATCAGCCAATTTTGAAAAAAAGACGGTTTAAAGTTTCGAGCGCCATATATAAGGGAAAGTTTTCCTGTTGATTGTAAGTGATCCGATAGCTCAGACGTTGCCAATCATTCCATCTGGGCGCACCGCTGCCAGGCGCGCGAAGAATTTGTCGAAACGGTAGCCCTCCATCACAAATTCCTTGCCAGCATAACTCAGCAGCTAAAATGTGAGGGAAAATCAGCCAAACATAAATGGAACGAAGCCATCTTAAAAGACTGTTGCTGCCCCCCCCCCTCCCTTCTACCGATTGACATTAAATCACATTACCCTGTAAATACTTAGTAATTTAAAACTTGTAACTAAACACTGTACTTAATTCCCAGCAATAAATAACATTTTTAAAAGAAAAAAAAACATAGTTCAGACGGCAGCATTGTTGCTACTCACAAATCAAATTATTTGTGTGAGGTGGCGGGTTCGAAACCCAGTTGTAACAATTTTTTTTTTCTTTGCCCAAATAATTATTCAATATATTATACAGGGTCGTCCATAAGTCTGTCCCCCCCCCCTTTTATTTTTTGAACCGAAGCAGATATGTCAATTTTGATGAATCCAATAAATAGGAAGTTGTGGGTGGCCTATCCCATAGTGCACTTTTCATCATCCCAAATATGCAAATTAGGACACATTCAAAATTTATCTCAAAAACCGTAAGGGATAGAGAAAAAAACCCAATTGCAAACTTGTTCAGCATAAAAAAACAAACAAAACAAAAAACAATCATCCAAATCGGACCAATCAATCACCCACAATCACGTGGTGAACTGTTTGTAGCTTACAAACAGTCACACTGCACAAGGAAATCTGACAGTTGATATTTCCACCATGTAAAGCATGCTAATCAAAACATTAGCATAAATTACCATACTCACATTCACTTTCATGCGGAAAAGCAAATAAAAGGCATGTTTCAGAACACACAAGACAGAACAATTCCAGGATGGCAAGCTACACTGTTCCGGAAATGGTTAACATGATACGTGATTGTGGGTGACTGGTTGGTCCGATTTGGATGATTTTTTTTGTTTTGTTTGTTTTTTTATGCTGAACAAGTTTGCTATTGGGTTTTTTTCTCTATCCCTTACGGTTTTTGAGATAAATTTTGAATGTGTCCTAATTTGCATATTTGGGATGATGAAAAGTGCACCATGGGATAGGTCACCCACAACTTCCTATTCATTGGATTCATCAAAATTGACATATCTGCTTCGGTTCAAAAAATAAAACAGGGGGGGCAGACTTATGGACCACCCTGTATTTACAAATTTATTTGTGACAACCAACTTTTTTCACAAAATTTTCCTTTTCTCAAAATTATTATACTTATTTTTATTGTTACAAGTGTCTATGGAGTAATAAAGTATTTTCTGCAAAATATTTTGTATAGAATCAACATTTTCAAAGCAAAAACTATTTTATTTTATTAAAAAAAATTATTTCGAGACTACCTGACATATTTATCATATAGTGCACAAGGTAGGCAGAGCGCAGAGAGGCACGTGAGATGAGGTTTGGAATGTTCTAGATCTTTCTCGCGCCACTGGCTCTCGCCAAGTATGAGCGGAGATTTGTCAAGCCGTTACAAAAAAAAGCCGTTTTTAATTGTGAAACAATAATGGTTTTTTAATCATAAAACAGTTAATAAAAACGTTTTTCTGTGAAAATGGAGAGCGGAGAATTTACTGGCTCTCCGGGGATTGAAGAGAAAATTGACGAATGTATGAACAGCGAAGTTTCGAAATTGCGATTGAAGGATGCAGTAGTATATTTTGAAATATTGCTCCATGAAAATAATGATTGCATCAGAATCGTCAACTATAATTTCTGACGAAGCTGTGATGATGGGACAGCAACTCTATGAACTTACATTAGAAATACTGGATGAAAAAATATTTGTAAATGAAGAGGCATTGATTCATGTGAATGAAGATTGTGAACCAGTATCTTGTCAAGAAATTGAAGATCTTTCATCGTATGATTATAAACCAGAAGAAAAAAAAGCAGAGAAATAGAGTACGTTCTTTTGAACTATAAAATAAAAGTTATTAATATTGCCAAAAGCACATCCTACGTGGACCTTGCAAACTTTGAAAAAGAAAGGATGTCGACGTTTGAAAAAGATGGAATATTTATCCCAGTGGGAAAAAGAAGTAAAAAAAAAAAAGGCGGAAATACGTTTGATAAATATTCAATTATTGATTCCTGGACTTATGACCGTTTTGTTGAAGCTAGAAAAAAAAGTTGGTTGTCACAAATAAATTGAATAATTATTTGGGTTAAGAAAAAAAAATTGTTACAACTGGGATTCGAGCCCGCCACCTCACACCAGTAATTTGATTTGCGAGTAGCAACCACGCTGCCGTCTGAGCTATCAGATCACTTACAATCAAACAGGAAAACTTTCCCTTATATATGGTGCTCGAAACTTTAAACCGTCTTTTTTTCAAAATTGGCTGATCAGTGCTCTTTAATATTTAAGTATATTAACATCCTAAAGGTACACTACAACTATACGAAGTCTCGTATTAAACTAAAATTCCGAGGTCGTAATGTCCCCATGTTAGTGTTCTGCGTTCCAGCCTCCTGCAGTGGCAATAGCAGCGACGCATGGCTACCAGAATGAGCACTCTCGATGATGGTGAAAGGGGTTTTCCACCTCTTCTGGCCCTCTATAACTTGATTTACCAAAGATTGATTTATTGCTACCAAAAATAAGGATAAAGGTAGCTCGGTACCACACAGGAATCCCCACCAAGGCACCGAGAACAAAGACAAAAAGACAAATAAAAAAAAACAACAAAAAAAAAACAATAAGTATATATTAATGAAGTTATTGATAAAATTATATAATTAACTTGTTACCACAGATTCTAACAACCCTCTGTATCACTCTATTAAAATTATCAATTTATTTCGTTCTTCATTTAAGTTTTATAGATGAACTTGCAACAGCATAAAATCGTAGAATAAGTTTCATCTTAATGTTTTATTTTCAGTTATGTCGTGAAAGTTGTCGAGCTCAAACCAATTGGAAACAACAAAGAATCTTCCTTGCGACGGTTCCGCCGATGCCAGACATGGTTTTGAAAACCACAAAAATATTCTGCATGCCCCATTTATGTAATTAAATTGCTTCTCATATTGTTTAAAATTAAGAGATAATCAGCTGGTTATTGGGGTTAGTTGTTAGTTCTAATATGAGAAATTGAGAAATTTAGATAATCAGCTGGTCATCATAGAAACTTTGAAGAAACTGATTAGTTTCGTCATTTATCCCCGGATTTTTGATAAATGTCTTTACAATAGATAAAACGTCGAATGTCAGCTGCGTGTTGAGAATATCTGTCGGTGAATCTGACTGGTCCTTGAATATCTCTATGCTTTCGAGTATAACTATTTTTATTGGAGATTGTTGGAGGATTGTAAGATCTTCATGGAGATGTCTGTTGTTCCAGGCGGGGGGTTCTCTTTCAGCATGTAAATTGAATAATTTGATTTTTTATCCCTTTTCGTAAATATCGCCACACGAGCCTTATATTGTATGAAAATCAGTCACAAAATTTGCACTGAAGGCAGAATGGAGTAGGAAGGATTAAGAAATATCTAATGAAGTTGCCCGTTCGAAATGCCATTTTAACACCTTTCGCTAATAAGAATTTGGCAATACATTCACCTCCGAAGGTTTCAGTTACCCTAGGTTTCAGTTACCCGAAGGTTTCAGTTACCCTAGGTTTTGGAGTAGAAATGGGGTTGGATAATTGAGATTTGGAAATATTAAATCCGTTTACAGACAATGCAGTGGATGAATGGGTTTGAATAACCATTTGATTTTGCTAAATAGGGGATGACACGGAATTCTTTGTTGCGGGAAGAAACATTCAAGGGAAATTGGAGGACGCGGTCAAGTAGGTAACGAAAAACTTACCTAACATAACGCCATGATAGCCAAAGCCGATAAGGGCAACGTAACAGATATCATTTATAAAGTATCTTATGTCGAAAAAATTATTGATTTCCTCGAGATCCCTACCGACACTCCCATACAAAAAATCTCTTCTCAAAGTGGTCAACAAAGCCCACCATTATCTAAGCCACCTTATTCCGTCACACACTAAACCCCCAAATTTTAATGCTCATAAAGCTACATGTACTGAATCAGCCCTATTGGGAATTACCTCCTTCACCACCTCACCGCGTTGACATATTCCTGTCCAGATACCTATTCAACATGAAAATCTTCCCAACAACCTAATGTTTCCTACTGTACGAACCTAACTGAAAAGCTGACGAATTGTTAGCTAGCACGAATTGGCGGTAATGTGCAGTCAGTAAGAGACCAGTAAGCCTCAAATTTTTAAATTGAACAACTTCGATTATTCGCAAGCCTACTGTACTTTGAAACAGCTCGGAATAAATGGCGAAACTAGTCACTTTCTTCCATTTCTCAGAATAAAATTTCTTGGTTATTTTTTTCCTTGTTGCTTTCTGATCTCATATACCATAAAACTATTTATTAGTGAAAAGTTTATTAATAAGGCTATCAAGACGGCATAATCTCTGACCTTTATCCTAACAGGTCACTGGAAGTCGCCCAGTTCAGTATTTGGTAAAGACGAAATAGCTTGGCAAAAACAAGTCAAATAAATTAGCAGTTTTATTTATGATAAAAATGATAATCGTGAGTTAAATTAAAAATAAATGGAAAGGTTATTATTTTGATTTTGAGTCTTATTTAAATAAGCAAAATGAGAAATTTTAAGATCTTTTTCTCAAATAAAGCAGTGAAATATTTAAGGTTGAAATTTCTCAGCTAATTAGATTACAAAATAAGAATCAAAGTTGGGAGAAATGCCAGGAATCATCAGTCACCACCAGAGAACAATTCAATAATTATCCCCACAATTTCAAAGTTCACCACAAGGGATAACAATTATACAAAAGGCTTCCAAAAGCACTTTCGATTAGCTTATCTTCAGCCGTTTTGCTTTTGCCTAGCAGCATACCCTTGCCAGCAAACTGCAATCCCGCATGAACATCTGTTACATGGACGACGTTATTCTTATCGAGAGCCCTGCCATCCGCTCCACTCTCTCCCTCAGCGTGCACATCGGCTAAACTCAACTCAGCTTTCGAAGCTTTTCTTCCTCGGCGTCATCCCGGTCCCACCCTCCGTAAGGCTCTCCCAAACGCCAAGATTTTAGAAGATTCTGCCATCCCGACTGCATTTGCCAGCAAACTTTCCGTTATCAGTTCCATGCTAAATGAATTAGCAACTTTAATCTCACTATGCCCTTTACGCTCTTCAACACCTCGTCTTGCGTTCCTTTCCATTTTGGAAATACAAGCCATATACAGATTCGGCCTCTAGTTCATATGCAACATTTCCCTCTCCTTCATCTCCTGGAAATAAGCCACTCTTCTCATCAAAATGGAGGGGTCCTTGTGATAGGCGTGACTGAGGTATGCTCTCTCCCAGCCTTCTTGGCTTCATACTGAATCGCAGACTTTGTCTCTTGCATTCTTTCAAACGCATACTTATGCTGAAACGCATTCTTCACCTTACATTCATCTTGTTGCCGAGACAGAATCTCTTTGTATGCAAGACGTTCTTACCTCTCCCGTCTCCCGAACTCCACAAACACAAATGATCCTGGGCGTTGCCTAATTTCGGAGGCACGGCCTGGCTAAATATTTGTCATAACAACCCTCCCAAAAAAAATTCTTAAATAAAGTAAATGACTGCGACATCTTCGACAAGAATTAATGTATATGTGTATATATTTCATTTTGTGAATATTTCTTAGTTTAATAATAATGTAAAGCTATCAGCATTCAGAAATATTAAACTTAATTTATATTTCAGGTTATTTGGAAACAGAGCAACCGCAAGAACCATGTGATTGCCTTCCGCCATGCATGTAAGGAAATATCAAAATAATTATACAATCTTTGACAAAAAAATGAATGCTCTTCGAAAAATTCGAACCAATATTAACAAAACTTCACATATAAATGATCAAGATTTCGGAGAACTGTCTGGAACTGCCCAGAAACTGTATGCCATAAGGCTCAATAAATTATTGTGTGGAGCGCCATTTCATTTGATAGCCCGACCCCTTCTGGACATTCTACTTTCTTTTCCCGGTATTTGGAACTTATTCTCCTTGCACGCGACATCGCTAGATCAATCTCTTCAATTTAGGAATTTAGGATTTCATAGGCATCGCCTGCGACCAACCCAGAATATCTACTACTTATGCTTGCCAATTGGTGGTCAATGGCAAGATATTCTTCACAACTCCATCCAGCAACTTTATGAATCTATACCACCACAGAGAACTGCCTGTATCTGGGCTTTTGGGTGGACTAACGACATACAAACTTGTTCACTTCATTTAACACTTTTGGTCCAGAAAATCATCCAATTGTTTCTTATAGTCTAATCATTTCTTTCTCTTCTAATCAACCTTCCTTTTGATGCGTTCATTTCTTTGTGTCAACGAGTGTATAATAATCACAAATTTATTTTATTTTAATCCTAAAAAATCTCACTCCGCATAAAAGAATGAGTTATAAACTTTCCTATTCATTCAGCTTAAAATATCAAGTTTCATAGATGGCGTGATTACGAGTTTCTTTCTTACAGCACAAATTAAGAAAATCATCTTCTGAATTTTTATCCAGAAAGTACTGAGCTACGCACAACTTAAATTGAGAATTCATTTCACTATAATAATATGCTTCTCTTTTATCTCCTTTTCACGACTTCAGCATACATGAAGAGCTCTCTACTTCTCCATTTTCTCATCTACGACGATTGGCTTTGACTCTCTAAGCGAAATGTTCTCTGTTCTTGTGTTTAATTTTCACGTCTTCTGCGTTCTAGTCCAGCCTTCCACTATAAGAAACTGGCTCTTTGATTTTCGGTGTCACGTACATACGCAATTCGTTTATTCAAATTTTTGGCCCTCGTTTTGGACTTCTGGTTCGTTCCACATTTTCTTTTAAACAAGTCAATCCTCAAACTCTTAAACTTTTGAGAAATTGACCTACCGTATACTATATTAAACTGCGCAGCCGACGAAAGAGACAGATCCGGCACTGAAAAATCGCATGACCATAGTAGGCAGAGCAACAATCGAGCCTTCATTGTTTCCAACAAACGAAAAAAAAAATTGATCGTTAAAATCCAAGATGGAAGATACATTGTTGCTCTGCTTACTAAACAGTCGAGTCACATTAATGTGATCATCTGTTAATATCCGGGAAAACCAGCACGTGCAGCTCGGGCACTAATTAGATGGACTAGGAGATGCTAGAAAGTGTTCAGAGAGATATAGAGCCACGCTGGTTCACTTGACAGATGTTGGAGGGTGCGAGGTGGAGTTTCCATGGAGGCTCGATTTGGTTTAAGTCCGGGGATTTGGGGGCCAAGGAAGTACTGTAAACTCTGGCTCTTGTTTCTGTTTGAGGTGTCATGTCCAGGAAAAACAAAGTGTATATGGTCAGCAAGGATCTAAGAAAACATTCCGCAAACATTAATGCCGTCCACAAATGGTTGAAGGGTGTTGCCGTCTACAAACGTTTTCTGACGTTTCTCGCCGTATGCGCCTACGTCCACCCATCCGATGGAGCAAAAAACCTGATTCATCTGAGAAGACAACCTTTTTCCAATCGCTGGATGTCCAGTGTCGGTACCGCCGTCCAAATTCCAGCCTTTTCTGCCGATGCATAATCGTTAGCATAGGTGGTTTCACCATCCGTCTGCTACGAAGCCCCCTACGCATTCGCTAAACTCTCATTCCGGACACTTGCCCTAGCCCCCTGTTTCATGTGGGAAGTAAGTCGCTCCACTGTAGCACGTCGATTCGTCCTCACGCACCGCTATCCCCCTATTTCTTCTATGGCTCGTAAAACCATTACAATTTCTACGTTGCTTATTTTCTATAGTGCCATTTTGCCATGCGCGGTACACTGTGCTACAACAGCAAGAATTCACCCATGTGCTATTGTTCACCCATACACATGCGTTTCCAGTTTTCATGGCCTTTCTTGCCGACCACAACGATGTCATCGCACGAGCCTTGCGATCAGCAGAAGTCCACTGCATACAGTATCCACCTGGTTACTCAAGATCGGACGAGAAGCGACCCGAGAGATTCAGCCTTGTCCCATGGTCGAGAGGAAAATGTCTCTTATGGAACATTAAACGTAGACACGATCGCCACTTCAGTACTAGAAAAGACTGCGAACAATCTAGGACTTGCTGTCAGAAATGGAGAGGAAGAGAAGAAAGAAAATATCAATTCATTGGCGTCTGGGGACAAGAAGGCTTAAAGTTCTTAATGTAGGTTATAAAATCCCTGTCACGTAATCTTGGCAGAATGCAGTGGAAGATAAAGTACAATAAAATGCTAATGACACAGTGAAATACATTACTGAGTAGCTTTTATTTGAGACCTTCAAAAAAACGTTATTGAAGCCCCCTTCTGACACGAAGGAGACTGGCGGGTGCGGAGACCCATACAAGCTAATGACCTTAAATAATAGAAGGTTTAATAATGATAACTAATACACATAAAAGTTAACGGGCTGTACGAACAGCACCCACTTTATACATGGATAATAAAGTTTTGAGAATAACCCTCAATCTTTAGTCCAATGGATATAAAAATTATGGCCGCTTCAAACTCTTAGGTACAAGAAGACTGGGCGCTATCCCGACACACCTATGAGAACACGGCCTGCCACCGTAAGAAAACGGCGACGCAGAAGCGAGCGGACGAATTGAGATGGAAACTGCGCGAAGAAAGAGAAGCGGACAGTGTCTCTTACGTGAGCGAAACATGAGAGTGAATTCAGTGCGGCGAGCTAAAGAGAAATTCCAGTGAGATCAGTCAGATTATTTTGTGCCAGTCATGCTATCTCTCGTTTTATGCTAATAGAAACTCCTTATGTAAAATTATTACAAACGAAAAAGAAAAATGGAATAAATAATAAGCATTCTCCCCAGGTCATCCAACTCAAGTTTCGACTTAATATTGAAGAATTGACCTTATTATTATTATAAATCAAGTAGCAAAGAAATCCACTTCTATTTCACGTAATTAATATTTAATTTCCATTCTCTGTAGTTTAAAAGATGGTTATGTTAATCTTTATTCCTTTGATCCCACAGATATGGTCTTTTCTGTACGCAGGATATCAAGTTTTTTTCCTCGCGTGAAAAGAACAAACCGTGGCCTTCGAGATATTAGGCCTCCGCATCGCCTCTCATTTCAATGCTTTCCTCCGTGCCAGCGGAAGTTCAACTTTTTAACGCTAGAGGGGGATCATCAGGGATAAAACAAGGGTGGATTCAAGCTTAATCTATGGAAGCTAAAGACGTTGATAAAATTATTTCGTGAATTTAGAGGAAAAACAAACACTTCGAACGCAGTTTTTTTATTAATTTGTATTTTGCTTTTCATTGATTATATATATATTTGTAATTTATATTTTTTGTATTCTCTCATTGAGATATTTCGTTGTTTTTAAAGTGTTAATTCCTTGCGCCCGTGTACTGCACACCTTTGCCTCCCTTAACTACGCCCCTGATTCAGTGTTAGTGTAAATTTCCTTGTTTTCAGAGGCCATGCGTTATTAAATTAATCATTTAATAAAAGTACTTTATTTTGAAATTATTGAATTCCAATTTCGTTTTATGCTGTCATCAGCCCGAAACCTATATTAACAGGTATTTAGTTGTTTTGTTTTTTTGAGTTGAATGTACATTCAACAGCCTGTTGTTGGATGTATCAATAAAATCGATAATAGTACAGACGATCTCGTTCGATAAATCGTCTAGAGCATGATATCAAAAAACGGTTACGTGTCAATTCGTCGAGCGTCAGTTCGTCGGCGTCAATTCGTCGAGCGTCAATTCGTTGAGAGTGTCAGTTGGTCGGGCGGTCAATTTGTCGGAGACAAATTCGTCGGGTGTTTCAGTTGGTCGAGATAATAAATAAATGGCCGAAAAAACTTTCATAAAATTCATTAACGAAAAAATTTTTTGTTACTAATTTATTTACTTGAAAGGTAAACAATAAATACCGTTACTGTTAAAACTCCGTATCTATATACAGCTTTTGTAAGCAATGTGATATAGTAGCCACAATAAATCTAATCTTGTTGACGACATATGCCCCAAACTATTTATACCGCTTCAGTATCTTTCATTTTCAGAATGAAATTAATAACTGTATAAAATTAATTATTGGACAAATTGAGCACATACAGGAGCACGTACATCTTTTTATTAAGTAAAAATTAAATAATAACATAAATAATTAGTTTGCCGAAGCATTTAATATTTCCTCAGTTTAACACAAAATTTCACGTCACCTGTTCGCAGACTGGCATATGCACATATTCATAACAACATAATAAATAAATAGTCGAAAAAAACCTTTTAAGAACATTTATTAACGAAAATCAACAAATGGCGTTACTGTTAAAATGTGTATTTAAATATAGCTTTTGCATGTAATAATCAACAAACGATAATCTGATAATAAAGGAAATAATACGAAAGGCAGAGGC
>JAHWFO010059906.1:346109-363518 GCA_023313115.1 Rhysida immarginata
AAACTAAGAGGGTGTCGAGGATAGGATAAAAGCCCCTAACTGCTTATACTGCTTCAGTAGTCTTCATGTTCAGAATATACTTAGTAATTATAAAAGTATTACACAAACTGATCACATACAGGAAATTAAATTTTTATTAAGTGAAAGTTAAATAACAATACTTGTGTGTAAAAAATTAAATAATAACATAAATACTATGTGAAATACAACAAACTGATCACATACAAGAAATTAATTTTTTATTAAGTAAAAGCTAAACAATACATAAATATGAGGGTGTAGGACTTTCAATTCAATCTGATTGCATGGCCTATACCGTTTAAAAATTCTGGCAATGTCTTCCGACGGTTCACGCACAGGGCTTCAAGCCGCCCCTGATGATCTTACGCGGCACGTTTGTTGTGTTTCTTTTTTAGTTATTAATCATATACTTGTATAGTTTCTCGTATTTGTTATTGTTTAATTTTTACACTCTAGTAGCTCTAGTAATATTTAACTTTTACTTAATCTCGAAGGCCACGAACAAACTTTGCCGCCTCAACCTCTCGCCGCTAGGATTCGCTCACGTAAGACACAGCGTTAGCTTTGCTTAAAGTTAATTAATTTTAATAGTTCAGCGTGGCGGCTTTGCAACTTAATTGCGAGAACTTTAAGTGAGGAGCAGAGAGAGAGATGAAAGTGAGCTTACCTGGAAAGTAGCGTACGATGCCGCCCAGACCGTCTTCGACGTATTTGGAAAACTGGATACTGCTGGCCTCGCTCGTAATGATAATCTTGAAGTAGAACAACGTAGAATGACTCGGGCAGACCTCTAAATGAGGTTACGGCGTTGAATGGGCTGGGAGACACAAACTTTGACGTGGCTCGCGGTACAGACGCGTAGATACTCGTCAAATAGTCCAACACTTTTCTTATAGTACGGCTATTTGACGGGTATCTAGGGAGGGGCAATAGTTCGATGACCGAGGACGCAAACTATTCGACGCCGCTCGTCGACGCACAAGGGCTGTCGTCCTCGTTCGGCTTTCCTCTGAAGCACGGACTTTGTGTAAGAGTCTGAGCAAACAATATTAGGCCGTCTTTACACTAGAACGGTGAGACCGGACCGGGTACACTTTGAGTACGGAATCCGAAAGACGACCATTCCATACAAGTACGGAGAACAGATCGATCGGTACGGAATACTCCAGTTTCCATACTGGACCGGGTACGGAGATCATTCGATACCCGATACGTATCGTGAACCGGGAACGATTTGTGATTGGTCACCTGAGGATTCAAACCAAAATGGCTACTCCACCACCGCATGGCGACTCGTCTAACATGGGTAATGTGGGTAATTGAAGAGTTATTGAGTATTTGGAACCAGAATGGGAAACATATCTTCGAGAAAATTGATTCTGTTCTGCATTGCAGCCCAACTGTTAATGCATCGTTGGTGATGGAATCCGGCAATCTCAGGTTAGTTATGTTTAGGGGAACGATCTCTTTATTTGTGTGTGTAAAGAAAAAGTTATCGCACTCTGTTCGTACCGTATCTCATCAGACTAGTTGCGTTCCGTTTTCACATCTAGAACAGTGTAAAGACGGCTGGACGCAATGAAAGTTCGCAGCGAGAGATTATCCCGTGCAGACACCGTTGACGTTTCGTCGACTTCGCTGTCGGCGTTAGCATTCGTCGCACTGTCCGGGTCGTTCAAGTCTTTTGCTCCTCCAGCTCATTCAAGTCTAAACGAACCGGTAAAGGAGAGGGGCAACCTGCGTCCGACCGCACCATTTTCCGCTCACTTCTCTCCCGTTTCGCTTTTTCAACTTTTGTTGCGCTGCCACGCCCTTTCGCTTACAGTGCTTCCTCCACAGCCTTTCCTTATTAATTTTGATGATATTAATATCTGGCTGTGAAGGAATATGACCATCCTTGTCAATAGATGGAGGCAGTTGTTTTGATTGATAGCAGACACCCTTAGCGCTACTCTTTTCGCGCTCGCTTTCGCTCTCCTTGCTGCAGGCTCGTGACAATCCCCCTTGTTACAGGAGAAACTCGAATTACTTTATTTCTCATCCAGCGATCAGTATCGCAATTCACAGGAAGAATTTGGCTTGGGGAAGATCAAGCCTTAATGAAGTCTTTTTATTATCATCCTAAAATTTGCAATTATAGTGCAATCGTATTTCTACCAATAATATGCTTTAAATTGGGCTTTTTGATGTTCATGTAACAATGTAAACAGCTTCTGTGCGCAGGCCTTCTGTCTAGGTGGTGTTGGCGCCGCACAAAAAATACGATCCTGTTCTTTGGAGTGATGAGTCACTTTTTTCATTTTACCAATCTCAGGGACGTTTTTACGTTTAACAACATACCTGAAACGGTGTTTCTCGTAGTGTGTTCTTAGAACTGTTCTCTCAGAGGTGGCTCCATATTAGTATATGGTTTTTATCATTAATAGTACTCGAGCCGTTGGTATCCTTCCATATGACACTCGAGGTTCTTGGTTCAACTCCAGGTCGTAGAATTTTTCTTTCCATTCCTTCAAGTAATATCATTTCCTGATGTTTGAAGTATCAGTACCAGTTTCTGTTCATTATTTTCAACGCTCGTAAATCAAAATAGCCGTTCTCCGTGGGAGAAATGCCAGAGAATACCAAGGAAAATTGGTATAATAATAATAGGAATAATACACATTTCGTCCATCCCTTGTCCTTTTATCTACATATTCCAGATTTTTCACCCGCGCTCAAATTCTCACACAATAATTATTGCCATAACTTATGAAATTTTTCTTTTTATATGAGGGTCAGTCACATGAAAACAGGATTATAGAAATGACAGCAAGAATATGCGCGTGGAGTTGCGTTGTAGCGTACGGGTGCATGCGTACACATGTTAGTGTTTGTGTATGCGAGTCTTTAGTGTTCATAGAAACTTGGTTGTATGCGGTTCACAAAGCAAGACGTGAGATCGAGTAATGGCATTCCGGTCATCCAAAACGCGGGGAAGGAGGAACAGCGCGCGGTGTTGAAAGGACCTCTTTTCATTTTGTTCACACCTAAGGACAATACCGTTCGTTGCGATCTATACGGCGAAACTCTGCAGCGTTTGCGAGTGGCCATCAAGAACAAACAGCCGGGAATGCTGACCGCTGGAGTAACCCTGCTCACGACAACGCCACGCCTCATACAAAATGTCCTAGAGCATCCTCCCTACAGTCCTGACATGGTACCGTGCGATTTTACGTTTTCGGACCGTTGAAACGACATTTGAAAGGAGGTCACGGCTTTTCTACTTCAGCAGCCAAGGGAAATTTATGAGAAGGGAATCCGTCAACTCGTGGATAGATGGGATGCTTGCCTTAATGCCCACGGTATTTATTTCTAAATTTGTTCAGGTATGTACCAACGCCTTTAAAAATCTCGTATTCATTTGACTGGCCCTAATATATCTTTTCAGGAATATTAATCGTTCAGTGCCTTCATTACACATTAACAATACATGTAATAATATTCAAAATTAATATATGTTTTATAGCGCAAGCAGTTATCGACTCAACACTAAAATAGACACTAGTCCGGCATGGGTAAGCTATAAAGTTACTCTAGAATAATTCGTTATAAAAATATATTTATGCTATGATGATAATAATAATCACAAAGCTATTATATTTCTTTCCATGTAGTATACACTTAAAACTAGCCTTTAACATTAAGCTATTTAGCGAATGTATCCATGTTGATCACGTACACACTATTCTAAAAGCGTTTTCACATAGGTGAAATGATGTTCGGCGTCCTTGCAATACATCAAGCCACTGCAATTCGAACTCGACTTCTTGCCTGAATTGATTAATTTCACTTAATTAGCCAGTGTACTGACAAAATGAATATTTGAGTGTACCAGTCAGATGGTACTTTCTCCTTGTTTTGGAATATTTGATCTAATGTACAGTTACCTCCAATGACATTTCCAGCTTGGCAGCCGTAAATCAATAGAGAACGCTGACATCCCTGGCGATAGGCTGTTCAGTTGCTAAAAATCAAAGTGGAGTTCCATATTCCCACCTTCTCCTCTACAAAGAAAAATTAATTCAAACTTGCTACATGTATAGAGTGCTTTTTTGAACATCCAAACCTGGTATCGATGTTCGATCGCATGTGCCAAGCATGTGACGTTGCTAATTTAAAAGAGGATAAATAATAATTAAATGAAATCAATAAACAATTATAAAAAGAGTTTATTTTCTTGTTTTTGAATAGAAATATGTATTTAATTAAAAACGTGAAGTTTGCATTGGTTTCACCAATAATAGTCCACCTTCAGCCATGCGGAAACCAATATCACCAAGGACAAAAATAATAAATAAATAAATAAATAAATAAATAAATAAATAAATGGCTTAAATATTTTTCATAACTCTGAAAAAATAATATAATGCAGCTACTGCTAAAGTAAAATACAAAATGGTTATTTATAGCTATATATTTAATACAGGCAAGACTATCACGAATAAATTTGGAAGCAAAATTTTCTGAAAATTACATCCAACCAAAGTGGAATACCGAGAAGTAAGTTTGAAATATAAATGTTACACAGTGTTATGCATTATCTTGTCTTTAGAAAAGATACTGAAATTTATATATAGCTTGTTTTTAAAATCACTAGCTGAACTTTTGCGAAAGACATGAAAAAGTCATAATATTAAGAATGCGCTGAATAAATTATTTCATCAGTTCGAAGCCGTTAGTGATTTTGCATTCGTTCAAACTTCGATGTAACGTGCCCAAAGCGACTGTAAATGTCAATAAAGCGTGGAGTGTCGGCAGTTCATCATCCATATGTGTGACGCGAAAAAAGAAAACAAAACTGCGTCCACATTATGTGAGCTATGCCGACCTTATAGAATGACCAGAGACAGTTTTGTAGACATCTGGCATTCGTCGAAGTTTTTAGACGCTATCTAAAAAGCATTATGCAGCCACAGATTCGCACAGAATTATGAAAAGCGAGGTCTGACTTGCCAAAATTTTACGGATCTGTTTTGACCACAAATTCGCGACCACTACTATTGCACTACCGAAATTACCATTTTCGCTTAATATACTTTACACGGTGTTTATTGTAATGCTCAGTAAATTTTAAAATAGACCATTGGTATTCCCAACCTTGCAAAAAGTAACTGACCACCATTTTTGTTGTAATATGAAAATATTTTTCTCTGAAAAAATAATAAGCATTCACCAATATCTAGCTAGATACCTGGACTAAAAACGTGAAGAAAAGCATTCATATGGTGGCAAATGAATAATGAACATCCACTGAAGTCACATTGCTAAGATTTTATTTTCAGTGTCCTGCGAATGAAAAATACTATGATCACAAGTACAACCTTGTATAACATCGTTTAAGGTGTCAACTTGGTTACGCCAAAACTTTGGTAACGCCTATAACATTAGTAAACTGAATTCTGGCAGGATTCGATCATAGAGATGACGAATATCATCTTCAGGAACGTCATTCCATGCTCGTTCCATATGTAGGCGTAACGGGGGAAGTGTCTTTGGCAGTTGATGGGCATTTATTCACATGCTCGATTGGAAGATTTGTAGAGCATGCTTTCCAGGAAAATTCATCATATAGAGTTATACAGGGTGAGTTTAAAGTCGCGCACATCAAAATTTAGCTGCCCGTAAAAGTACCAGTTTGAGAATTTAAATGAAAGTAAAGTTTCACAGAAATTAGTTGAAATGTTGACTTTTATTTTTAGCAGACAAACTTTAGATGTTACAATAAATGTTCGAAATGAAGTCCTCTTTCGAATTAGGGATTGTGGACTCGTCGCCAGATTTATCACCCCTGATTTCTTCCTATGGGGTTATCCGAAAAATGTGGTTTATGTGAATAGTCCACACAAGATTCACAACATCCATTTCTAACATCAATACTGCCATGCTTCGCAGAGTCTCACGAAATCTGGTAAAACGAACACGCTCTTGTATTCGCGAAAGAGGAAATAAATAATACTTTACTTTCATTTAAATTCTCAAACTGGTACTTTTAAGAGCAACTAAACTTTGGTGTGCGATCACTCTGTACAAGCTGCATGTGGACTGGCGTTTTCTTGCTGGAACAGCATGGCTCCCATGTCGTTATAAAAAGACATCAGGACGAGCTGGATGGTATTCTCCATGTAGGAAGCAGCATTCCGTGTCCCTTTCACAAACACCAATCGTGGGCGACTCTTGAAAGGCACTGCATCCCACGCCATTCCTCAGAAGTGGGTCTAGTGCGTCGACGGAATTTGCATCTCACCTAGTCTTCGGTGGACCAACTCTACGACTATCGCTCATGCCCTGACTTTCATTATACCGACTTCCATTCAATCTGCCAAGCCACCCGTTTATCATCATTGGAGGCGCATCTGACTATGTTGAGGTGTAATTACCAGTCTCAGAGAAACTCGCGAGCGTAGTGCTACTTCCAGGGGACGATTGTGGATGATCCAAGTTGGCAGATATTATTGTGTGGAATGTAGCTCTAATTTTAATGGAGTAACTGTTTGGTCTGCTAGAACGGCCTTTTGAAAGCGCGATCCTCATGCCCGTCTAACTGTATGCGCTTCCTGAACTACATCTGCGGGTGAAAAATCTGTCTACGTGAATGGAATCCTAAGTTTGGAATTTTTCTTCGCCATCCATCTAAGAATAGAATATATCTTTACTATAGCTATTCGACATTTCTTCGAGTTATTACCTGTTTCTTTACCTCACCCCGATACCCCATTCTCATTAAATTCTACCGTATTACCACCCTCTTTTTCACTGTCAATCCCGCTCGTTCCTCCCCCCTCCCAACTTCTCGGCATGTTCTCAACTCCGCATTCCCCCGGCTACCTGTTCAATTTTAATTTATACTTGTAGCGGGGCCCGCCATCCAGCCAGGCCTGAATGGAAGTGGGCTGCAGGCCGGATTGAAACATGCCATGTATTTAAATACTCATAAATAAGTAAAGAATGGATTTACCCCTCTGTAAGTTTTTGGGATAAATTCCAATGCTCCAAGTTTTTGGCACAAGTTCGAAGAGTTTTCGTTTTGGTTTTCGACCCTTGGGTTTTCGGCTGTCTTAAAAAAATCTGTCAAGAAAGCTTTTTAATGTTGTTCGTTAGTTGTTCACATATATCCATAAAATGTTCAAGCTTGACACAGAAAACTCTAAATCACTTCTTCAAACCCAGTGTACTTGATGAAAATGTCTTCGACCTTCGTCTTGGATCTTGATATAACTGGAGAGCGAAAATGTTCTGGGTCATATAAAATTCACGATATTGATAGTCCCCGTGCTCCTACAAAGAGAATCTAGATAGAGTAATTAAGAATATCTGGGCAAAGAGCATCTTCAAACCCGTCTTCTCCAGTTTGAACTGTCCCGGTTATGCTTATCTTCGACTGTCGGACAGAAACTAACGCTTTACCTGTTGTTCACATAAAAATTGTTAATTCCGACTGAAGGCTGTCGAATATTCCATTTCAAATGTTAATATTGTAATACTAAGAAAATATTAGGAATTTTGTTAAAATTGTACTTACTGAATCAGTATCGGTAGTTTAATCCACCAGTAAGTTAATTAATCCGAATCTAAATCTATTTACAGTACTGTAAATACACTAAAGTTTATTTTTATATTTTTTAATTAGGTTAAACGATTTACTTTATTCAAGTAAAATTAGAATAGTTTTTGATACGCCCATCTATGAAATGGTGACAGAAGATCCAAAATATACGGTATGTAAAATTCAACTTAATTTGTAAGAATAATTAAAAAAAATAATAGTTTTGTCATTCACTAAATAAATTTTTAAAATTTTATCGAAATAATTTCCTTCAAGCCTAAATGTGTATAAATAATACAGGGTGATTCAAAATGATGTCCGGCATTTCAAAATTTTACTATGCATTTGTTTTATAACATAAACTAGGTTTAAAATACCGGAAAACTCAAATATTTTTAACCTTCCCGCAATTTTGAGGCTGTGGTGGCGCTAGTGGCGCTATAAAGGTAAAGATGACGGCTGTGAATGAACAGGCATATTGCGTCTTGGAGCGTGCAAAAGCAAACTGTATAATTTTAGTCCAGCGGGCATTTCGTAGGCAATTTCATAAAGATTGCCCTATGACAAAAGCATCCGTAAGTGGTATGATCAGTTTCTGGAAACTGGATGTCTTAAACGCAAAAGTACCACGGGAAGGCCACGTGTAAGCGAAGAAAAGGTGAAAACAATAAAGGTCAGGTACACCCGCAGCCCGAAGAAATCAACTCGTAAAGTCGTGAACTGCAACTTCCACAAACAACTGTGTGGCGCGAGTTGAGGAGACGATTGAATTCGGACCAGTAACATGCTGAAAGGAGTTTGGGATGAGATTGACTATCGTCCGGGTGAGTCGATGGAGTCACATAGAACATTAGTAATGCTAGAATCAATAAATATTTGATTTATAAAATAAATTTTGAAATGCCGGACATCATTTTGAATCACCCTTTACTTTTCGTTCATAATAATGTGCATAAGTAATATTTTTCGTTCCCGTTTTCTTGATTATTCACAATAAATACACTATATGATCACAAATATCCGGACACATGCACGTTTGCGCTCTAGCCACGATTTCATGGAAATCAATAGGGCGTTGCACATCCCTTTGCCCGAATCACAGCTTCCACCCTTCGGGGAAGACTTTCCACCAAATGTTGGTAGGTACTTTCCGGAATGTTCCTCCATTCCTCCCGAAGAGCGAGAATCAGTTCAGGTACAGAAGTTGGCCGATGTGATCTGGCCCGCAAGTGTCTTTCCAATTCATCCCACAGACTCTCTATAAGATTGAGGTCGGGACTTTGTGCCGGCCAACCCATTTCTTCGACCCCTGAGTCCGCAAACCACTGCTGTACACGCCTCGCTTTGTGGCACGGAGCATTGTCGTATTGGTAGAGAAATGGCCCGTTTCCGAAAAATTTCCACAACGTTGGAAATGCACAGTTGTCCAAAACATTCAGATAACGGTCGGAGTTCATGATTCCTTGCACAGGAACGAGCTGGCCCAGTCCGTACCATGAAAATGAGCCCCACACCATGACTCCCCCTCCTCCGAACTTGATTGTGGGCTCTGTGCATTCAGGTAAGAAGCGTTCTCCAGGTATGCGCCAAACCCAAACTCGTCCGTCGGATTGCCAGAGTGTGTAGCGAGATTCGTCTGTCCACATTACACGTTTCCATTGGTCCATTGTCCAGTTTCTGTGGGCTTTGCACCACTCCAGACGTCGCTTGGCGTTGACCCTGCTGATATGGGGCTTGTGGGCAGCAGCACGGCCATGGAATCCCATCGTGTGCAGTTCCCGACGAAATGTCATGGTACTGGCATCATTTGCAGAGGCGTTTCGAAACTCTGTGGCAATTTTTTCCGCCGAGGACTTCCGGTTGCTGCGGGTGACACGACGAAGCACTCGACGGTCTCTGTCCGTTAGTTTCTTGGGTCTACCGGTTCGTTGTTGAACTGTTGTTGATCCCCGGGTCTTCCATTTCATAATGACATCGCCTACTGTTGACTTGGGTGTCTGAAGAAGGCTGGAAATGTCACGCACGGACTTGCCGCATAGGTGACATCCAACGATGGTTCCACGTTGGAACTCACTGAGCTCTGCCGAACGACCCATTCTTGCCAATGTCCAAGCAGAGTTGTGTCTGAAGGTGTGGGAAGCTATTTAATTGATGTGCAAGTCATTATCATGTGACATTGGGCCAATCGATGATCTGTGAGGGGTGTCCGGATATTTTTGATCATATAGTGTAAGTTATTTCTTTGTAAATAATTTTTAGCTACTGTTAATTGGATTATGTCTGATAAATTTTTTATACCCCCTATATTTATTCAGGATGCCGATTTTTGGGGAATTGTCGGTGGAAATATAAACCTGTGGGTCGGAGTATGCCTCGTCTCTATTGCTGAAGTTTTGGAGCTCATGTTCAATGTGGGTGTTTTTTGTGTGAGGAAATGTTTTAAGCGGAAAAACCATCAAGCAACATTCAAAGTAATTCCAAGAAGAAAGAAAGTGCGTGTACTTCAACGACGTAACATTAATAACTGGATGAAAGTCTACTAGCTTAAGATACGAAAAATCATACAATGAACACAAATTATAAAATCTTTGATACACAAAATATTTCGTTAATATAGGAACCTCTTCAATATGGAATGTGCATTGTTAATCCATGTGAAAAATATGTCCATCTCGTTGGCGTATACCTCTTCGCAACGAATCTTCACGTTTCTGATTTATCAGTTCCTTTGTCAGTCTCTGAAATTTGAAAATATTTTGGCCGCTCGCAGTTGCGTTACATTCTCTGGTTTATTGCGGTATTTCCTTTCTCATGCAGATACAAAAGTTGATGGGACATTGATTAATATGTATATTGAGTCGCCCTGAAACCGTTCTGGATATTCATGGGATATCACATGCAGCCCGGGATGTTCCTGCAGGATATCCAGAACAACGTTTGCTTTACCAGAACGAGCTGTCTTACATAAACCCTTGTGTCTCCATCACATCACCGATTTTAATCCTTGGAATTCCTTCTTCTGGGGATATCTAAAGAATAAAATCTATCGCAATAAATCTATGCAAGAGAGTTCGTGAATTTTTCCACAGATTTACAGAGGAGTCATGTTATCAAGTGATGAAAACATAAAGAGGTTATATGCTAACAAAGAGAAGCAGTTTTACATACTGGTTAAACATACACATTCCAGTGGGTAAATGAATACCAATAATTATAGAATATTTGGTATATTAAAAATATTATAAGCCACTTTCAGTGTACATTTCGGGCACCATCATAGTGTAGAATCCTTAATTTTTTTCATAGTGGCTTTGGGTTTTAAAATATTACCGTCAAATATGTTCAACATTAATTGTATACTTAAGTTTTTATTTCATGGCCATCTTCATTGGCTTAATATCTCAGAAGATATCGAATGACCTTTATTTTGTAATTAGTGGACATACTTCACTATATCCATAACTGAAAAAAGATAATTACATTGGTCTTCGGAAACAAATTAAAAATTCACATATGATCTGAAGATTCCTCAAAAATATATTTCCAAATTTCCTGCTTCTTGTTAGAAATCTCTAGCTCAGATTTGGCATTTCATTGGAGATAATACAGACTATAAAAGAAAGTGCAGTTACCTTTCTCTTGCAATAATATCATTAAAAAGATCTTAAAAGCTGAAATGTTCTATATAATACAGTAACAAAACATGCGCAGAGTAATGCTCTCAGAATACATGTATGTTAATAAAATAAATCAAAGACAGTCAAAACATGTGTGCAATATTCTAATTAAATATCACAGTTCTCATCTATCGAATCAGAAGTATTTGCTAGAATTGAGATTGCCTTACCAATCTACTATCAATATTATACGACACTGTCACACTCGTATAACGCAGCTCGCTGACGTAGAATGGAATGTATCTGCAATCATACAGGTTCAATGTATCACTGGAAGGCTTGGCGAAGGAACCTGACAAGTTGATCGCTTTTTGGCGATCCTATATATTTTGGATTGATTAGGGATCTTCGAATCACTTAGAGAAAATTCTGGTGGCATGTCAAATCGAATTGTCTTTGTTGATAGGTACCATCGCCAACATGAAAACATTTTCCCGTCGGTAACCCCCAATTCGAGATATCTGCCTTCGGCCAAGGACCGTGTCCAAACTCAAGGCATCTTTTTGCGAAGAAATGTATTCGGAATCCATTATACAAAGCAAGGCCGCTGGACTCTCGCTTTGGAGACAATTTTTGTTCATTTTGTCGCGTGTCAAGGAAATGAATGAAATTATTTAGATCAAAAGAAACTGAACAAGTTAGGTTCAAAGAATTGGCAAATTGTATACCACAAACAAAATTTTTCTGATTTATTGATCAAAGAGGAAGCTAACGTTTGTATAATACTATAAATTGGATTTTCGTCTTTTCTAGAATTAATGAAATTAAAATAAAGGGACGTAATAACAGGCATTCATCATCAGCCAAAATAAAAAAAATTAAGTGATGATGGGGACTATTTCTTCTTTCAAGTGCATGTTTTCTCAATTAAATCCAAGAACATTTATTCTCTCAATACCTTCCATAGCCTTCATATTCCATTACAGCGGGCTCCGTGACTGTTTAACGATTGGAAAAGGTTCCAACACGAATGGGTTGAATGTAGCCACGGCTAAGAGCGAGCCGAGGGTCGCAGCGACCGCCAGTCCGAAGACCTCACTAAATCATTCAATCGGTAGTAGCGACGGGCGGTGTGTACAAAGGGCAGGGACGTAATCAACGGAGCTTATGACTCGCGCTTACTGGGAATTCCTCGTTCACGGGGAATAATTCCAAGCCCCGATTCTATAATTATAGTACTGCGTTGTTGGAATTATCTCGGCCTTGCAGTGAAGCCGCGACGGCGGAGATTTGCTCGCCAGTAGAGGCAAAATGCCAGCTACGTGTCCCGTCATTTTCCTCGTTGGAAACAAGGCTTCCGAAGACCTATCAATTGGCTATGCTGGACCGCTGCTGCAATATAGTAAGTGCCCATCTTCTTGTAGGGGTTAATACCCGGTTTATTAAAATATCCTTCCCGGACTTATCATATCAAGAAGTGCGTGAGAGGGCTTTTAGCCTACATTCGTTACGACCTGAGCTATCTATGTATGTGTAACTTGTTATTCCTGGCATAGTGAATGTTAAGTTTTATCCTTTAAGCCAGGAGGTGGTTAATTAGCTAAATCGCTACAGTCATTATTTTTCTTGGCTAGCAGCCTGTATGTTTTTGTTTGGTTTTATGTTTTATTATCTGCTAAACAAGTTATTTATTGAATAAACATTCATTTAATTATATTAATTTCCGTGCACTGTTACATCAATTTCTTTCACTGCGTACTCTTAGTTTATATTTCATATCCAGGTGACAATCACCATTTGCATTTATCTTTTATGTAAATATTATTTATAATTCTTGGGGGATATTCTAGAAATTATTTCCCCAACGTAATTGTACAGTAAAACCCCGTTATAACGTACTTCAAGGGACCTGGAAATTTGTACGTTATTCTGAGGTGTACGTTATACTGAAACTGGGGGGGGGGGAGGCGGCTTGTGAAAAAATGCATATAATAATAGAAAAACATAAGAATACATGAATGCATTTTATTTTATTCAATACAAATACACTATAGCATATACAATATGTAGTATTACATTAATTTTAAAAAAAAATCTGTAATGGCCGTCTGATTTCTTTCTATAACTTGCCTCCCCAAAAAGTCCTCCATATCTGGTGCACCGCTATGCTGTGTAAAATAGTTTCGTAAGCTTCTTATAGCCTCCATTGCTACCAAAGTTGAGACGGGCGTTACCTCTGGTTCTAAATGGCCATTTTCATCTTCGTCTTCCTGATCGCTATGAATTTCATTTTGCTTTTGTCCCATCATTGGATCCCGACTGAGTAGCATGCAACAATCGACAATCGATCATGCTAGACTGAGTAGCATGCATAGATTTCCGGGTTTATATATGCTATACTGACCAATCAATGAAATGTGAACTCGGCTTAATTAGCCCATTGGCCCATTTGCAACTTTCGCATGGGCTGCATTGACCAATCAGGGCAAGACATGTGAACGATGTACGTTGTAATGAAGGGATAATTTAACCAAGGGGATGTAAAATTAGTACGTTATTCTGAAATGTACGTTAAAGTGAGGTACGTTATTCTGAAACTTTTTAGCATTAAAATACCTACGTTTGGGACGGGGATTTGAAATTTGTACGTTATTCTGAAATGTACGTTAAAGTGAGGTATGTTGTAACGGGGTTTTACTGTATTGAATTGGGGAGTTTCTTGAAGAGTTTCAGTAAAAAATAATAGTTTCACTTTTTACTTCGTTTTTTTTTTACTACTTTGCCATTTCTGTTATTTATTTGTATTATGCGGAAAATACTGTCTCTTAACATTTTAAGATGTTTAATTAAAAATACCATTCTAAATATTGTAATCATCTGTCAAGAACATTAGTCTCATTTCTGTTTCTTTAGTAATAAAGCTATAACTAAATTTATTCTGTAGGAGAGTTGCTAATTTTTTCTGTGTTTCTATTTCATGTTTTCACATTTAATAAGAAAAAGGACAAGTTAAAACGGGAATTTATGAAAATTGTTTCATATCAAAGTCAGTTCAATAGGCCCAAAGTAGCAAGTCTTATAAATTTTGAATGATAGCAGTAACTCGGAATATGGAATATTCATATCAAAAGCTAAGTAATGCTTAGTAAATTAACAAAGCCGAACAGGAAGAAAGAATGTACCAAGTATGTAAATATGAAACCGGATTTTTTTTATATAGAAAATACACGTTTATTGTATGAAATGATAAATAAAATTTGATTCGAATTATTACCCATCGCTGGCTATATATTTCTTCCATCTGTCTGACAATTTAGAGGCCACGCCAAAAAATCTTTTGCTCTGTTTATCGTGCCGTTCGAACATTTTCGTAAGAAGTGAAGCGCTGCTCAGCAAGTGCGTGTCCCGTCTATGCAAATAAGTAGGAATCGGATGGAGCCAAATCTGGTGAGTAAGCCTCATGCGAAAATATTTCCCAACTAAACGCCTCAATCGTTTCCTTGACCAGTTTTGCCGAGTATGATGGTGCATTATCATGAAGCAAAATCACTTTGTGTTGCCTATTTCTATATTCTGTCGTTTTTCAGGCAAAGCTTGATTCAAATCGATCATTTGTTGTCGGTAGCGTTCAGTAATAACGAAATCGCCAGGTTTCAGCAGCTCATAATAGATCCCTTCTGATCCCTCCAAACACAGAGCATCGTTTCTCACGTCAAAATCGCTACTTTTGAACTTTTTAAACCACTCAAAGAACATTCTCACCATAAGCGTCGACAAGCATTCGATACGATTCTGCAGCAGTTTTCTTCAAATGGTAACAGAAAATCAAAGCTGTCCCTGATTCGGATATAAGGGTGAGGCATGTGAGGCACTCGCTTCAGCCGACAAATTTCCTAGATCCGGACCGCAAATCGTATAACATTAAATTTCTTATACTGTGGTTTCCGGGCACAAAATTCTACATGTTCAAATATACAAACTATGCTGTTGTATGAAACGTTTATTGTTGCGCGTTGAAAATATTTGTCAGATGTCAGAGTAAGAAAATGGCGCCAAGGACGCGGTTTGACGGTAACTACATTGGCAGCTAGGGCTATCCGTGGGCAAATTACGGTTTCATATTTACAGATCTTGTAATCATGTTCACCGTTTTATTTTAAACTTCTTATTTTTCAATGTAGTATTAAACAAATTGTTTTATATAAATTATAAATTTTTTCATTTGCACTCATTGAATTGTAAATATATCAGTCAAAGTTCGTGTTAAAAATGAAACGAACGAAAAACCCACTAGAAAGATGGAGAAATAAGATATTTCGAAACCTGTACTTTCGAAACCCAAGGGTGAAAAGAAGAACATAAAGAGAACATAATGGGTGGAATTGTGTCCTATTAAGCAAATCTAAGGAAAAAGTTAGCAGTCCAAACAAGGGACAAAACGAGCTTTACCCCTGCCAAAAAGGACAACTTAAGACTTTTTTCCTAAGTTCAATTAATTCAATAAATTCAACAGAACAGACTCTGGAATTGATTCTTTAGCGTGTTCTTTGACGACTTTTTAAAATTACAATTGAGTAGTTGCAAATGAATTGGGGGCAGGGGTAGTGCAATCTGCAAATTATTAATATAATAATTCGATAAGGCAATGCGGATGGGTTCATGCAATGTAAATAATTCCTAAGTGAAACGAACGTCAAAGAACGGACACTGTGAATTCAAAGTTAGTCATATTGGAAAATTCTGAGGCCATTAGAAAATTGAGGCATGCAACTCGAAAAGATTAAAGAAGCAATTGATAGAGGGAGTCCTTCCAAATAAGCCACTTTGTGTTAGTTTGCAAAATTTAGATCTCGAGACAAGAGCCTGCAAAATGAATCCCATGGCCATTGTCTTTATTGATCCTAGCAAATTAAAGGATACGATAAAAACAATTTTTTCTAAGGATATATTGCGTATATGTCATTAAACAGATTTTTCATGCAGATTATTTTGAGCAAGAATGAATGTCACAAAAAAGCTTTTCAGGGGTGTAGCTTCACCAACGAAGTGACGATCATGAACTAAAAATTGCAAATATGATTTCAATAATTCCCAAAGCAATATATATCCCGGCCCTGGAAATTACCCGAGGAGGATTTCAAGAATTTTTTGACAAGGATGTCGAGCAAGTGAAGATTATTTAAGACTAAATATGTAGGAGTTATTGTACTATCCATGTGCAGAAGTTTGTAATGTAAGCGAAAGTGATTTGCCATTCTAAAGAAGATTTTAAATCAAATATAAGAAGCGTTAGCAGCATTGTCGTTTATGGCGAATACCTGCCGTCTCGACACTGTCAACAAAATAAATTTATTTCTCTTCAACGAAAGCTCATGTTTTTGTCACTTCATCACTCGAGAGTTGCAAACCACATCTTATCATGACAGATGATTATGCTTAAGGGCGACGAATATATAAAACTATTCTCATTCACGTGGAAAACATATGACTTCCCTTAGCCATATGATTATTAATGAGTATCTACCATTTTTACTGTATCTCTAAACTTTTATCCTTGCCCTATTAGAATAGGTGCCGTTTTTCAATCTTTTTTCAGCTTGCAAACTTAGGAAAGCTTTAGATGAAATATCGCTCATCCTACAAGATTTGAGCAGCCAAATTTGGATACCAAAATGATGTTGTAACAATGTATGACGTTTCCGTTATCAGGCCTTCCGTCTAGGAGGTGTTGGCCGGGGCCTGTCTTTCTCGTTGGCTACGATTGTTAATCACCTCAGTCAACACCTCCTAAAGAGAAGGCCTGTGGACAAAAGATGTATACATAGTTACATCATCAAGCGGCCAAATTTAGGGCTTATTATTGGTATAATATTCATGGTCATAGAGCTTCATTATTAAAATGAAGCTAAAATTTCTAGCTCCCAGAAGGACGGGAACTCTATTGAAAAGTGGTGCTGCCTGTACAATCGGCCCAACTACGCATGCAGCGCCGCCCTATCGGCAGATAGAAACTTTACTTTCATCTTCAGTTTCAATCAAAAACTCTATCGCAGATCACGGTCGGCCTAAGTGCGCTCTATGTGGCACATGGCGCGATATGTTTTCCTTAGCTTCTCGAAACAATAGAAAATGGCGGAAGCTCGATGACCATGTATATCTATAGACCGTGGTAGAAATACGATTAACAAT
>JAHWFO010059906.1:368518-399257 GCA_023313115.1 Rhysida immarginata
TCTAAATATTGTAATCATCTGTCAAGTCTCATTTCTGTTTCTTTAGTATTAAAGCTATAACTAAATTTATCCTGTAGATGTATAATTACGTCTATAAGGAGAGTTGCTAATTTTTCTGAGTGTTTCTATTTCATGTTTCACGTGTAATAAGAAAAAGGACAAGTTAAAACGGGAATTTATGAAAATTGTTTCATATCAAAGTCAGTTCAATAGGCCGTAATCAGCGTTTTTTCGCTTGTTGTAAACAATGAAAGGATTGTCAGCCCTGGTTTGATGACACAGTCCACAGGCAGTGAGAAGGCTTTGTTTTTTAGGTGGCGTTGTATAAATGCGATTAAACATTTCTTCAGATGATCACGAGGCTAACGAGAAAGACAGGCTCCGGCACTGAAAAGTCACATGACCAAGATGGGTCTATTAACAATGTAACTTTCATTGTTTCCATCTTGGATTTTAACAATCAGTGTTTTATCCTTTGTTGGAAACAATGAAGATTGGATTGTTAATAGACCTATCTTGGTCAGGTGACTTTTCAGTGCCGGAGCCTGTATTTCTCGTTAGCCTCGAGATGATCATGTATGACGTTTTCGCGCTCAGGCAACACCATCTAGACAGAAGGCCTGCGCACAAAAACGTCATACATTGTTACATCAAACTAATGCGGCTATTGTTAATCGTATTTTTACCAATAATAAGCCCTAAATTTGGCGGTTTGATGATGTAACAATATATGACATTTCTGTGTGCAGGCCTTCTGTCTAGGTGGTGTTGGCTCAGGCCTTATCTTTAGGAGCAACACCCCCTAAAACAAAGCCTTGACACCAACTTTCTGACATCATTAGAAGAGGATTGTCATCGGCAGCTCATGTAATGGAGTAAATACACGAGCTCGATTTTTAAATAGAAATCATGGAAATATTATATTGATTTTTGTAAATAAGAATTCACAAAGTTAAATGAATAAAAAAATAGCAATTTATTTAATTTTAGCATTATTATTTAATTTCAGCTAAAGAATAAAAATTGAAATTGACATTTGTAAAGATTAAAAATGATAAAATTTTTAAACAATTCTAA
Source organism: Rhysida immarginata (assembly GCA_023313115.1). Lineage (NCBI taxonomy): Eukaryota > Metazoa > Arthropoda > Chilopoda > Scolopendromorpha > Scolopendridae > Rhysida > Rhysida immarginata. Next base: position 369,596 of record JAHWFO010059906.1, read on the forward strand.
AATTAACAGAAATTTTTATCAGAATTTGAGTTAATATAATAAACAAAATATAATTAATTACGATGGTTTGTATATGGCGCCATTTGCCAAGTCAATCCTCTTCTGGTGAGTATGACGTTGAGAACTTGGTATCACAGCTTTATTACAGGGGGTGTTGTTAGGAGGCGTTGGCCGATCGGACCTGCGATAGAGGTTTTTCATTGAAACTGAAAATGAAAGTAAAGTTTTTATCTTTCGATAGGGCGGCGCTGCAGGCGCAGTTGGGCCGCAAGGTCAATAGCCAAGGCGCAGATGTGTTTATTGACCTTGTTTGGCCGATTGCACATGCAGCGCCACTTTTGCCGCCCTATTGGGAGCTAAAAACTTTAGTTTCATTTTAACAATGGAGCTCGATGACCATGTACATCTATAGAGTGAAGCCAATTGAAGCCATGAAAATTCTGGGCAGGAGGGAGTCGTGGAATAGTTAGACGTTTGGCTATAGTGGCTAGAAGAATAGTGTGGCAACGGCTACTACTCTGGATGATTCCCGATTTGATGATAGTAGCGGTGGCGCTGCAATCGACATAGATGTAGGGTGCCTAGAGAAGGGTGGTGACAACTCGCCATTTTGTAGCTTCCGGCCGCCATTTTGAATCCGGAAGTACTCAGCCACGCATAGGAAAACGCATGCTTTTTGCACAAATACTCGTAAGATATTTAGAGTCCCGCTTGGTAATGATAGAATTTTCTTTATTTGTTTAGTTTGCTGATCTTTTTGTTGTATGTAATTGAAACTTTAATCACTTGTGGCCTTTTAAAATAGATTATTAACATCGAATTTTAACGAGCAGACGATGCCTGGTTGCTGCGTTCCCGACTGCAGTAATCGCTCCGAAAAAGGTGGAAAGCTTTTTCGTTTTACTGCAAGTATTGCAAGGAGAAAATTATGGCTAGTTAAAATGTGTTGTGTCCCGCAATAAGCCTATATCAAATTCTTTAATTAAACATCAATCTCTATTCTGACAAATGACTTGTTCCCATAGTACCCACCAATTCCTCTTAAAGCTAACATGCGCTTAATCAGATAAAACCCAGGAGAGACACCGCTTTTAATAAACAAATGAATTCTTTATTCAATTTAAATTATGGATCTATGTACAAAATATGAGGGAGGGATTAGTTTGTTAGCAACAGGGAATATCAGCATTCTTAGATAAAATAGTTTATGAACGAGCGCTTGGTATTAACATTTAACATAATTTTCTGAGATTCTTTCCCTCGCACTGTACGGTATAATACTTAAAAAATAAAGATGTTCCGCAGTAAAACATTTCATCAATGAGATCTCAGCGTTTTTTCTGATGCATTTATTAATTTAACACAAATCCACAAGTACTTATCTTTATTTGCACACTCGACGAGCCATTTGGATCACTCACACATTTGGATCATTGTTTTTCAACGATGCACTTAAAGTTGATGCTGTTTCGACGCTCCTTGCTAGCTGGCGCTAGCCCTAAGTGGTTCCGCTGACGATGCTCCGGTGTGTACCTTATCGATGCCCCTTCATTGTCACAGCATTCTTGCTGAAGTCCAACGTAGTTCATGGTCACAGAGGTTGCATCCAGTCTCTTAAGCTTTCCGCACCTTGTCCAAATGACTATCGCCTGCCTGCGATATGTTAGGAAACATTAATTCCGATTATGCACAAATGCGAGCACTGTCTTGTGTGTGCATTCACTCACTGAATCTAAATATGAATGATGTGAATGTGTAATATCGTTCACAATGCAAATTTCAGTCATCGACACTCATAGGTATCGTTCTACTTATTGATAAAACTGCACCGTTCTATGATTGCGGAGTTCGATGCATCAGCACTAGTGATTAGCTGCATTAGTTCATTCCCGCTGCCATTTCTCGTCTTCCGTACTTTCCCTCTCTTTTCGAAGGAAAGAATCTCTGACCAATCAAATTTAAGTATTTCAAAATTTCAGCACTTACAACCTTCGCCCCCCCTCCCATTCCAAAATTAGATCTCTCTCCTCACCGCAGTCTCCCTTCCCGATGTTTCTATGGCAACACAAGAACGGAATGGCAAGAGAGCGAAAAATAGGGACAAAAAATATTTATTCTTATTAGGATTATATAGTGCTTCTCCATTAATTATTTGATCAATGGGAATGGAATTTAAATACACAGATTGAGACTACTTCGAAGTAAAAATGTGTGCTTAAAAAGTTTTTTTTAATATATTTTTTATTTTATACGTTTTATTCTTGGATTTGCACTTTCTTTTTTGGTAAATTTAGTTATCTTTTTCTATAATATAAACGAACGAATGGTTTTACATACAACTAAAGGCCTAATTTAAAACTGCATAACTTCAAATACAAGTAAACTTCTTTAAAATAACGACGAATTTAACATAGTAACTCAATTGTCACTTTCGACCATGGATTCAAAATGGCGGCTCACGCTTTAAGCTTACGGTATAGGTTGTCACCACCCTTCTCCGCACTTATCCAGGCACCCTACATAGATGCGAGTTATGCGGGAGATGAGATAGAAATAATAGGATGACGAAGGGTTTTTTTCAGCTACATTACGGTTGAGTTAAGTTTATTTATAAAAATTAGTGTATTGTTAAGTAATTGTCTTCCATAGAACTTGATGATACTCTTTAACGTTAACATAAATGAAAAAAAATTGCTGTTTTAAATAAGTTGAAATATAAGATCAGAGAGATGGATGAAGGTATCCATCCCTAATAAGATAAAGCATGGAACATGAGCCCTTCCGAGCCAAAGGAATTAAATTTTGAGTAATTAAGCATTAAACATCTGCTAAATGAAGTATAATAAAATTTAAACATAAATCTAATAATATAATGCTGTACACAGCTAGCCATCTCAAAAATTCAAGAAATGTATTTTCACAGATGTTTTAGGAGAAAAAATTCAAGAAATGAGGCGTTCGCCCTTCTAGCTCGGAAGGTCTCATATGTGAAATGCACAAAGATATTCAAAGAGAATGTCTTTTTCAAAATTCATTTTATTACATGATTAACAACCAAATTACTTTTTTATGTGATGATAAAAAATTTAAATGTCAGATACTTCAGGTTAATAGGTTTGAAAAAAAAATTCTTGTTATTTAAAAAAAAAGTAAGATATATAAAAAATTTGTATTTAAAGCTGCTTTGATTGCGTTTTGTTATTTAAAAATAAGGAATTTTTCTTAGATTTTTCATAAAGAAAAAAATAAATGAGAAATATAGGCAGTAAAGTGGTTCTTGAAATTTTAAAATGCAACAGTAAGAAGGGAGGATGCTATTTTATTGCAAAACTAAAATCGGATGAAGAAATCGAAAACTTATATAAAGAAAATAACTCAGTGTGAAACGGTCGGGTATTTCTCTATACCAATTATAACTGAAAAAAAAAATTATTTGAAATAAATAATACTGCAAAGTCATGTCTCAATTAAAAACAAAAAAGGGGGAGGTCGAAATATTATTAAAAATGGTATATTATTTAATGTTCTGGAATGAAAATGAAATAATAAATCAAATACAAAAATTTTACGAAGCAATTAATGGAGCTTTATTGATGTAAAGCTCTGGATGTTTAGCTACTATGTTGATGTAGCTGCCATCTGGCGGCATCATCATTCGAGGAATCAGATTTGAACGCTCGCTGCCACACTATTCTTCTAGCCACTATAGTCTGGCTGCTTTGTTTTTGACGATTTTGGGCTCAAGGAATAATTTATAAAACCATTCCTCAAAGTTGTCCGTGTGTAACTGTGCAAATAGACACGAAAAAGGATCAGGAATCAGTTTCCGCAAAAATAAACCAAAATACGTAACTAAAATGAAGATACGTAACTGAAAGATGATCGAAACGAAATTGATACCATTTTCTTTTTATTTTAAAGTCCAGGGCCAATTTGGAAGAACCGACAAGAAGGTGCTTGTGTTTCTCGTTGATAACCGTAAAACAAAAATAGATAACCGTTAAGAAAAAAAAAATACAGAAAATAAAGACTATAAAGGAAGAAAAAACAAAATAAAAAGTGAAGAAAAAAATTGAGATTAAAATAAACGAAAAGAAAATCCCTGAAAAGAAGTTAATATGAAAAAAATATTTTTTAATTTAGATTTAAAAGCAAACGTACTCAGAGCGAGGCGAAGATCGAGGGATAGTTGTGACCGTAACTTAGCTGAAATAGCAAGACTACGCGCATGGTAGTTCGAGAAGGAGCGGGGAACTCTTATAGAGAAAGTAACTCTATGTTATGAATATTCCGCGCTCAGGCTTTATCTTTAGGTGGTGTTGCTTCATGTAAGACGGCTGGTTTCGGGGTCTATATTTATTTAATACATGTACACGTCATTAACTGTAGCCCATTACAGTCAATACGAAATACAGTCAACATTGAAATACTGATGCGAACTAAGAACTCAGATATCTGTGGTCTATTTTTTAAATTGCATTATTTTTTTTCTATAGGTAGAGAAAATTTTAAATTATTTATAATTGAATTTGTAGAAGAAAAATTATAAATTAATATTAAAGTCATTGCCGCCAATTTTTAAAGCTATTCCTCGAGAATATGATTTTCTGTCTTAAAGGCCGCTCTACAGGTAGAGAAACAACAAGAAACTCCGTAAAATGAGTTTATAAATAATTAATTGCATGCTTCTGGCGTTTCGTCCCAGTGTGCGCCAGGTGCCTCTGCTAGTTTATAATAAAATAAACTTTTTGAAACATGGTTTTTGGAAAACATTGGGGGAGGGGGTTCGAGCGCTGCATTACGTAATCAATGTCCGGATTGCGTTTAGGGTGCATTACAAGTGGGAGGAGGGTAGTTAAAAATCAGCCAATTTTGCGTTTTGTAATTGATGGACCACCCATTATGCTACAAACTGAATTTTACATGCATAGAGATGCAACCACTTTTTTTCGCGTTTTGTACACCACTAAAGACGTGCTTGACGATGGATAGGTATCATTGGCAATCTGGCAGAGGACATTCAGATGTCTTCGGTGGTCCTGTGGGACACTGCTTTTTCTAGAATTAGCCACGCACATTACATGAGCTGTGTGGATGTTGAGTTTGGATCTGTTGTCGCACATCTGATATGCCAGTCCTCACGAAATGTGGTGCATACGCTGGTTGCCAGAACCCTGTCTCCTTGATAAGTGGCTTTCCTCTATCCATGATGCAATACATCGTGAACGGTGCTCACTCCAGAATTCACATGACAGGCAATTCGTTGAGAGGACCAAGCAGCCTCGTGTTAATCCCATTATTCGGCCCCTTTCAAACTGTTCCAAACGATGATATCGATATCAAATCCATAGTACTGTTAGTAGTTGTTACCAGCAACAATTGTGATTTTGCTGCTGTCCGTGCAGTGGCATTTGATGTGTATCTGTGTGACTCGTGGACACATGACTTTTATATATTCTGGTTACGTCATTCAGATTTCTCTCGAGGCCAATGAGAGACAGGCCAGGGCCTCGGCCGTACTATAACACCAGATCTGACAATTGACGTCATGCTAGAGGTCGGCGAGGCGTGAGGTCGTCTGTCTCTCATTTTGACGGAAGAGATAATTATTTTCATATTACTGGAGTATTTTCGTTTAATTTGATTAAACATAATTTGCCATCAATTAAAAGTATTTCAATGTTAAAGTATTGCCGTTGAGAAGGAGTTCCCATGGCAACCGACCTCTAGCATGACGTCATCAATCCTTAGTTGTCAGGCCTAATAGATATAGACGGCCATGCCAGGGCACTCAAAAGTCACATGATCATCGGGATCCGGGCAACAATCCATCCTTCATTGTTTCCAATAAATGAAAAAATACTGATTGTTAAAATCCAAGGGTGAATTGTTGGTCGGACCCCGATGATCATGTGACTTTTGAATGCCCTGGCCTGTCTCTTGTTGGCCTCGGATTTCTCTACACAACTGAAACATTGGCAAAGTGGCTTGTTCCTGTGTCATTTTGGGCGTTTCACTCTATCCAGTAGTGTATTTAATTTTCAATATGTGGGGTGTGAAGAACACTTAAATGCACATATCACATCATTATTGTGCCATTTTCTAAAAAGGTGCCATTTTTCTAACATAACAGACGAGTCAAGATACGAAAAATGAAGCATATTCTGTTCTTAATATTACAAAATTTGGCATTTCGGGGTGTAAACCTCCAATATGCACTGCCCTGCCAAAAGTATCCGGACACCCCTATGTTCATGTTGTTCGTGTTCTCTCACCCAGTAGGATGCACGTGACAATACGCATATTAAAGACTCGCCTCATCAATTGGTACAGCATTGACAACAGCAGTCAGCATGCCAAAGGTCCGAGAATTATCAGACTTTGAGAGAAGAATGTGTATGGGATGCCACGCTAGCGGGAAGTCACTTCGCGATAGTGCTTTGACTGGGCATCCTCGCTCCACTGTGCACGATGTTGTGAACAAATACGAACAAACAGGTGTAACAACAAAAGCAAAACGTTCCCAGCGACCTCCACTCCTGTCGCCGAAAGACAAACGTGCTCTGTCTCGGGTTGTGGTGAGGCATCGCATAGACACCCTGCGGTACATCACTGCCTTTGTAGGGGACCCAGACGCCTATTCAACAGCCGCAGCCCGTGGCCCATCAGTACGCACAGTGTAACGTGCCCTCTATGAGACTGGCTTCTGTGGGAGAGCCGGAAAGAGGAAGCCATTGGATGCATTGGTGTACGGAGCGTCGTTAGTGGGCAAGTGATGATTGGGCAAAGGTCGTGTGCAGCGATGAAAGCCGCTATACCCTCCAATAATCTGACGGTCGTGTGTGGGTCTGATTCAGAGTGCCTCGTATCCACAGTGAAGGACATTGGCGTTGAGGTCATGGTGTGGGCCATGTTCTGTACAGGAGACGTAAGACATGCGACTGAAAACCCCACGGTACTAAGAGATGTTGGAAACGCACTTTCTGGAGCGACGGTGCAGTTCTATGGCAACTCATCACGCCGCTCGTTCAACACAGGCACAGTTTGCCCGTGAGGACATTCGATTATTGCCGTGGTCTGCGCAGAGTCCAGACTTGAAGCCAATCGATGAATTGTGGGATGTGCTGGAGCACATGCCACCGGTCACGAATCGTCATCAGTTGCTGGACCGTTTGACGACCGAATGGCACCGTATCACAGCAGCAGAGTGTAAACAACTTGTGGACAGCTTTAGTCAACTAATTGCAGCAAATGGTGGCCCCAACGCTTTACTGACGACAGCATTTCCACGAGGGCACATGGAGCGGGGTGTCCGGATACTTTTGGCAGGGCAGTGTATACCATAGGCAATAGCTCATAATGGTAGAGTAAGTTGGATGCAAATTATGTGACATTTCAAATTTGGTAATGAAAACCAGTTTCATAGAGGTAAAAATAAAACATGTTAACTTTAATTTAAAAAATCATACTTTATTATATAAGAATTTACATTCGAATTTAGAAAAGCCAAGAGATTCAAGCTTATCATCGCTTTCCATTGAATCGACAGTAATATATAGCTCGGTAAGTTCACCCCTTTTCTCATCGAATAAGAAATATTTTTTTGATTGATGATCATGGAAAATAATGCGATTGGAACATGAAAAACATTCTAGGGAAGAATAATATTTGGAAGGAAGGCTTAATCTATCAATTTTCCACTCGAATGTATCAATATTGAATACGGAGTACGAGTTGCAGGGAACTTGAGTGCAAAACATAAAAACATAGAGTTTATTCTCTTGAACAGCGAGTTTCATTTGTAAATATTCATATGCATCACACACATCACACGACATACAAAAGTCTTCATCTAGAGGAGGAATAGGAACTTTTCTATAAATCTGCAGCTGGTCCTCGAAAAATTTTGACAAATAAATGTTTCTTCCAGTTCTACATAATAGGCACAATGCCTCATTTAGATTTACACAGCCGAGAACTGTTCCAGTTTGACAATTAATTGTTTCCCACCTATTTGCTTCAATCAGAAAATACTGTATAGTGGTCTGTATTCCAAATGTTTCTACAACAAATATCGTACGCCCTACTACACACACGTATGGTTTGCTAATGTCATTAGGCAAAGAGGGTTTTTGGATGACTGTGTTGTTCTGCCAGTCATAAAGAAGAAATGAATTCTCTACTGAACTGACTGAACTGTTTTTGCTAACACATCCAATTATATAAAGATACGATTGGTATTGAATCGGAATAAAAATATCGCCACTGTAGAGAAACGGCAGGTTATTGATGTCCTTCGTGTTTGCTCTCTTATTGAAATCAATAATTTTGAAAGAAGCATTTTCGTTGATCAAACAATCGTTGAAATTATGATGATAGCAACAATAATGAATTAAGCTTAATGGCAGTTTCAAGTTTACGTTTCTAAGCCCAAGTTTAATGTCAAAAGCAATAAGATCGCTTCTTGGTTTACACTGTGATATGATATTCTGCGTGATGAATTTCTTCAGCATCTTGTATGTAAAAATGAAATTTTCATCGCTTTCTATCAATTCCATGATGCATTCCCTAGAAATATATTCGTAATTCAAGCGAAGAAGAACATCCTGAATAGCTTCTGCGGCGATATTGTGATTTTTCATCCAGTTTACAATGCCGAGGAAGACGAATTCCTGAACGGGCAAGCTCTTTGTCTCCACGTCTTGCACAAGGCGACAAATCTTAGGAAAATCTAAACCATCAAAATGATCGCTTTTTTCCAAGATATCTCTAAAATTATTCAGAACAAAATAGTGAATATCATAAATGTGTTGTTCATCGCCATAAACTAGAACAGTATTCCAGACATCTAGTAAATTATCTATGTCAACGGATTTCATAATTATTGTCCAACAGTAGTTGGCTAACTCATCGAGTCCAAACAAATGAGAACATTGATGCACTTTCAAAACTGCTTCAATGCCTTCTTCGAAAAACTCCGGCGTCGAATCCAAATAAATATAATTCATAATTTTCTTCATAACGTTCATGCTGGCATAGGACAGGTCTACACGATCTAATTTTGATTCTTGGAAATTACTTGAAAACATCCGCTCAAAATAAATAGAACGGGTAGCTAGTACGTTTCGATGGGCTTCGACTGTTCCGCCGTCACAGTCGAAAATAACGTCCGTCATCTTTTTGCTCTTTCTCATTTCATTTAATGCTTCATTTAAAGAGAAATATGGCAAACTGTCTTCGCTAATGCGCCTATATATTAAAAAGTAATAAATACATTTTGGATAAAAAAGTTCTTATTTTCAAGGGTAATTCAAAATAAATGTATAATATATACAAGATTATATTTCTCCTAAATTTTTTCTTAATGTACTCTCAATGAAACAGGGATCACCAGAATGATTATTTCTCTCGTATAATTATTCCAGATTAAACATTTACGGACTAGGAACTTGAATGTAGAAAACCCTTCCATAGTATGCATATGATGACGATCCTCCACCATATTCGATACCTTGGTTAATTTAACACAGAGAAAGTATGCAAAACTAATTTTTTATAAAAACATAGTAGTCCCTCAATTAGCAGAGTTTTTGAATCTTAGCTTTTTTTTTTTTTCATTATAACTGTTAAATTTTATTTTCTCCTTCTATCATCCAATTAATTTGTTTAAATTTTGTTTTTATTTTCCTAATATTTTTACTTTTAATTTTTTTTTAAATTTTCAAATTCTGTTCCAGGATTTTTTTATATTCATTTATATTCTGTTCAGCATAAGAGTACTGCCAATCAGTGTGAAGAGCTTATTGGTTGGAATATCCTGGCAATGAAACGAATGAGGAGAGCGAGACTCGTTAGTCATTGTTGGCGCTGGTGATTTCACTCCGAAAGTGCAATCCTTTCCAGCTCTCTCCAACAAGCAGCCTGGAAAAGCTCTTTATAGTGAAGCAAGAGAAAACGCGCGATGTCCACTATTTATTTTGTAAAGACTGGGGGGGCTGGGCCCCCCAGACCCCCCCCCCTAACGAACTGGTATATACCCCCTTTCTATTTAGTTACAGTAAATGGCTAAGAAGTAATGGCTAAATTAATAAAAACTTCATTTATCTTGGTCGCATGACCAGTCATTGCGCAATGTGCAGATAGTGAACATTAAACGAAATCGTCTTTAACTATTCAACATGGCCGCCCATAGTTTTCGAAACTACGATCATAGCGTTCCATTGTTGTAGGCTATGGCACTATGCAAACGAAAGTTCATCTTAAATTGATGATAAGTTTGTCTCGATACAATTTCTACGGCATAATTATTATTTTTTATATGCTCATGCTTCTTAATGCCTCCTAAGAAGAAAAGAACATCCTAGAATCCCTCACAAACAGTGTTGCCAATTTCACAGGGATGTGTTTAATTTAAAAGTTCATTTTCATTGTTTTGTGTATTGTTTAATTTTTATTAATAATGCCCAACAAAGGACAAGCTCTCAAATTCTACGATTGTTAAGTCATGTTAACATAAACCAATAATAAAGGCCTGGGCGCTGAAACCTTATTCATTGTTAAGAGGGCAAATTTAGGGCTGCTTATTGGTACGATCAACAACTGAGGTGATGTAACAATGTATGGCGTTTCAGCGCCCAGACCTTTTATTATAGATAATATTGTATGAAAGCGCTCGGAGCCATGACCTAGTACTCTGATCACATGGCTCCGAACAAATCCTATATATACATTCTACTGTAATCAAGCTCATTTCTATCTGTTCAGTCAAAATACCAATATACTACTAATGAAAGATTCACTTGAGACAACTTTAAATGAAAGACTTGTCTGATATGGGCATTAGGTTTGATCATTTCAATGAGGGTAACGAATAAAATTCGAACAAATAAACTGAATACCTTAAACACTCAGTGTGTTCATTATCGTATACAACAGGCGGATTGTTAAAGTTCCACATTGTTGCCACTGACATCAAGAATCCTTTAACCTTATGTCGCATCTCTGCAATGAATTTACTCAAAAATCTGTCAAATTGTACGAAATTTATATTAATGAAAAGTATTCTTTCTTTCGTTAAGCAGTTTAAAGTTTAACTTAATTTTTTTTCAATAAAATAAAAGCAGCAATAAAAAGCTATTAACGTTATTGACAACTTTTATTTATAATTTTCACAACATTAATTTATATATTAATCAATTTAATATTGTGATTCATAAGAAATGATAACTATATTACTTACGTTGATATTGAAGTCATACTTGTAAATTTAGAAGGCCTAATTATAATTATATTTTTTGTTACATGAAGGATAAAACTATCTACCCTTCATGACTTGAAAATGCTTTAAAAGGCGTCAAATTCACATTATTGTTGCCCATTATTGAAATACTGACGCGAACTAGGAACGCAGATATTTGTTTTTGAAACTGCAGTATTACTTTTTTATAGTTAGAAATATTTTTAAAATCGTTTTAATAAAAATTATTTATAACTTAATTTGTCGAAGAGAATTATTTAATATTGAGAAAAAAAATTAACGACCAATAAGAAAGAAATTTGATGCAACAATGATATACAGAAGTGATAAGTCAGCCATATCTGATCATGAAATTTTCACTATCCGCATGACAATGTGCCGTGAATAGTTCATGTATTTAACCGCATATTGGCGCTCTTAGTAAGACGCCATTACATTGTAAGTCATTGTAAGCAGACGATTTTTGAAATATTTTATGATTTATAATAATTTTAAGACATTGAATTTTTCACCAGATGAAAACGCAGCTTTAACAATTGTCACACGCGACGCAACGTTGAGACGGAACGTACTTTCTCCGTTTTTCTGCTACATTTTTATTACATTAACAACGAACAAAAGTTTTGTCTTAAATTTATATTAATTTTAATTCAGATTAATTTTTAATTTTGTTTTCAATTTATTAATGGTGATTTCATCTGAATTTAATTTGTTTAATAATTTAGACGGTTATTTCAAATATGACTGTTTGAAAATAAGTATTACCTTAATCTCTGGATAGTAGAACAAATTAAACGAAATAACCAAACCACTTTTCCATCCATAATAAAGCTTTAAATGACATGGTGGATTTCAAATCCTTAAGAACGTTTAACAGCCTTGTTATAGAAAGGAAAAAACCTTCAGAGATGAAGCAAGACAATGAATAAAAAAAAAGTTTATATAAAAAATAAGCTTGAAAAAGATTAAGCATTAATAAAACTAAAAGTATTTGTATTTATAATTATAAAATGATGATTTTAAAATTGAAATTTTTAAATAAATACTGCGCGTCCCAAAAGTATAAATAATCTAAGTAATCATTTAGAAAAGAATTATTAATTATCATTTGCTTAATCATGTTTTTCTTCATTGCTATGACATTTCCGGCAACTCAGATCTGATTAGGTCATGTAACCTATGACGATTTTCTGACTTGCATCTGAGCTGATCTGAGTCGATGTGCCTATGTCATTCTTATAAACGTCCGACCAAAATATCGTTTGATTTTATGAAGAAATTCTGTAAAATTTTATTGATTTTTCTCTAAAGACAATATTTCTGTACGGAAATTGTATTTAATAAATCTTTAAGCGTGAAAAATATAGACAAGATCTCTACAATAAAGCAATTCCGGATATTTAAATGCGCGTCAATCCGTAGGCGCGTTCTCCACCGCGTATGATTTGCATCATGTATACGCTGTGCGCACACGGACTGATTCCGCACCGTTTAGTACCCTTCATCGGCAGTGTGTTGACGAAACGGATCTAGCCAAAACTACAACCACTGAGAAACACTGCTTATATAGCATAATAAGTCTAAGAATCAAAAATTCCGAATGCGGTTTCAGCTACTTTCTCCCATGCATAGATGAAGGCCCCACCTCAACTGAACCGTACTGAGATGCCACGCTGTATTCAAGAGAGTTTATAAATTCGGTAAATCTAAACGGATTCCCACGCCACAAACATAGGCTACGCAAAAGAATGGTTTTCATGTTGATTCGAAACCTATCCTGTGTACAGTGCAATGGTACAAGATTTACTCTTCCAGAGTTTCAGCAGAAAATGGTTGATGTTGAGATTATGAATGGAGATAATGCTGGAAAGCGAGTCTTCATTCGAAGGATTGCCTTAATTTCTTCAGGTTACTTTATGAAATTAAACGGTGTACAATTTCCAGTAAAACCAGCATTTGCTTTGACAATTAACAAGTCTCAAGGACAAACAATGAGAATTGACCAAAACCTGTTTTTTTTTTTTTCTCTCGCATGGTCAGCTTTATGTAGCACTCTTGCGTGTTCGCTATCCTGAAGCTGTCAAGATATTAACTAAATCTATTGGAGAAAAGGACAAGAAATAAAAAACGTGGTTTATAATTCTATTTTTTTTGTGTAAACATGCAGATGCTATGTATATAAACCAAAGAAATATACAACTTTGACATAAACACTTGTCATACTTATTGTAATCATTTGAATCCATGAATTTCAATTGAATCGAGTTTTTTTAAAACGGCTTATGTCATAAGTGTCAAAATGATGAGTTACGCCCTTTTAAAAAAATCGATTCAATTATGAAAGTTTCGTTTTTGCTTGTCTACGAGTGTGAGGTTTGGTCTGTTATGAGGATACGAGACTGACATAACCAGGTTGACAGAAAACGCAACACATAAATTATATTTTGACAGAACAAAATTAAACTGTAAAACTAGCCTTCATAACAGATCAGACTTCACTCTCTTAATAAAAAAACATAACAAAGAAACTTTTAGATATTTTACGTAATTGAATCGAATTTTTTAAAAGGGTGTAAAACAAGCTATTTGGCACATATGACATATGCACTTTTAAAAAAACTCGATTCAATTGATATTTCCATGTCCAATGCCCATAAGTTATAAATGGCATACACAGGCAAAATCTCTAAGTATACTGATCTTGCACCCGAAATATGAGGCGTGTTTTTAAAGGTAAACTCCACGGAAAAATTCGACTTTATTCTTTTTTTTTGCATCATAACATTAAACCAGGTTAATAAAGCATATACCATTCAAATTTTTTCGACTTATCCTAATATTTTATTAAGAAAAATGCCTCGGAAGATTGAAAATTGGCCCTCTGATCATTCCGCGAGAGCCTCAGGGAATTTCGTCGCTTAGTTGCTTTCGATTCAAGCCTCGTTTGTGCACACGTCGCGGCAAGCCGGGGGTGCTGTATATCGCCGAAGTTACAGTAGCTAATGGCTCTTGTATATCGCTGTCACTGTAATCAAAATCGCTACAATTGCTATCGCTCTGGCTTTCGTATTCGTATTCGAAATGTGATGCCCTGACAACCCGATAACACTTGTTGCAATGTGTGACGTTTGGATTTCGACACTCCTTCGCACGCCTCTGCAGGTTGTGACGTCACAGCTGCCAAAATATGGTGCCAGTGCGTGACCACCGAGAGAGAAGGCCTCCGCAATGAAACTGACTACATTGTTGCATCACATAGATAGTGCATTGTTATTCGTATTTCAACCAATAATAAGCCCTGAATTAGCACTATCTATGATGATGTAACAATGTATTAAATTTCATTGCGGAGGCCTTCTCTCTCGGTGGTCACGGCCAGTGTCGATAGCAGGGGGAGGGAAGAAAGGGAGGGAAGAAATGAAAGTTTATCGTATATTTTATTAATTTTGAGTTCGAATTGAAAATTTTTATGTATGCTACGTAATTATTGAGACCTTCATCTTTCATTTTAAACAAAGTTGTTTATCTTTAAGTAAGTACCGTTTTGTAATAAAAACTAAACTACGATATACAGGGTGTCCCACAACAGGTATAAATACTTCTTCAGCGTATTCTACATAAAAAAAAAAACTGAGACGAAAATTCTGAGACTTATATAGAATTTTTGTTTTAGATCGTTCATTTTTGAGTCATGGGTCTTCAAAGACAGCGAATTTACCCTTATTTCGCGTACAATTCGTTTATCAATTCGTTTATCAATTCGTTTTTAAACTTGACTTAAATAGTATCAATTGTTGCCGATTATTATTGTTTTAATTGTTATGCCGCTAATCGTTACTTAGAAAAAATGGAATTAAGTAAAGAAGATTATGTCGAAATATTAGTTTTGTACGGCGAGTGCAATAGAAGTGCAAATGCTACAGCTCATGTTTGGGCAGAGCGGTTCCCTATTCGCCCGCGAATTTCAATAAATGTTGTGCTACATTTAATTCACCGCGTACGTACAGAAGGGGCGACAATGCCAATTAATCGCGGTGGACGACCAAGATAAATTAATGTTCGAAATAAAGAACTTACTGAGCGTCGCATCGTAGATCAAATTTTAAGTGTTCGCAAATTGGGAGCCGAACTCAACATTTCCAAATCAAGTGTTCATCGACATCTCAAGAAAATTAATTTACAGGGTCTTTATAATTAAAGTTCCATTTTGACATGGCCATAAAAAAAACTACTGGACCAAAAGCTATAATACTTGGTAATATTATACAAGAGGGCATGGGAAGTTCATACCCAACAAAAAAAATTAGTTCAAAAGGTCACCACCACCATGGAATGGCGCTCTATGCAATATTCGTATACGAAATTAGACACAAAGACACAGGTGTAACCTGCTTTTAGTAAATGGTGGAGGCCACATTCAACATGTAACTAATTTTAGTAACGATTAAAGACTTGTCAACCTCTGTCTTCGTGTCTAATTTCGTACACGAATATTGCATAGAGCGCCATTCCATGCTGGTGGTGATCTTTTGAACTAGATTTTTTTTTGGTGTGTATGAACTTCCCATGCCCTCTTGTATAATATTACCAAGTATTAGAGCTTTTGGTCCAGTAGTTTTTTTTTATGGCCATGTCAAAATGGAACTTTAATTATAAAGAACCTGTATATCCGTACCGCTACGCGAAAGTTCAAAATTTACAACCTACGGATTATGAACAACAGTGGCAGCTCGTAGCTAAAATTTCTGGGGGTGCTGCGTCAGAAAATTGTAATTTTTTCACGAACTAGGGAATAGCTAGTGACATTAAGCTTAAGGATCATGTAATATACATGTATAAGAATAGTATTAAAGAAAAAAAAAACACACATTATATTGAATTTTATCGATATCGAAAGTGAAACTGGGGGTGCTGCAGTGCCGCAGTGCCGCAGTGCCTATGGACGAGCCGCCACTGATGAACAACAACGTTTGTTTTGTACATGGCTTCTAAATAAACAAGCAGAGGACGGAAACTTTGTGCACAACATTTTATTTTCGGATGAATGTCACTTCACCAATGAAGGTTGCTTCAACCAACATAATTCAAGGTATTGGGCTTTAGAGAATCCGCACGTTACCCACTGCCATACCTTTCAAAATAAATTTGGAATAAATTTATGGGCTGGAGTTCACGGGAATTCAGTTGTAAGTAAAAAATAAGAGTTTCCACTGTTTTCTATGACTTTTTTATGTAAATATAAATTATAAAACACAATAAAAAGAATAAAATATTCCAAGAAGTACTTAAAAGTCTATTGTTTGACGTTTTTCCTTTATTACTGTACATATTTATTTAAAATTTACTTTAATTACATTTACTATTATCATTATAACACTCACAGCAATTTTCAGATCGTAGGACTCATTTTATTAAGTTATATCTATCTGACTCGATTATAAGAATACAGTACTTGCCAGATAAGTTGTACCACTCATCTTCAAGTGTTTATGAAACCCCGACTCATCTAACAGCGCCATACACATTTAACGAGCCAAGTCATAGGAAATGGGAATCAATTCCGGTAGAGATACGAAATCAAGTTACGAAAACATGGCGGATAGCGATACTGGACGATTTTGCCGTTCGTATTAATAAGAAGATTAATACAAAATTATTAGAACTAATAACCTCTCTTTAATATGATTATGGATGGGACAAGTTATCTAAAGACTATCTATCAGTAGGGATAGTCTCTTCAACTCTGAGTGCGAGAACAGTCTCCTTCTAAAACCCAACGTTGAATAAGCCTTCTCTAACGTTGTTCGTCTTGCTCCTTCAAATTTTATCAGTTCAGAAAAATTGAACGAAAACAGGAATCTAAGTAAGTACACTTTTCTTACATTTTTCTAACATACAATGTACTTACTTAATAGTTTCAAATTTATTTATTAACACGTATTCATTATTGTTACGATTATTTTTTATTTACTCGTTGTGATCTGAAATCAATTTCCACAGAACAGCATTCATTATTTGTCGACTGCTAACAACATGACTAGTTTCTCGCAGCAAGAATGGATCTAAACACCGGAAACTGTGTATCGGAGCCTTATAGAAAGTAAGAAGGGCGGTTGACTTTATATACACTGAGTGGCCAAATTATTATGACCACCTGACAGTTTTAGGCAAATGCGTCACAGCGCTGCCGCTAGAGGGCTAGATAGCTATAAAAAGGGAATGCAGGTGACATGAACCATCAGTTGCACTGTGTTTTTTGCGACGATATGGGCAAAAAACGTGATTTAACTGCGTTTGAACGCGGGATGATCGTCGGCGCGCGCAGTGTCGGAACCAGTATCAGCAAAGTGTTCAAGAGCAGCAGTTATTTATGTTTACAGAGAGTGGACTACCAAGCAAAAAACCGGCTCTCAACGTCAAGCGTGTGGTCATCACAGGCTCCTCAATGCTCGAGCTGAAAGGAGATTGGCCAGAGTTGTCCAAGGCGACAGAAGAGCAACAGTGCGTCAAATAGCGGCAAATCTTAATCTAGGGGAAACTGTGACCGCCACTGAACGAACTGTTCGCCGCTCATTACAACGTTTAGGCTATGGAAGCCGACGAGCAGTTCGAAAGCCTCTACTGTCAGTCTTTAACAAGAGCAGACGTCTCCAGTTTGCCAAGGAGCACAAGGATTGGACAGTAGATGACTGGAAAAGGGTCATGTGGTCCGATGAGTCACGATTTCAAATGCATCATGCAGAGGGCAGGGCTAGAATATGGAGAAAACAACACGAAAGCATGGACCCCACCTGCATCGCCACAACACTTCAAGGTGGTGGCGGCAGTATTATGGTTTGGGGGTTGTTTTCTTGGCATTGTTTGGGTTCTTTGATTCCTCTGCACGGACGTGTGCGTGCCCAAGATTATTTAAGTATTGTCGCAGATCAAGTACACCCCGTTATGTTAATGGTGTACTCTGACGGGGATGGATACTTCCAGCAGGACAATGCTCCTTGTCATAAGGCTGCCATCGTCCTCAGATGATTTGAAGAATATGCCGGAGAGTTTACATTGCTTCGTTGGCCTGCACAATCGCCAGATCTCAATCCCATTGAGAATTTGTGGGATGAGATCGAACGGGCCATCAGGCAGCGGGAATCTGCAGGAATTGGAAGGTGCAGTTCTTCGGAGTTGGTCTCAAATTCCTGCTACAACCTACCAACATCTCATAGAATCCTTGCCCCGAAGAATGCAAGCAGTTATAAGAGCGAAAGGTGGCCCAACACTGTATTAAGGGGGTGGTCATAATAATTTGGCTAATCAGTGTATACGGGATAAGAATAAATTATCACAACTGCAGAATAATGGCGGGTTATTGATACGTTTAGTGTTAGCCTTCTTATTATAATCAAGAAGCATTTTCTATGATCAAACAATCGCTAATATTTTGATAATAGCAACTATAGTGAATTATGCTTAATGGCAAATTCAAGAATTCGTTTCTTTGTTTGAATTCAACGTCAAAAGTGGTAATATCGTTTTTTTGGTTTACATTGTGATATAATATTTAGCGAGATGAATTTCTTCAGCATCTTGTTTTCCTGAGAAGAGTATTCCAGACATCTAGAAAACTATGTATGTCAACAGATTTTATGATTATTTCTCAACAGTAGTAGATTAACTCTTCGAGTTCAAACAAATGAAAGCACTGATGCACTTTCGAAACAATATCGATGTCTGCTTCGGAGAAGCCTGGCATCGAATCCAAATAAATATAATTAGCAATTATCTTCATTACGTTAATATTGATGTAGGACATGCCTATATGCTCTAATTGAGATTCTTGGAAATTGCTTAAAAACATTCGCTCAAAATAAATCGATCGAGCAGATAATGCGTTTCGATGGGCTTCGACTGTTCCTCCGTCATAGAGGAAAACAACGTCCGTAATTTTTCTGTTCTCTTTCATTTCATTTAATGCTTCAATTAAAGAGAAAGATGGCAATTTGTCTTCATTATGTGCCTATATATTAAAAAATAATAATCTAATTTAGGATGAAAATAAAAATGTCTTATGGTACTACGCAGGCTAATACAAAACAAAGGTTCTTAATAAAACGTTTGGAATTATGGCCTCGATACGTTAAGAATCATCTTTTAGTTTCGATTGAAAGAGAATAACATTTATCAAACGTCTCTGAATAATTGATTAGTTTCTTTCCTATTAATTTATTAATGTCCCCTCAACGAAACAGGGATCAATCAATTTATCACCTGTCATTCCACATTAGAACTTTACGAACTAAGAACTATGAAGTTCAAATTCACCCAACCAATTTAGAAAATCCTTCACATACAACTACATTTTGCATAGTGTATAAATTCAATTTAGTCAAAATATTTCTTCTTTCATAAAAAGAATTTCTTAACAACAGAAGCGACGGCTAAGAGTCTCAAGTGCTTATACGAGAGAGATTCGGAAAGGAAGAGGAACTTGCGTTTCATAAAATAATTTCAAACATTCAACCGAACCAAATTGCATTTTGGAAACATATTGCCTCAATTTTCAATATAATCGCAGTACTTGTTTATGCAGCTGCCACAACATGTAAATCAGTTTCTGTATACCTATGGTATATCAAAAAATTTGTTCGGCTAATTGCGAAGCCACCTTCTGGATCATTTTCATGTCGCAGTTTTGATCTTGCCTTTGAGAAGGAAATCACATCATGACGTGACTATCCAAGAACACTTGCCATCTCATATCTTCATTGTACCTTACCAGCAATTTTCACAGCATTAGATTTTACTCGCCAGTGATGATGTGCGTTTCCACACTATGATTTCTTGTTTTCATTCACGCTGGTAATGGAAAATCTTGCAACCCCCTCCTCCCCATACAGCCCTGACCTAGCACCAAGCTCCCTAAAGAAATTCCGTATATGTCAGCGTTTACAGACTGACCATGAAGTCATAACGACTGTCCGACAGTTGACTGAACGAATTTCTTGACATGGGTATATATAAAATGGTGTCACGTTGGGACCATTGCATAAACAAATGCGGCGATTGTCTTGGAAAATGAGGCAATAAACAAAGTTTTCAAAATAAATTCTTTTCGCTCTGAATATATGAAATTAATTCATGAAACGCAAATCCCCATTAAGGGTGGTTCACATTCAGCGATTTCGCGTCGAATTCGCCATATCTGGCACATTGGATGCGATTTTGGTTGCCGGAGCCGTTTCACATTCAGCGAATTCGCGGCGGAAAGCGGGTTAAAGCCGACAACGGCGCGGGTTTTCGAATTCCAACCGTATTGGAATTTTCAGAAGTCGCTCCTAATGCGCAGCCAATCAGCTACGAGTGAGTATCTCTCCAATCCCAGAATCCTTAGCAATTGTTTCTAACCCATTTCCGCCAGTCAAGTCGGCCATATTGAAATTCGCCGATAGCGTGTTTTCTGTGCACGTGTGTCTCGTTTTCTGTCATTTTTCCTAATAAAAAAATATAATATATACATATACACGATGCCAAGAAAGCCATGTTATCACGATATATATAGACGATGTTTAGAAAGCAACAGAGACTGGATGAAAGAACGACTGATCGAACAACCAATCAGAGCGGAGTTCGCATAGCTGGGGGGAGGGGGGGGGGGAGGACGCAGCCTGAAAGCAGAGAAGGAAGTTCGCCTAGCTCCCAGTTTCGTTTCCGCTGAATGTGAAACGACTCCACATTTTAACACGCGCGTCTTTGTGATGCCTAGCAAACACCTGGATTCGGGAAAACGCTTCACTCCGCGAAGTCGCTGAATGTGAACCGGTCTTTACTTTCCAATTCTCCCTCATAACTTAAGAAATTTGCAGAATTCAAAAAATGTTATAGTTAAATACTACATAATTTTGCATTTGCCTCACATATAAAAATGAGGGGCGCTACCTGCAGTGAAAACTGATAGTGTCATCTTGTGTTCCTGAAATACACGCGACCTACCTATTATTCAAGCTGACTGACACTCCATTAACCCTTCTTGTATTAGAGACTGCACTTATTGAGGACTGGCACAGATATCTCTAAAGTCAATCTTCAATAAGATTTGGACCTCATTGAGAAAACCTCATCACGCACTTTCGTGATCATTTCCAGAGTTGTGCTTGTTGACGATCGACCAAAATGCTTGCCGATCTTCCACAGACTCCCGACCATCTTTGAAACGCTTAAATCCCTCAAATGTTTGAGTTTCGCCTAAAGCTTGTTCACCAAAAGCCTCCTTCAAAGTTGTAGATTTCAGCAGCAGTTTTCTTCAGCTTTAATATCAAGAATCGCGAAACGACCAACATAAAGAGTGACAAAAACAGCTCAAACTCAAAATCACGTGGACATAGGATGACACCGCTTGACATAATTACAGCTGAGACCTACCCCCTAACACCATCTATCGGCAAAACTGCGTATTTCTTACGGTTCGGTCAGAATAAAACAATTTCGGGAAATTTTGGGTAGCACCTCGTATAAGACTAGTTAGTAAGTTCGAAGATGGTCGAATTTCATTCAGTGGTACCTCTTCTAATGATTGCATTGAAAATTTTCAACGATACCATAATGGTAAGATACCGTTTGTGATATATCAAATAACTTGTAAAGACATGCCGTGAACGAATATATAAGAGAAGTTAATAAGTTCGATGATGGTAGAATTTGATTCAGTGGTATCTGTACTAATGCTACCATTATGGTACCGTTGCGAATTTTCAATGCTAAGATGTGACATGTAATATATCAAACAACTTGTAAACACGCGTCCTGAAAGAATATATAAGAGTAGTTAGTAAGTTCGATAATGGTTGAATTTGATTCGCTAGGACATGTCCTAATGATAGCATTATGCTACCACTGGAAATTTTCAATGCTAAGATATGGCTTGTAATATTATAGACGTCTTGGAACGACATGTCATGAACGAGTACATAAAAGTAGTTAATAACATCGAAGATGGTCGAATTTGATTCAGTGGAACATGTTTTAAAGTTTTCAAAAATGATTCAAAAATTTTGGAAACAAGTTTCAAATGTTTTATGTGACGGTGACTAGTTTGGCCTTTCGGTACTTGGCTATGTCATTCTTTAATGGTTTATTTACAAAACATCAAGTTTTATTAACAAAAAGGTAAAAAATAATTTTAAGCAAGCAAGTCGAATAAATAATGGAGATAAGCACCTACCATGAACTTTAAGACCATTTTCTGAAAACAGAAGTGTAAGAAAAATTAGAAAAACTGATGGTATAGAAGTTTTAGAAAGGTTTTTAGTAGTCTATTCTTTCCCTTTCTTTATAATAAGTTGAAAGATTCTCTCTTTCAATGTACTAACCTAACAACTATCCTAATCTAACCTAATCGATAAAACGTCGGGATCATCCAGAAATACTTCGAAGGGAATCATCCGAACTAAATCTCGCAGTTTCAAATCAAATCCATGTTCGCATACTGTTCTCGGCTGCTCTATTGAGAATAGCCTGCAGTATTCCTATCGACAGTCCTGCCGTCTACATTTCGTTTCAGTCGCGAATACATTACATCAGCCCCGGAAAATTTACGAATATTACACTGGGTAACAAAATTTTAAGACGTTCATATTCCGAGATGAATATAGTCACTTCTTAATGAATTCAATGCGGTAAACACGAACATGACTAACTTGTAAGAAAAGGCTGAATTGGCTACGTTTTCTTGGTTATATGTACAGTCGGGTGCAAAAAGGTTTTTACCTGCTCCTTAGAAACTGAGCTTACCAGATGTTGACCGGTTGCAAAATCAGGTACTTTACTGAGAGTCAAGGCATATTAGACTGGACCTGTCCCTTCTGAATGAAAATAGGGTAGCAGGCGTCACGTATTAATTCACTTGCGTAGTGGAAGATTAGGAGAAAGTGAAAAAGACACAGAGGTTGAGGTTAATTCTTTTGAATAAATCTTGCATGACATCTACTGACACGAGTAATCGTACGAGTAATTATAAACTTTAATTACAGTGTTAATTCATAAATTAATTGTAATATAAATTAAAGACAATATTAAGTACCAAGACACTAAAGCCGATCAAGGGCGTAGTGGCAACTTGGCAGACAGCTGAAATAAAGCTGCTTAGATTTCCCAAAAATTATCATTAATACAAATAGTAAATGAGTTACAATAAGAAGTGACATCTACGATGGCTTCCCGAATTGCAGACACCGATGCAAGAAACGTACCACGATCAAGAAGGGGAGTGGCGACGCTTAGCGTTTACATCTGGATTGCCATTTAAGGAAAGCTGAAAGAGGAAAAGATAAAATTAATATTAAGCCTCTTCCGATTCACCGCAACGCGCACTTAACAGAACTAGTGGCAATAGTAACTCATAATAATGTCTAAATAACTCCTCTAAATGCCTCATAACGCGCACTACAAACTAGCGGAACAATTATTACATTTCTAGGCGCTTTAGAAACTAGAAGAATAATTTCCTGTTATGCGCTGAGCGGGCGGGAGCTTGAAGAGAAAATTTTTTCTTTATTTAGCAGTCGAGAGCAAGAAAGGTTGGAGCACCAAAATGAAACGAAGGGGCTCACCTGAAATAGCGTACGAAGCAGCCGAGACTTTCACTTAAGTAGGCTGGCACGGTCCAGGGAAAAATACCCAATACTCGGGCGTTGAATGGCAATTCTCCATCTGTGAGAATTGGTTGAAGAAGGCGACACTCTTGAGGAATGAGCGTCCAACAATAATCAG
Organism: Rhysida immarginata; assembly: GCA_023313115.1. NCBI lineage: Eukaryota > Metazoa > Arthropoda > Chilopoda > Scolopendromorpha > Scolopendridae > Rhysida > Rhysida immarginata. The sequence goes on from JAHWFO010059906.1 coordinate 393,606, forward strand.
CCAGCATTGACGTGGACATTTGCCCTGGTACCGTTGCTCTATTTTGGCAATGTCTTCATGGAAACGTTCGTCGTAGTCATCACTGACCTGCCCGCAATTATCAGAGAAGAAATCCAAGTGAGAGTCAACAAAGTGGATCTTTAAGGACATATTGCAGCCGAATGCATGAAATAAAGCCTACATATGCTCAGGCAGAACATTATAATTTTCGGACTTGTCATTTGCTGGCACTTGATAGAACGCATCTCAAACATGCGGGAGCGTGAAGGGCTGTTTAATCTGCGGCCCCAAAAAAACTTCGTCTTTAATTTTGGCTTCTCTGAGTCAAGGAAAATTTTCATGCTGGTGCTTGAATGCTGGTCCATTCTTATCCATGGCTTTTACCAACTTTTAAAAAGGTGGAGCTTGATGTGTGAAGAGGAATGATGATTTTGTGTGGTTCTACCAATGGTAGGTCCTGTACGTTTGTTTCTCCAAGCATAAAAAATGCTCTCGGAGGCCAGTTTTTCTAGAAGTAATGCAAACCGATTGCTCTACTGTCCCACAGACAAAGGAAACAGCACTACTTTGTTTGTCTATTGCCTTGCTGCAAATCCTTCAAGAGAGACACCCCTTCAGGTCAGCACAGATCTGCCAACCATACTTAATGTAGTTAATCCTCTTCAATAGCTGCTTAGATTGTCTTAAATCTCCATGTAGACAGCATATCCGATATGCATGGATGAAAGTTGGTTCCCTTTATTCAGCAAAATTTCGTAGCCATGTATTTACCTTACTAAATTGCATTATATTACGCAACTAGTTGTTACCCGCGGCTTCGCCCGCCCGCGCCATCTGTTGAGGGGAATTACAAAGCAAAAGCAGATAATTGTAAATGAAAATTCCAGAAAGTGAGGGGGGTCGTAGGGGGCTGATTTTTGGCGATAGAGCAGGTTCTTTAATTGATAAGCCTGGCCTGAAAATTTCAAGTCGCTAGCTCAAACCGTCTAGGAGGAGATAGAATTACAGATAAATAAATAAATACACGCAAGAGTTTTAGTTTAAAGATAGAGCCTATGCAACGGACAATACGTAATATCTCTGCAACGAGAGCTAATGAACTCTTTACAATGTGATATTCAGCACGTTCAATTAATTCAGAATTGGTTATTTTCATCTAAGAAGCAATTTTATTGTTGCCCAGTGTTAGGGAATCAAAATGTTAAGTTCTGTCAAAAGCCAACAGGTGTACTAATGCGCACGCTCCTTCATCTATGGACCTAACAATGGGGTGCCTGCAAACAAAGAAGCTCTTTCGTTTACGCGGTTTATTTTGAAAGCAACAAAATAATACGTTTTCTTATTTTGCAAGCATCAATGGTTTATTTAAGTAAATAAAATAATTCAATTTGGTTTGAAATTGTGATAAACTGGTTGGATGGTTTCCTTGTTAGTGTTATTCATGGTCTTCCCATCTGTTCAACCTGGACGGTCCCAATGGTTGTCAATTTTACTGGCAAGACTTAAGAAGAGGGAATCAGTTTTTTTCAAAGCGGGTTGGTGGAGAAGGTTCTGTTATGGCCTACGATGCTTTTGCCTATGGTGGCAAAACCAATTTAGCAGTTGTCAGTGGTTACGTGAATGCCACTAAGTATCAATAACTACAAGTTCATCTTCTTCCATTCGTGCAACGTAATCTCACAGATGATCTGCTCTTCTATGAGACAAGACAATGATGTCATGCCATGTAGTAAAGACAACAAAAAGATGGTTGCTGAACCAAAATATCACAACTTTGGATTGACCAGTATGCATCCCGATTCAAACGCCATCGAAAATCTATGGGGTGATTTTCTGAGGGCAGTTTATGCCAAAGTACGTGCAGCTGGAAAGATATTCCCAATGAAAGTCTTTCACGAAACAATGAAAGAAAGAAACAAACATTCGTTTTTTCACATATCTTCATCTTGAAACACTCATATCTAAATCTATATTTTAAGCTTTCCATAGCAATAAAGCCACATTTCTTACAACCATATTAACATGGCGAGATGTCACATGTTCAAATATCTTTGACATCTCTCGGCACCAAGAAACGCGTGATATCTTTTGCTTTTCATTTAAAGCGTGAGACATCAGTTGAACAAGATGACATAATACGAAATTTGCACTACCACGGTTTAAACTAGCACTTCCTTTCTCATGATATTCCTTCCGTTGTCTGTTATTTTTAAGGCAGTATAAAAGATTACGCTATCTATGTTATCGATCAAATAAAACATGTAGACACTTCATAAAGGGAACTGAAAAAAAAACAACAACAAAAAAATCAGGGTGAATATTTGAAATGGTAAATACGGCAATTTATACTATTATAAATGGTATGCGTTATTGAAACATAAGACAATGATATGAGTAGGGTAAATGTGTTTCACTTGTAATAATTTTTTATAATGTTTTAATGTCTTTCTACTATAAATTCCAGTAAGTGAAACAATGATACATTACTGAAATTTCCTACGAATTTCGACAGACTCAGCGGTATTGCTCAACCAGAATATTGTCTGCCTTGTCCACTGAAAAAAACTTAATTATCAAGCTAATAATAGTTATTATCTTTGTCTACATTTAGATATTGACCTATTTTAAAATTATGTTTCGTCTACTTCATTGAGTTAATGTCGTGAAGGACTGTGAATTCTTCTAAGTACAATGAAACATCCATTGCTTTAAATTTATAATGCTAGTCTAGTTTAATGACTTCATCAATAGTTTTCTTAATATTATCCTCAAAATAGCATTTTTTATAATTCTTAAGTTTCAAATCGACGAACATCCGAACGTAGAAGATGAGACAAAATTACCCTGGAGAACAACAAAATGGAGAACACCTCATATCGATAAACGAAATAATTATAATGGTATGTTTCCTTACTGAAGAATTAACTGAATTGTAATTTTTGAAATCGATAATTGATTTGTTTCCAACGTTTCATTGTATGCGTCTTCTCATTATTTTTTGCACGCTTAAGGGAAACGTATTATAAAACTGTCTTCTTGTAATAATAATTTTGTGTTTTCAGAGAGACAAAGAAACCTGTAAGATTAATAAGTGCTTCTTATTTTTTACTTAATAAGGCTTTGCATTTATCTTCACCTCCATTCCAATGTAGAAAAACTTCATCAAAAGTTTGTAGAATTTAAAATCTTCTCAGATAACTTTTGAATTTTTTATTTTAAGATGCAGAATGTAAACAGATATCACAGCGTTTGTGAAGTCTTGTCAAATTTCCATTCTTTATTTAAAATGTCCCAAAAGGTCACGATGCAGAAACTTAGACATTCAGATAATGCGTTTCACAGAAATTATAGCCTAGCTTACTTCACGTTAAAATATGTAGAAACAGTTAAAATTCCTGTGTTCATAGCAAATTCAATAAGCTGCTTAATTACTGCAGAAGCAGAATGTGGTAATAAGGCAGTTCTATTTTTAATCGGACATTCTCATTTCCTTTATTTATTAAATATAGGGCAGAATAAGCTCAAACTGCAGTCTGACTACTATAATTATTGATTAGAATTAATGTTTTGAATGACGTTATTTTTTCTTTTTTTTTTTTCCTTGAAAGAATTTTATAAAATATAAACGAAAAAAGACAGCATTTGAATGAGGAACACTGGACGCTTTTAAGTGTTCTCAACATAAAATATTGTGCAAAAGTAAAGGCTTAAATGAAATATAACATGAACTTGCATCTGTAGTTATAAAAACTTATTTTTTGCTGTTGCTCTTTGCTTTTTTTTTCAATTCCCCTTAAGAAATATCTACATGTGTTATTTGATCGATAACATAGATAGCGTAATCCCTTATATAGCCTTAAAATAACGGACAACGGAAGGAATTTCATGAGAAAGGAAGTCTCGACAATAAATAATGTGGGGAAAGTTAGAAGAGTTCGTTTGATTTCCTGGATAAGTGCGATTTCTAAATAAAAAAAAAACACGATCAAAGTTATGAATGCTGGGAAGCATTTTGTTTAATAATAGCACCAAATATAGGCAAGGGACCAGAACCCAAAATTTCTTATCATTCTGATAGGCTTTATACAAAATACAGAAGGCATCAACTGGAAGATCATTTGTCGGGACATCAATCAGAAGACATCTAATGAAAATCTTATCTGAACAAAAAAATGTTGTAGCAACAAGACGTTAGCTTTCACTTACCAACTTGTCATAAGCAGTGTCATTACATGTTACACATTAGACTTCACCTTGAGAAGATATTAATATCACCGCATTGATGATGGGCATTCAGGTATGTGAAATTTTTAACATGGTATTATTTGCAATTATGTCACGAATTTGACATATTTTATTTCTGAAACATTTCAGCTCCATTTGAAAAATATTTAAATCAATTCACTCTTACTAGAAAGCTTACAGAGTGATAATAAATTCCGAACAGAAACTAATATAGGTAAGGTACGGACCATAACTGTAATTTTCTCGTGAAATAAATAAGTTATGTAAAAATAGTGATCTAGGCGTAAACATGGTGTGTTCTACAAGTTCTCATTACCATTTTTATTATATCTTACATGGTTAAAAAATTACGTTATGATTTGACCCCTTAAATAGGTCAAAGGTCAAATTCGACACCACCATTGTTTAGCTCCTACTTAACTTCTCATATATTGCCTGCAATAGATTTGTTTTGAAATTGTTTAGGGGGTAACAGATTTTTGACTCACCCTGTATGTCCAGCCAGATTATTATAACCAGACCAGTACTTCGTTGGGCCATCTTTTGCCTTCAATACTGCGGCGATTCTTGTTGGCATTGACTCCACAAGATATTGAAAGGTGATGTGAGGAATCTGACACCATGCCTGATGAATAGCACTGTCCACTTATGGGAGATTTGATGGTTGTGGAACCATCTGCCTGATGACTCTTTCAACTTCGTCCCCAAATGCTTAACTAATTGAGATCTGGTGATTGCGGGGGCCACGTAAGCAAGATAAAGTCTCCCTCGTGTTCTTGAAACCACTCCTGTGGCATAGCGCATCTCTATTGGGATACGCCATCAACATGATAGGATGAACTTGATCAGCAGCGATATTTAGGTATGTTGTGCTATTCAGACGTTGTTCCACGCGAATAAAGGGCCCAAATCATCGCGGAGAAACATGCCCTAGGAAAACATGCTCGAAACACTGCTCCCACCAGCCTGAAGAGTTGTACTCATGCATGTGGGATCCATGCTTTCATGCTGTTTCTGCCAAATTTTCACTCTGCCATCTGCATTTTTTCCCAAATGTTAAATACTCTGTACCCAAAATATGGCAATCAAAGAAACATTAAAAATTTGTTCTTTTTGGATAGTGTTAGTGATTCTGTTGGGTCTCAATACAAGAAGTTTTCCATGCTTCTGAATGCTCTGCTGTGCCTTCCGGCACACGTTGTACAGTAGATTGTGAAAGGGAATTTTCAATGATAAAAATTATTAAAAATAACAATTATTACAATTTCCTCTGCTTACTGATTTGATGCGAATAATATTATTCAGAAATTCAGCGACGATATCAGAAATGTTAATCTTGATGAAGCTATTAGTTTATGGTTTAACACTGAGAATCGGTCGAAATCAGGGCCGCACCCAAAATTTTAT